>CM027466.1:48566017-49096017 GCA_015776775.1 Magallana hongkongensis
AAACGTGTTTTAGTCTTAATAACCACGAATTATACAGTTTACAGATTGTTTCCGTTTGTAATTTTTTGCCCTTGGATTAAAAAATAGGTACACATGTTAGAACGATTTCAGAATAAAAATACTTTGAATACGATAATAAGCATTATTTTTTGCGATTCTTTTATATTTCACTATCTCAAAAATCTGCAAAAATGCTAAAGCAGTTACACGTTTTTGCTTTTGGAGTGCTAACATGATGGGATTTTTAAAGAAATACTAGTTTAAATAACTTTAGGAGAAGCTACTCTGAAGAGGTAATACCGGTACATATACCAAATAACAATAGATTACGCATACAAACAGTCTGAATTACTAAATTACAAACTCAAAGTCGACCGCACTTGTATCAATTTGCTGTTTTCCGTAGCATCACGGAAACGGCCGAATATCATTTCGTTATTTTGCGTAGCATCACAATGAAGGTTTGCTATTTTCCGTAGCACTACGGAGAAGACCGAGAGTTGCCGAACATGTAACAACTATGTTTACATTGCAGTTATAAATTGGTGCCGCGACAAGGACGGATTGAACTGCTGGCGATACGTGGACGCCAAGTGTTTGGGGTTCTACGAGGACTGGGCCAGAGAAAACTGTCCCTACAGATGTGGATACTGTCCAAGTATGAACTGTAAAACAAAAATAATTGGCGCATATATATGTATTTTAGCACCAACGCAAGTAGGTCAAGGTTATTCATTGCAGATAAAAATTTATAAGTCAAAACTTATACCTACATGTATCAAAGAATTACATTCAATCGGTCCAACTCATTTATCATTCAAGATAAAAGTATGTACCAGTTTGTTAACTTTTTTTAACCATAGAACCAGTATGATGTATAAAACATGTAGATCCTTTAGTTCTATAATTCAGTACTGAATAGTGTATACTTTTTTCTGCAGTGAAAAATCTGAAAAATACATTTACATTTATTTAGTGTAATTGAGTCATGGAGAGAGAGAGAGAGAGAGAGAGAGAGAGAGAGAGAGAGAGAGAGAGAGAGAGAGAGAGAGAGATTTCAACTCCCTTAATTAATTAATAAATTAATTAATTAATTATTAAGCCTAAATTAGGCTTAATACGTCTTGCTGATACATAAACAAATAAGATAACCATATATTTTTAAAAACATTTCTCGCATAAATGTATGTGACGAGTTTTGGTTTAAAAGAAATATATGTAATACGAATGTATTATTTACTTAACATTCATTAACTTAAAATAGTACGCAAAACTAGAATTAAAATATGATGTCGCCATATAGGTCCTTCTTAATCAGGTAACTTAAAGCAACGTTTACAGGACATTATGCATGTCTAATATGTAGTTGGGGTTGATGCTTAGTTGGTATTAGAACCATTTTAGCAAGAGCTTGGACTTTGGGTAGTTGTGTTAAACAACAATGTGACGTAGGCCTGTCTATTTCAGTGTCTGCCACTCAGGCGTGGCTCTCTGAAATCTGTCATGTTGTAAATTTCGAATTTACCGGCTTGGATGTATTTTAGCGCAACTCCCGGTAAATTCAATATTTACAACATGACAAATCAACAAGATTTGTCTGGCTTTTGAGCTAAGATCGACAAGGCAATCGGTGATTATTTCGCTTGAAACCGCGTCATTTTTAACTTGTTTTGACGCAAGAAATAGACAGCTACGTCCCACTGAAAGTCCAAGGTCCTGTTAAAATGGTTCTATCATTTGCAATATTCTTGGTAAAGACTTTTAGTGCACATGTACCGAGTTGCTGGAGTTGACTCCTCTCATTGTAGACAAGCCTCCCTGTGAGGACACCGACGCTTCCTGTGACGCCTACCACATGGAGTCGTGCAAAAACGAAACCACCAGGGCGTACATGCGAGAGCACTGCAGGAAGAGGTGCAACGAGTGTCACTGTGAGTAGCATTCACCTAAACGTGACGTCACTGTATCACGAACCAAACATTTCCTTTTTTTATTTTTATTTTAAAAACATTCTGTCAAAGTGAGCTTTATTTTAAGGGTGTTATTTAAAGGGTAAAATTATCAAAATACGATATATGCATGATTATATGACTGTGCAGATTAACGTTAACGGTATAGAATATCACATGGTCTGTATTTGCATGTATGGATAGAGTAAGGATTATAACTCATAATTTCCTTTATAGACCCTGGTGATCACTCACTACCAAACACGCCCCCTCCCGGTGCGACTGGCCCCGTACCTACCGACTCCGCGATGAAACCACCCGTGGGCAAGTAATGGGACTGAGGATACTTGGTATACCGTCTGGTAGAGATGAGAGAGTGTTGTTATAGAAATAATTGACTACTGAATAAATTCTACTAAAAGAATCAATGTGTATGTTTTGAGTCAACTTACATATGGCAGTTGATATTGGTGCCGCTATACATTCTATCACAGGTGCTTGTGGACTGGACCGTGCACTACCCCCCCCCCCCTTTTTTTTCTATATTTTTTTTTTCAAATTTTTTTTTAATTTCTTTTATTAATTATCATTAACAACCCCTTATATATGTCTCCAGCCGAAAAATAAAAGAAATATCACGACTTGGTAGCATTTTATATATATAGGGGAAACGAGTGTGATTATAAAATGCTACCAAGTTGTGATATTTCTTTTATTTTTCGGCTGGAGACATATATAAGGGGTTGTTAATAATAATTAATAAAAGAAATAAAAATAAAAAATTGAAAAAAAAATATAAAAAGGGGGGGGGGGGGGGGTAGTGCACGGTCCAGTCCACAAGCACCTGTGCATTCTATATATGTATTGAGAGGTCGCTAATACTGACGCGTGGATTACGTGACGTGGTGTGAGAACCACGTGACTTCGTTAAACATCGGGTGCGCTACTGAAACTTTGGTGATTAATGCGAGTTTCAACCCATCATACGGCTTTTCCTAAAACGGGGGACAATGCCGAACTCGAAGCGCTTTTAAGTTACCACGAAAAAGGGAAGGTTTATAATTTTTTTTTAAAGGTGTATGTGGCGTATTTTAAGTACATAACAATAATTTATAAGACCTGATTATTTGCTTTATAACTTTATCAAAAGATAGGACCTTCATATAAATTACGCTATAAAGTCAATCATAATTTCATAATTTAATTTTCCGAAAAATAATACTTTCTATGAAATGTTGTTATCCAGAGATAATATTATTATAGGCCTACCTAATATTTTTTTTTTATTATTCCGTCCCTATTCTGGCGATTACGGCATGCCTTTACCTGCAGCTTATGGAGGGTAATCGTGTTCAAAAATCCAGACATGTAAACTTGTAAATCCGAATATGCAATCGTGTTGATGTGTGAGCCTGAGCATGAATTTGTGTCATTATGATCGTGTAACCTATAAAACTCGGGCATAAACACGTGTAAGATTTGACTCAGTTCCTTCGCATGATGCACATTTTGCAACTTTATTGTTTACATTAGTTAATTAAACCTTCAACTTTGCACACTTTCAATCCGTAGTTTCTGCGTTTGTAACTTCAGGCTCGGCAATAGCACATCTAATGTAAAGTCTACAACTTTGTCGAATTTTGACATGACCTTATATGGCAACTGCCTTGCTGCGGGAAAAGGCATGCCGTAACCGCCGGACTGGAATGAACGAAAAATAAACATATTTCTTTCGAAAACACCGGTATTATTTTTAGAAAAAAAATTTGAGGTATGATTGAAACTGGACCAAACAGGAAGAGGTTCATGTAGAAAAAAAATCGTTGCCGATGTGAAGATTGCGCTAATTTCCGTAATATAATTCTCATGGTATTATAAAAGGAAATGCCTAATATCTTATATCTCTAAAAAAAAAAAATTGACATGAAATTTCAACTGGAATATAAGTAAATGCGCACTCTTTTCTAGAAATGAGACGGATCAAGAAATTTCCTAAGGGGGTAAATATATTTTGAGCGGCATGGGGTTCGGAGACCGCCGTGAGGTCCCATGTAACTCCATTGCTTCTGAATTCTAAGAATTTTGAGAGTGAATTTTTAACCGGGTTTCCGATAATTGAAGTAGTAAAAATTGCAGACGGGCGAGTGGCTGTTAAAAAGGTACCCTTATTGTACCGATAGCTCCTCGACCAGTTTTCAAAATAGGAAGTTGTTCTTTTGCAGATCATTTATACATATATATCAAAAGTATGCAAATTGCTAGGATTTTGATTTCTGATAATTTATAAAAATATCAGCTGTTGAACTTAGTCATTTTTTGGCAAAAACATTGCATAAAGAGTACCCCATTTTTACTCTTGTTATTTTTCTGAATTAGTTAGAATAAACGACCTGCAAGGATTTGGTAATTTTTCGCGGAAAAATTTATGTTACTCTACATGTATTTATACTTTTTATTGTTGTGTAAGTGAAAGATAAATAATAACACAATCTTCAATAATAATAAAAAAAAAAACTAGCGCATATTTTTGTGCGCCGTAAATTGAAGTTTTACTATGGGAGGCACTGTAGCTCTAAGATCGTCCATCTGTATTTTCAGACAGGGAGCTACAGACCTGCAGCTAGTTCACAAGTGGCTGTAAAACAGTATTATACCAGCTCTCCAGAAAATTTTTATCAGCCAACTTCACAAAGTGAGTCTGTATTGAACCGACATTCAGGACGTCATACTCAATCCCGTAATAATTGCTTAGAATAATTCATAAAAAATGTCAATTTTTACCTGCATGATAGGCTTTTTTCCCTATATATTGCCGACAATGCAAAGAAACATATCTTAAAATAATTTATACACATTTTAATTTCACGACAGTTAACCTTATCTTTGGAATTTTTATTTATTTTTTTAAAGAGGGTGTCGCTTCTTATGTCTCATATTACCGGGTAATCACAATCTCAAAACCAATGTCTTTAAATAGTTTGTTTTTCTTATCGATAACTTTGCAACTCAGCTGACGGACCCCGTGTAATTTTTCGCGTGGGAGGGGGGGGGGGGGTCTTGTCACAACTTTGTTGTAGCGATAAGGATGCATTTGAAGATATTTCCTTAATTCAGCCGAGGCCTATACTTTAACAATTTGTTGCATGTACTCTAATAACAGTGGCGTCGGAAGCAAATTGAAAGGGGGGGGGGGGGGGGGCTAAACTAACCATGAAAAATACTGACAAGAATTCCCATAATCATGAAAATTCTAATCTGTGGGAGAGGGTATACCAATAACTCCAATCTTACCTGCCCCCCCCCCCCCCCAAAATCATGAAATTCCTAATCCGTGGTGGTGGTGGTGGTGTGTGTGTGTGTGGGGGGGGTATGCTAGTATACCTACTTTGACTCTAATTTTCAATATCACTATTAATATTTCATTCTCTTTAAGGTCTTTTAAGGAACAATTTTGTTTGTTGCGAGGAAAAAGTAGGAGGGGGGGGGGGGGTTGAATCCTCCCTGTGGCTATGTTCCTAATGGTTAGGTCTAACTTAGCATAAAAGGGGGGGGGGCTAAGTCCTCCCCCCCCCCCCCTAGCCCCCCCCCCCTCCCGGTTCAGACGCCTATTAATAAAAATGTGTATATATCTTTATACACGTGTATTCAAACAAATGTTATTTTTTTTAGTTCTAAGAGGATATCTGAAGCCGATCGAATTCTTTACTCGCATCTTTTATACATTCTCTTGATAAAATGTACCCCAGTCTCATAATTTAAATTTTCTGAAAATAATACTGTATGAAATGTTGTTATCCAGAGATAATATGATTATAGGCTTACCTAATATTTTTTATTAATTTATTCCGTCCCTATTCCGGCGATTACGGCATGCCTTTACCTGCAGCTTGCAGTTGTAGACTTTACATTTGTCAATTTGTATCATGTCAGATGTGCTATTGCTGAGCCTGAAGTTACAAATGTAGAAACTACGGATTGAAAGTGTGCAAAGTTGAAGGAACTAATTAACTAATGTAAACAATAAAGTTGCAAAATGTGCATCATGCGAAGGAACTGAGTCAAATCTTACACGTGTTTATGCCCGAGTTTTATAGGTTACACGATCAGAATTACACATATTCATGCTTAGGCTCACACATCAACACGATTGCATATTCGGATTTACAAGTTTACATGTCTGGATTTTTTAACACGATTACCCTCCATAGCAGCTAGCCTTTTTCTCTGAGTGACGTCACTGTTTCCATATATGATCATGTCAAAATTCGACAAACTTGTAGACTTTACATTTGTCAATTTGTTAGATGTCAGCCGTGGTATTTCAGAAAACGGAAATACAAATGCAGAGATTACAGATGGACATTTTTAAGTGTGTATTATAGTAGCAGGTTACATGTAAATAACAAACAGCATTTTACAGCTGCAATTAAGCATCTGAAGGGAAAATCAGATTGAAGGTCTGTGGGATCAACTCTAAAGTGTTTATCCCTGAGTTTTGTAGGTTATACGATCAAACTTACACTCATTCATACCCAAGCTCACCATCAACACGATTGCATATTCGAATTTACAAGTTTACATGTCTGGATTTTTGAACACGATTACCCTCGATACTTGGTCAGATGAACTTCATAGCGGCATACCAGCCATAACATCTATGTTAAGAGGTAGTATCAAGTGACATGTTTCCACCTCCAGCTTGGCGTTACCGGGTTATGTAATTTTTTTCTGCAATGATCGGTACCTTCATAACCCACATGAGTCATCAAAGAAAGCATTTTATTGTTTATATATATGTCAGGTCATTATTTCGTACTAAAAAAAGTTGCTACAATTATTATAAAGATATTATTCATAAAATTAATATATTTCTATACATCTATGCATTGAAATATGCATTAAACTAGCATTTGAAAATTATTCAATACGTCCAATCCCTTTAAAATTATAAAGTATTAAATTTATATATACATATATAAAATGCATTCATTTCTGTATATTTATTAATTTATGCAAAATAGTATTTAAAGGTATTCAAAACTATTTAGTAGTATAATTATGGTTTTCATTGGGAACGTTTTCTCTGTACCCTAGAGATTGGGTACGTTTTCTCCTGGGTACGTTTTCACCTAATTATATTACGCAATTATTGGGTGCTCTTAAGGTATACGTTTACTCAGAATGGAAAAAATTCCACTGATGGTAATGAAAAACCATCTTTTGTGTGTTAAAGACCTATCATGGGAGTGCTATTTTTCACTTTCATAAAAGTAGGTCAATGACCTACTTTTTGAGATAATGGCCATTGAATATTTTACGAAAATTTAAGAAAAGTCCCTAAAAATTTTACAGTATGATTGAAATTTTCTTAATTGTGAAAAAAATACAAATTGCTTAACTCTTTTAAAAATGAAATACAGTTAATGAATGGCAGTGACACTAAACAGACACAAAACATCAAGTTTTCATTCACAATTTTTATGAATATTCCAGTCCGAATATCCTCTATCAGTTTTCAAATTCCTACCTTTTTTTATTCAATTTAACAAAAAACTGAATGATGATAATACTTAAACATTTATAGCATTAAACTAGGTATATTTACCTTACTCAGCAGGCATAAAAGTTATATAAGGGCAATGATCAAAATTTTGAGATATGATCTCTTTTATCGTTTTTAAGCATTTTTCAATATTTTTTGTAGTGTGAGCCATTCGAATATCTAAACGAAAAAGTGAAATAAAACCAACAGAAAATATGCAAAATTATAGTGACTAACAAATGAATTCTTAACTTTGAATATTACATTACCACCAAAAATATTTTAGTGGAAAACAAAATCTGAAAATTTTAGTCTGAATTTCCTCTGTTTTACTAAAAGTCCAACTTTGTTTGAGCCTAATTCCATAATAAAGTAAATAATATTGAATGGTTTATCAATAATAAATCATTTCACAGATACTTTTAGTGTTTAAAACAAATTTTATTCATGCCATTGAACTTTATAACAATCCGAATTTGAGAACTCCAACCCTGAGTAAACAACGTCCTTAAGGGGCACAGGCAGACTTTACCCGTGTTCACCTTGATTTCTATAACCAGATAACATATTGTGAATCTATTATAAATCAATGTACCGGTATATTTCTATGAAGCTTTTAATAAAAGCACAATTACAAAAATGCAGTTTTCAGTCATTTTGTTTAAAATTTAACAAACATTGTTAAACAATGTTTTGTTGTACTATTTAGTATCAATTTATAGTTTATAATATACCTTTGTATTTTATTAATTTTTGGTTTACTTTGTTTTTAAATATCACAATCACCGTCCTTATTCAACAGCACCTCAGCCAAACCCACAAACAAAAAGTATAGTATTTGGAAATTTATTAAACATGTAACATATTATGAATGAGTTGGTTCAATATATAACTTCCCAACAAAATTTAGCCCCATTTCGTAAACAATACATCTTTAAAGGTCAGGATCTAGTAAATGAAAGGTGCTTACAGGTTAACTGAATTTGAGATATAAATTCTTACAATGCTGCTTCATAACAATACAATGTAGTTTTGTTTCATCGCGTGTATCTGTGCTTAAATTTTATTAACCACAATGAAAAATAAAGTTTTTAATTGTCATTTTCAATGAAATATGCAGGAAATAGGTAACATATTTCGAATTTTTATCCATTTTTAAGAAATTAAATGTATTCAAAACGTTATCAAATTAAATATAATTTTTAGGATTACATTTTCCACGATTTGGAAAAAAATATTAATTAATTTCTTTTTCAATATAATGTAATGTAATTGAAAAAGAAAAATATGTATGGATAAATAGATGTGTAAATTACAACATCACAGTGGATCTAGCACCAAAAAGACTCTTTGAAATCATTTAACTAGTTATTGACCTTAAAACTGTCTGGAATGGTCAAGAAATACCAAACTCTGTTAAAATTTTTTGTTTTGTTAGTAAATGAAAATATCTTTGAGAAAAATGATCTGTAACATACTTTTGAAGGATAACATTGTTACGCAATTTGACATATGTATATAGAAAATATTAACCTGTCTGTCTTTTCCTTTTAAAAATTTTCTTTAACAGCTCTGACCTAATATCTGTCCTGAAACACGCAAATAGCCCCAAAATAAATAGTTTTGAATTTAATAATATGAAATAAAAAACTCAGAATGAGGCATAAATAAAAAAGCATGAATAAATCTTGTAAATAAGGCTTTAAAAAATCTTTTAAAGTAAAAATATTTCTGTCTTTTACATCCTTAATAATCAAAACAAGAAGACAATGCATTTGTTATTTCTATTTTTATTTATCATCATAAAAAAGATATCAATAAATATCATTAAGAAAAAATCACTAATGATTTAAAAGATTTTAATGTTTTTTTTCTTTTAAGTTTATCACTTTATTTTCATATATATATATGAATCTATTTTTTTTTATATAAAGATACTTTTGTACTGTCCATGTGAACATAGGTATTCTAAACTCTAATTAATGTATCCCTTAAAGGGCCTCATAATTGTCTAATTGCCTAATTGGCGGGTAGCCGTTCGGGGAACACACCGATTTTTCTTAGTTGTGTAGATTTCGAGCAATCGATAAACGGGGCGTGTAGATTTCAGTCTGGCTGTTTCTTTAGAGCTATGAATTAACTCTAAATTTCCGTAAGAAATAGAGGGAATTATGATACTTGGTAAATGTAATTATATGAATATCAATACATAATTATGCAGTTTTTGTAAAAATAAGTTCATGTGACATCTTTTGTGTGTGATCAACTGAAAACATGGTGTTATGAATAGCAATTAAATGCTCTGCTGGCATATTCCACGTTGCTGTAAACATGCATAGTTATACATGACATTGTACACTTTTTTGTATCGAGGTACATGTAATACCAGTTCACACCATATAAATGTATATTTAAGGACGTAACAGAACACCAAATATAGCATCAATATGTGTTGCAATAGGCAAACACCCAACACAAATTGAAATTGCTTCAGGAAACAGGAAAAATGTAAATGATGAACCTTGCAGACTAAAAAGACAATTTCCGTTGGTAGAAACTCTGTATCGGTCGGCTCTTTGGGAGAACAGAACAACAAAATAATCCTGGTTGAAAGTTAAGTACTTCCTGACATCTAAATGAATTACATAAAGTATACATGTACTTATTTAAGGGAAATCGCCTATCTTCCGTATTGTATAAAGCTGTTCACAAAAATATATTCATTATGATCCTAGGATGCATATCGCTAATAATTTACGTTGCTTGTACATTTAGAACTGTTTTTGCAAACTGTGAAAGGTAAGTTACATGAATATTTTAAAATTAAAGGGGAAGGGACGTCAAAAACATATTTATTTACATTAATAAAGTGGTTATGCTGTTTTGATATTAAACTACATAATTAAGCACTCATGCACGTTTGAAGTTAGTAAAATCGTATTTACCGGAGGCTGACATGATGTAGAACTTCTTTGTAATAACCCCCCCCCCCCCCCCCCAAAAAAAAAAATATTTATTTTGACGTCACACCGTCTATTCCGGTTTGGTTTGCATATACAATGACAATCAAAAAGAAAGAAAAACAAAAAAATAAAACCAAACTTAATTCGCCAATCTTCCAAATCCTTATCCAAAAATCCTACTTTATGTGCTCCCTAAAGACCAGGGTGTTTAAAAAAATAATTTTTTATAAATTTATTCATGAAAAAAGTCAAGTTCAAATGGCCTTGATAAATACATGAAATATAAGACTGCGATTTATTTCTGTAAAACAATGCTTAATCATGTGAAAATCATTACAGAAATTTTGTGATGTTTGATTGGGGAGCAGTCGTCGCTTTAATTGCTCTGATAGTTTCAGTTTGTTATTGTGTCGGTGTTTTCTCTAAATAAATCCAATTTTGTAAGCAGTTTTCGTAACATTTTACATTGCATTTTGATGTCCGGTGCCGTCATCATTTTTGTCAATTCATGTATGTCTGAAGGTTCGGTCACACGCATCGTGTGACCGATTCACCATCAGATTTTCAATCGACTTGCTCAGGTAAGTCGATTGAAAGCGATTGATGAGGTGGTCACACGATACGATTTTACAATCGATTTTCGATTCATTAAACCTATTCAATATTTTTGTATGACGGGAAAAAGTCATTTTGACGTCACGTTTCTTACCAGATAGTCGATTGAAAATCGGACGCACTTCATATTTTCAATCGACTTCAGAATTCGCTTTCGACTTAGATGGTCACACGGTACAATTTTAGTCGAAAGCGATACGGATGAAACAATCTGGTGGAAAATCGTATCGTCTAAACGCACCTTAAAGTAAATGATTCTGTTACAAAAGCAATATATCTCGTTATAAATAAGTACATAGAATATCTTTATTTACTTTATATACTTTATATGATATTTCAAAATGATTAACATGTATTTTTAAGCCATTTAGAGAAACATTTCTGGGACATTATATGATTAATAGTTACACAAAATTACACAAAATTTAGCCATGCTCACAACATTTTTGCAGGATTAAATTTTACATAGGCAAAGGAACAAATGAATGCATTAAATTTTGAGAAATCAGATTATTTGAAGGTATTGTACTGTTATGTCTACCAAATCCAACATGCAATAAAATCAACAATTTAGATTACGGTTTTTGGGAGTTGATTTTAATCAACTCTCCAATGCAGTTACTCAGACAAACCGAAAGTGAAACAGTGTTTGGACATCAGCACAAAAATCATCCTGCTGACAAGACTTAGTTCTTGAAAATGATTGATGATTTCGATGTAATGTACGCTAAAGCATTGTTTTGCAAGGAAACTTATTTATAAATACCTTAAAAATAGTCAGATTTTAAATGGTACGAACAATTTAAATATTTTTTGTAGTCGTATGTATTCCTACGCCAGAGTTCAATATAGTCTCGTTCAACTCGACGCTCGGCTGTCTCCGTAAATGCTTGTCGGAGATTTACGGTGTCAGCCGAGCGTTTGGTTGAACGAGACTAGAGTTCAAGTACTACTTGGATCCATACAGTTTTCGAGCAATATTTTGTATTACTTATACATAGTTTGATTGAATTAATATTACTCTAAATATTATTTAACATGATTCATATTGGGGTTTCTCGACAATCTTGTCGAAAAAGTCCAAAAATTCATATTATGAAAATGTGCAAACATCGACAAAATCGATCAACTCCCGTCAGTTCTTCAGTACTTTGATTTGTGTTGAAATATACTGAAAACGTGTTGAATATTGTGTGTTTTTTTCAGATCTGGTAAACATTGTTGTCCTGCATATCTCTGGGACGAAAACCTAAATGAATGTAAAAGTATGTATATCGGTGTATTTATTCCCCCCCCCAATTTAGACTAGTAATATACTTTTTTAAAGCTCTGATCTTATCTTAAGATTAGACTCGTATCAATTTTACTTGAATAACATGTTAATATAATATAGATAAAACAAAACACGAATAGTACAAAAAAATATATAGCGAATTTATGGTTATTATGATTTTTTAAAATAAATATTCCGACAAACGTTATATATAATTTTTTTTTTTTTTTTTTTTTATTAAAAATGCAATCAAAGAGACATGGAATTTTAAAATGCATGTAATAAACACTCAAATTCAAATATTATACAGAACATTTTAAGTTAAACAAATTAAAGTGAAAGGTTATTCTTAATTTTTAAACTTTTGTAAAAAAAACAACAATAAGAGTGGGTTGGATTGTGCACCGGGTATTTAACGTGGTATGGGAATCTGTTGATATTTATGTGGATTAACGTACAATATAATTAGAATACTTTCACCGGTTTAGAATTTTAAAATTTTACAATATTAAACCAAAAAATAGCTTTTGAAACAATTTGTAAAAGAGGTTAAAAATGTAACCCCCCCCCCCCCCCCCCCCCCCCCCCAGCGGGATTCGAACTCATGACTCACAGATTCGTAGTACACCCTCTAACCTAAACTAGTGATATAATTACACTTAATTTTATTGTTTATTTCAATAAACAATTCGTCACAACAGATCTTTTTGCGGTGTCCCCAACCACCTATAAATGCACGACGCCACACAAAATACAAAATTATGCATGTACAATATGTTTGATAAGCCAATATACCATAAACATGTTCTGATAAAAATATTGAATGTAGTGAGGTACCTTAACTAACAAAGCGGCTTCGTTCCTATGTTGATCATTTTGAAATACATAATGAAAAGTTTGATGGATAAAACTTGAAAACAAGATGCCAATAGGCATTAACGGTCACTTAAGTACCATGGCCCACACACATACATTTTGACATATTGCTAATTCTTTTAACTTGTTTAGACTTTGGGTCCTGAACAATTCCTTGGCCTCACAAGGGGTTTAGAGTTTAATATAGGTTTATATACCATATATAAACAATTGTTAAGATCTTTTTGAGAACTGCAATGCTCAACATGTGATATGACTATAAAATCATCCTGTTAGAAATGGGACTTGATTATAAACATAAGAATATCAAGAGAGAAAAATGTATTTTTATTTATACAGGATCTACAAGTATTATATTACATTGTCCAGATAGTCTATATTAATTATGGCTCCTTTAAGCTGATTTTATCATACCTTTTGTTCCCCAGTGAGCGATTTGGCCCATGTGCCTCTCGTTGTTTTTTATATGTCTTTATATATGCCATTAAAAAATGGAAGAAAAAAATTTGCGCGAGTTGGACTCGGATTTTTTTTTTATCTTGATTAGATAAAGATGGGGATGGTGTATCCAAGCCACAATGCCTGTGGCATACATTATTAAAAAAGGTAATCCTTTGTTTCTTTACCAAGGGTGCAAACCTGGGTTTATCGGTCCATCGTGTGATTTACGGTGTCCATATCCCTCTTATGGCTTTGATTGCCAGCAGATTTGTAATTGCAAAAAATCCTTTTGCGATTTTCAATGTGGATGCATACGTTTTGGTGGTAAGTACATGTATATGGATTAAATATATAGAGAATTATATTTTTAATTTATTTGTAACGTTAACTAGTTTTTATTTTCTTGTTTTTTTTTTATTGTTTCGATATTGGCGTGTTTTTTTTTTTTATTTCAAATGGATTGTGAAGTCATATATAAAAAGTGTTCATGTTTTCATATTTACTTTAGTGTATATTTTCCTTTATGTTTGCATTGGAAATCTGCGGCGTTCAATATTCTAATTCATGCGCCATGAGCACAAATATTAACGCCACCATGTGTTTTTAATATATTCATTTTTGTAAGAATAAATGAAACGTTCAACCTTACATAACCAATTTGATATGTACTTTTGAAAAATAGTTATTCATTTATATCTTCTCCTTAATTAAAAAGTTTTTCTCTAGAAAGTTTCTGGCACTATATTTTTAGCTGCGGAAGCGTACTCAATAACATGTTAACATGGCTGTTCCATGTATGTTTCATATGTGCAGACAAATTATCATACCGCGCTAACGCCCGGTAATCAACTTTTTTTCTGCACCGCTTTGGAGTGTCATAGGAACGACGACATCCAAATATAAGCATTCAGTGCTTATATGACGTCATAGTTCAAACTGTAGATATGCATTATTATGAAATCTTATACAAAAAAGTCCCTAAAAGCTATGTTAAATTTCTGTCCAGATTCATTTCAATACGTATATCCTATTATCATTAATGTAAATTTCAGCAGTTTGTTAACATTTTTTCCAGCAAAAACAATTTTAACGAGGCGGGATCTTATTTGTTTTGCCTTTGAGTTTTCAGTGATTTTTTACAAGAATTTCCATTGATATAAGATATTTACCACACCGTTTGTATAGGGGGTCACCTCAAGGTTTGTTAATTTTCGATAAATGTAGAACCCTTTGGGATTTTGCTAGAAATATAATTATACATTTTGCACATTTTAAAAAAAAGCTGCCTAGGTGCTTTTTTTTTTATCTGTTCCACATATTATTCCTCGTATGAACGTTTTTGCTAAAAGGCATCAAATAAAAAAAAAAAACAACTTTTTACCTCCTGGTTTGTTCCAGGGGTCTAGTCAAGTATTTTGTATGCAATATTTCCCAGATTTATCGGATATTGGCTTTTTTGGCGAAGATGGAAATAGTTATCTTTACAGTATCATAAAAACAATCAGACATTTAGGTAATAAAAATATATATATCCTCTAACCTCTTAAGATGTCCACTACAACATATATAATTTTCATGACTACTTTCTTACCTTGCAAGGGTGATATATTAGTAGGAATTACCTTTCCCTTTTCTGGCATTATGATTTTTTTAACAATTTCAAATTTCTGCAATAATTATTTTAATTGATGGAATTTATTTGCAGTTATATTAATCAATTTTAAGAACAGAAACAAAATTCAAAATTATTTACAACATTGGCTGTTTTACATAGCAATATCCCATTTTTTTTTTTTAAAATATTGCTGAAATCAGCACTTCAGAATTTGAAGTTTTTGACCAAATGTAATGGCACATAACAATTTGGCATTGAAATGTTTTTAAAAATTTCATATACCAACCCTAGCCTTTGCTTTATAACTTATGAAATTTTCATGGCTTCTTTCTAGGCATTCAAAAGAGGGATACAATAGAAATCACCCCATCTCCTCATAATAATGACATTTTGTGACAGATTCCATATGAACCATATAAAAAGTAATGCATTATTTATAGTTATCACTTAACATGAACAGGTCATTATCAGATTATATATCTTATTATATTTACCGCTTATGATTTTTTACATTTTCATTTCTAAAATAAAATTGTTTCGTAAGCTCATGTTGTGACAAAAACTACTTCAAAGCCGATCTATTAAATCCTGTATGACGTTATAATGGATGAACGACATCATAGCATCATACAATCAAATCAACTATGACGTCATTGCAATGAGAGTCAGTTGATCAATGTCCTGTTCCCCCTTAAGGAAGGAGTCCTCTCGTTATTAAACATACTTCTTATATTAATAAAAATTCATAAAATTTTGTCAAAGTCTAACAGATTGTATCAACAGATGATTCTATCAGTTTAATCAAATTTGACCTTCTTGTTTTCATTTCGAGGTCAGGTCAATGTCACTACCTTTTTCTCTTAACTAAAAGGATGATAAAAATAAATGTTTTCTGTAGTTGTGAAGACATATGTTTAAGATATGAATTTTCTATTCTTCAATGAAATGATAGAATATCAGAATGTCTATCAGCTTATACTACTAAGCTGGAATAAATATTTACACTTAAATTGATATTGCTTAGCCCGCATTTCCTCTTATTTTCTGAAATTTTGAGAATATTTTTATTATATTTTCATGCTTCCGATATTTCTGATTTTTACAAATTATGAAGACTTTATTTAAAGATATAAATTGAGAGAAAAACGATGTGTTGACCATTCAATTAGAGAGAAAATCCGATTTTAGTGATTTTTTGTTTTTCACATAAATCTATTTCTAGAATGAGCGTTTTAAAAAAACTATTAAAATGTGATTTGATATGCATATCATATTTTAAAAACATATTCTGAAACCCAAATATCTTTTCATTTGTTAACGTTTGTTGAAAAACTGCTAATTATACTTATGAATCTACAGCAATTCTGATTTGCAAAAACATGTGATATTTTCCTATGTCAATCTTCCGCCAATAATATAGTCCTTGTTAGATTCTAAACTTTTACTACTTGTTCTCTGCCAAGTTGTATGATAGTAAAATAGGAAGAAAAATCTGATATTTTATTTTCCTTTCATCTTTACTTGATGAACATTAAATCAAATTTACTTTTGACAAGTCGAAAACCAGAAAAGACACCTTCCTTAAAGCACCTATTTCAAGAGAGTAACCACACAATACTATTTGATATTTATTGGCCCTCAATATTAGAGGTTATATATAGGTTAAAAATATTCTTCGATTTTTATGTAATTTTTTGATTGATTTTAATTTATCTATACTGACACAAACTGAAATAGATTTTTCATGATAATCAATAGATTATATAAAGTAGTGAATTAGGTCCGTCGTCTTTATAGGTCAAAACCTTCTAAATATGCAAAGACCACAAACTTCTCGACTACTGACACAATATTATAACCGATTTATGATCGATTTTATAGTTTGATTCCAAAGAACAAATGGTTTCAAAGTCCTACATGATCAGAGCATGTTTGTTTTACTTACACGCTTTTTACATTAATTGGTGATGTTTCAAAACCAAAGTGTTGCATAATTTAAATTTTGATATATAAAAAAAATTTCCAACTACTTTTGTTTTTCTAGGTTGTAATAATGGTTACTTTGGTCCCCTTTGCTCGCAAAAATGTCCTTATCCTAGTTTTGGAAAAGAGTGTCAGAAGATATGTAAGTGTGAAAATAAAACCTGTGACCACAGACAAGGCTGTAAGGGTATGTATCATCTTCGTCCAAGTGAAGTTGCATTAATCTGCACGTGACAACAATATACCCCTTTATTACTTTTTTGAAAGGCCCGCGAAGTTTAGATTCGGTTAAAGTATACAGGCAATATTTCCAAACAAGAGACTGGTCACATGTTTATTACGGTTTTTGAATAGAAATGTTACTATCTTATGTACAACTTTCCTGTAATGACGAAGCACTAAAACGTGTCCAACCCCAATAGCATTTATTTAGTAGGTATTTCTCAACTAAAACACTTACATGTATATATAAGAACCAAATGCCCAAGTGCATTAAAAAATGGATAGTTATTTTTACGGATTCATAATGATAATAATGTTTTATAAAACATTAGTAAAACCATTCAAATGAAAAACAAATAAAGTGACACATTTAGACTTATTACAAATCAAACAAAACAAAAACCTAAAGCTTGTGATCTAAATCACAGCTGCCTTATTAGATCCACAAGACGAGATTTCTTTCAAAGGGGCATGGTCACGATTTTGGTCGAAATCTATTTTTCGATTATTTTATTACAATGCCTTAGTAAAACATTTTAATAGGCAACCAAAATTTGAGTGCCATTCATTGAGTAATAAGCTAGTTACAGAGCTTATAATTCAGTGTTATGTAAACAAAGCTTTTTTAAAAATAGATTCGTTAAACGTTAGGAACTCTTTATTTATGCTTCGCGGTTTATAAAGCGTAAACTGCCCCAAACCATTTTATATCGTATAAAAAACTTTATATATATTGAATTTATTCCTTAATTTAAATAATCTAAGATGTAATAGTTTTTATAACTTTGTCTCTAGATAATAAATCATTGACCATTAGATGTTTTTTTCTTTCAGGACATTTTTAAAAATAATACGTCTGACTCTAAAATTTCGTTTTATCATAAAAAATGCATTACATTCGTGACCATTTCCCTTTAATGTATGAGGGCTGTCGACTTTGTAACATATTTACTCTTATATCCATGCTATTAACCCAAATTTACCCAGAAACCTTAAATAGCAGCTGAAAGGTCCAGAATATACGCCATAAGAAAAAAGGATAAGCAGAATTATTACCCTCTAGAGCTGTTGATTAACAATGCTTCCTTCGGATATCTTAGTTGCAATGACATAAAAAAATATAACGTTTATTTGTAAAAACCGTTCGAAAAATATTGCACACCAAGAAAATACTTAATTCAAAATGAAGAATAACTGTCAAAATATCGACAGGGTATCTATCAAGTGAACTGACAACATACAAGTAGCTATTGATGTATTATTTTACTGATTTAACAAAAGAGAAGTTATTTATATTCATATAACGTGGTTGATTTATTTTAATGACATATTTACATCTAATTTGGGTACAAGTAGCTATGTGCACACTGACTTTGTGCGTCTGGATTTGGCTGCTATAATTGATACTTCTGGCTATAAACATATGTAAAAAGCTGCTCCTAGCTAAAAGTCTACAGTTTTGCACTCTTACGACTGATCTTTGTCAACATTTTATGCTACAACAATAAAAGAAAATCCGCTGAAATTTCTTATCAGATTTTGTTAAATCCAAAGAGTTTATCACCTAATTATCGAAATGAATTTTAGTTTCGGAATTACATTATTTCCCTAACCGCTTCGCGGTTTATAAACTGCTCCAAGTTATGATATATCGTATAACATACGTCAAAATTAAATTCATTTCTTAAGTGAACGAATAATTGTTTTGCTTTGATAGAAAATGCCAATTAATTTCTCTTCATTACGTTGCTTTTACTTCAATCAATACATTTCTAGTTGCAGCTGAGACAACAGTGACTTCCAGCGTCAGCACTGAGCCTAATGACAGAATATCCTCACAACTGTCGACAGACAAATCTGTAACATTTTCTCACTGTGTCCTTGTTTTCCACATTTATTAATTCTACTAGAGTACAAATACGCTTATCTGAATCAACAATCACAGCTAGTATCGCACAATCATTAAGTACTGGAAGTGCTGTGCCTACTCGGGAAATTGTCAACGAAAACGAGGAAATTGTAGCAAATCGCAACAGTTATCTATTAATCATAATAGTTTCATTAAACGTATTTCTGATCTTAACAGTTTGTGGCATGCTAGGAGCTTGTTTATATTGTAAAAGAAGAAGAATTTTTCATTTTTTGTTTCAAGCTGATGTGGTTGAAAATATCTACGATAAAAATAGGTTGCAATCAGAGGCAAATATTTCTCAGTCATCTGCTCAATTGTTGAATAAACCGTCATGATTATGATATCGAGATGTCCAATATGGGTCGAAATTCCCTTACAGCGTTTTACAAATGACAACATGTTGTCTGTTTTATTGAGACAAGAGACACATTTTCAGCAATCTGAATATGAAAATGAACCTGATCTATATCTTGTTCCAGAAACTTATGAAGCAAGGTCAGAATATCATCAATATCTTACGGTAGTTTAGCATTGTTCTCAAACCTAGGTCTGTATCTAGTCTTCGTTATGCAGCCGATTGATGAACAGATGATCAAAGTCTGTTTTTTTAACTGATGATTTAAGTAAAGATTTTTTTTCCTCTTTATTCCTAGTAAAGCTTATTGTCGAGAAGGCCAACGGCGAATACAATTTGACAAATAAAACATCGTGGCAATACTCTTTACTATGTGGTTTTATGTAGTTGTAATGGGGTTTTCCAAATGAAAAATCCAATTTCTTAAATGATGAAAAGGCGGAGGGAAGGCTGCTAAGAGGGTTCCACGTTCGTACGGATAACTCCGGATATATATATATATAGTTTTCACACGAAAGAAAAACCCGGTTCGCTGTTACATTGAAAACTTTTTCCTTGTTTAAATTTTGTTGTATTTTCCATTTTTATGCAAAAAGATTACATACTGTTTTATAAAATGTATTTTAACCCAATTCTTAGTCTTTTATGTGATGTTGCTGTCATAAAATTGTATTTTAGACTTTTTTTCAATGAAAATATTCATTGTGTAGTTAATATATAAAATGGTGTGTGTTTAAGAATAATATTATAGTGCAATTTTGCGGAAAGCTTAATTAGTGTATAACTTTATTGCTGAACATATTTTCTTATCCATAATAGAATAATTGTCATTGTATAAATGTATTTAATATGTTACGAATTAGTTATTTTTACTTGTATTTTTGGGAGTTGATTTTAATCAACTCTCCTATGCAGTTACTCAGACAAACCGAAAGTGAAACAGTGTTTGGACCTAAGCACAAATCAACACCGCTGACAACATTTAGTTCTAACCAATAAATCGGATGTAATGAGTTCTTAAGCATTGTTTTTCAAGGAAACTTATTTACAGATACCTTGTAAATAGTCAGATTTTAAATGGTACGAACAATTTAGATATTTTTTGAAGTCGTAGATTTTTTTATGTATTCCTACGCCAGAGTTCAATATATTCTCGTTTAACCAGACGCTTGGCTGTCTCCGTTTATCTCCGTCAAGCAGAAGTGTCTCTAGCTTGTCGAAGATAAACGGATACAGCTGAGGTTGATTGAGACTAGAGTTCAATTTTGCTTGGATACATACAATTTCTCATAACTTATGGATTACTGATACGTAGTTTGATAATAATCCACTAATAACATTTTCTCAGATGAACTGCTATATAACATTTTATATAGCTGTTGACTTTGTGAAATCGACATGTCAGGTGGTTTTGATGAATTAATTATTAATAATTATTCATCAAAACTACCTGATAAACCAGTCGACACCCCTGGACGGACAATTCAATTACTGCTTTGTCTAAAGAAATTAGTTGGTCGAAAGAATGCATGCTAGGCTAAAAAATAAGTAGATTTAATTTTATTTTCCTGATATAGAATATTAATTTTATCTAGTTCTCATATGATATTCAAATCCTTTAATGCACAATAACATTGTAATAGAATCAAACCAAGCAGTTTTACAAATGAATTTAGTCGAAGTCCACGTGCTATACGCCGGCGAGCTGCTATTTTTATGATAAAGAGACACCTTTCCATTGTTTTTCAAGTCCGAAAAAATTATATGTTTCAATAATGACGTTTTTACAGTGTTTGTTAAGTTTAATGTAATTCTTACACTGCGTATGTGATGTTTAACTTGCTTACACCTCTCTCTCTCTCTCTCTCTCTCTCTCTCTCTCTCTCTCTCTCTCTCTCTCTCTCTCATCGTATTTATATTTGTGCAAGCAACTGAGAAGTATTTAAAGTCTTTATGAATTTTATTTAATTTTACAACGATTTGAATATATTTACGTAAAGTTTGTGGACGATATATACATTGTAACAACATTTATGGGTTCTTTCTGTTTCACAACACATGCACATGATTGAAACACATAAAGTACACGAAGCTCCGCTTGTTCTAATTTCCTAAAAGTCATTTTTTATCATCTATTTAATTTATAAGTTTTCTTAAACAATAGAGTACCTGATAAATTGATTTTGTTTTTAAATTTCAAATTAGGGGCATGTACGGCCATCTTGTACATTTGAGATCAAGAATGTAAACATTTCTTGAACTGGCTTGTTTCTGCCCGGAACAGGCCAAAGCTGTTACCAAAATATATAAAAGCAATACATATGAAGTCCTACATGTCATTTTGGTTAAAAAGTATGCATACAAGAACAGGACAATGCCTTTTTAATCACTCAGAACAGCTGTCGAACTGCGCAGCTACATACATATTTTGAAGATTTAAAAATCTAAAAAATTATGAAGGGGGCACATTGTAGTCCTCTCTACAACCATTTGTTGACAAAAAGTCAGAGTCTTAGTTATTTAGGCTGTAACTTTGTCTTAAAGTAAGGTACCCTATTCTTAAAACACAAGATATATTTGTCTGTAGGAGAACATCTATCTATCTATCTATCTATCTATCTATCTATCTATCTATCTATCTAGCTGGCTAGCTAGCTAGCTAGCTAGCTATCTATCTATCTATCTATCTATCTATCTATCTATCTATCTATCTATCTATCTATCTATCTATCTATCTATCTATCTATCTATCTATCTATCGTAAAGTGCAAAAAAAATCAGGAAACAAAACAATGAATATAGAACTACTGAGTTCAAAAGGCATAAAATTAATAATCAGTCAGACCCCCGTGTCACTCTATACACTGAGCGATGAGTCGTTGCATACTGTCTATCAAACTGTCTATATAGTTTTGATAAAAAAATGTAGGTCATCGACCTAAATTCTTTTAGTAGTTTTGTTAAAGTTCACTGCATGGTTCATTTTTCTTAGGATATATCATTAAAAAAGGACATAAGTAATTATTGCCTCATATTAGATTAACTGCTATTTACTTTAAAAAAAATTGGATTAAGATATGAATTTAATATCTACCAGATAATAACACTATACACTGCCTTTGGGCGTTTTAGGATTTATAAACCGTGAAAATATAACGGACTTGTCACAATCAAAGAAATTCGGGCTTTTTTTTTTATTTTTCCTTCATAAAATATATATTTAGGCATCGCAAATTATATTTAGTAGAATGACAATTTTATCATCCTCTTTAATTCTGATGTACATAATCACGACAGTCACATTAATAGCATATGCGCGGATTTCTGCGTAGAAGTGCGAAATCTTGAATTGGTTCAGTCGTCCTTTAGACGTGTCCTCAGTTGATCCTTGGATGTTCATAAGTTTTCTCCTAAGTCCTGTCTAAGAAACATATTTAAGTCATTCTTCTAAGGAACGTTTTGTGAACATGCCTGCATATATCCTACCTGTCTGTTCGAACATTTTAAATACCACACAATTTACCACAAAATGTACGTCGGTAAGGTAAAGTGTAAATGCCGTCTGTAACGTCTGTTCGCATGCGCCAAAAACTCGTATGTTAGGCTTAATTTCTGTTTTATGTTCTGTCTTAATGTCCAGTCTGTTATAGGTGTCGTCCTGAAGCGATTGTGCGCATGTGCTCTTATTGTATATTAGACGCAGTTTATGTTTAATGTTCTGTTTAAAGGTCTTGTTTAAAGCTGGTTACTGTGGAATCATTAAAATTCGTGGTGGCTCAATTTTCGTGGAATTCGTGGGTAGCCCTCTCCCACGAATTTAAATCCTCAACGAAAACAATTTTAGAAAGAGTTATCTTTGTTACTGAAACAGTAGGCTACGCATTCACGAAATTACATCCCCACAAATGAGCAAAAAAGTCATAATCCACGAAAATTGGCCCCCACGAATTTAAATGATTCCACAGTATATTTTGTTTTGTTAATCTATACATCAGGATTTATTGCAGTTCTAAAATTCTGTAGTATTTCATTTAGAATCACCATTTCCATGCTTGTCTATTTGTTTACTTACTACAATGCATTGCTTTAAATACCCTGTTTTCATTAAATTTGTATCAGATGGGTTTTTTTTTCAATATATGATGCGCCAACGATTTGCAATTATTGCCAATGATTGCAAACTGATTATGGATACAACAGCATGGTCACTTAGTCGTTGATCATCATCTTGGTGTCAAACAAATTACTTTGAACATGTATGGATTAAAAATAATTTGATCCAGGTGTGTAGTATTTTACTAAGTATTGCTAGCGATAAGAGAAAAGCATTTTCAGCTCGATTCAAAATGACGTTGCTTTGAACGTTTAGATGACAACAACTCTACATAAAGACTGAATAAGTTTCTTATTAAGATACAAACAGACATTTTCTATTGTCAGTAACATTATCAAATGTATTTCTTAGTATATTTTTTCTGAAAAACAATTTTTGAAAAAGATTACTGAAACCTTTTATCATAATTATTTATCGTATGCCTTACTATGTTTTTGTGTTTTTATTTAACCGAGGTCTGAAATGATCTTGACCTGAGAGCTAGAAACTTGTTAAAGATAATTCAAAGTAACTTATAGAAATAACCTTTAATAGTTAAAAAATTTAATCATTAAAAAAACAAATTCGACTGATATATTGGGGTATCATTGGGGTTCATTTGGGTAAAAAGACGCACCGGATATATTCATTACCCGGAATTTTTTTTGTAATGGCGCAAAAAAATAAATAAAAAAATAAATTCAAGAACAGTTTAATAAGTGTTTTATTAAGAATAAAATAATCATTCTTCGTCTAAAATAAAAACAAGTAAATATTTTGGAATCCAAATTTAAATCTCAGATATTTTATATTTCAATAGATCCAAAATATTTTTGTCAACAAACATCCTATTCTAAAAATAAAAATAATAGACATTCCTTTGGAAAAAAAACCAAAGATTACTTAACTGAGTAGTTATTCTATATCGCAGAAACTGTCTGTTGTCAACTTTAAATACGAGTAGTCCAAATAATAACAACAATTTCTTTGTCAAGAATAAAAGCAAAAAACAAAACAAAACATTAAATGAATTAATTTGACTAGTGTATAACAGAAATTATAATACAGTACGGTACATACGTTATAAAAACACCAGTTCATATAGATTTCAATCTCAATTATATTATATTTTCTAAAAAAAATCCTTAGAATAAAAACAGTTATATAAGTTCACAGCAAAATCCTGTTGTTCGTCACCATGTAAAATCGCCACATAAAAGGAACAATTCAAAAGGAAAGGAAATATTCAAATACATAGAGAATTCGTTTCATATCAGTAAGAGAAAATGGCGATGGATTCAATACATATATTTATCTTTAACATAACAAACCCTGTATTGACATTCCTTATCTCATTAAATAAACAAAATTGTACATATGTAAGCAAAAGCCAAACAAATATAAAGATAAGTTTCATCCATCGTTCGGTAGCTTTCTTTTTTTTGGGAGGGGGGGGGGTAATTTCATGTATATCTTATTTATTCTATTCATATGTTATAGTGTTAGAAAAAAGATATAAAAAATAAAAGTGTAACATTCAATTTGAAAATGAGTGGTATGTTTTAGTTAGGAATACATCTTCCTTTGTCGTTTAAATCCATAGCCATTAAGGCTAGTTCGTCTTGTCACATCTTGGTAAATGGAAGATAAAGAATTGTTTCATCTATTTCATAATTATAGTGTCCATAAAGCCCTCTACTAAAATTGTAAAATTCATGGCACCTCAGTAAGGGGTTATGTATACTATCGATTATGGTAGACAAATGAAGAAAGTATGAAAAAAGGTATGGCACAGCAAAATGTGCCACATGCATTTCACATATGGTGTGATCAAACATACGTATAACTCATGTGTATCATATGTGAATCACGAGTGAATTTTCTACACATGTTAAACATGAGTTCAAAAACATATGGTAAACATGTGGGTATGAACGCATATATACATACACTCATGTATAACATTTGCTACTTTTACCATTCGTTACACTTATGTTATACATGTGTCGTTCATGTGTGCTTTTTCCATATGCATTTCATATCTTATTTTAACACACGAGATACATTTGTGAAGAAAAACCTTGCTATTATACATATCTGCAATTGGCTTAAACTATAAATGTATTAATAAATAGATTTATAAATAGATATATACGAAATCAACTGAAGCCATGTATGTACAATGTGTATTCTCTTTAAAAAAATAATTGATTTGATAACCAATCCAGAACCCGGAAGCCGGAATCTACTTTAATTTTGTCATTCACAAATATACGTCACATTTTTACGTCAAGGAAGCATAAGATTGAGCTGCAGGGCGAATAGATATCTAGGTAAAGATTGTCAAGCATTTGTTTTTATTTACTTGCATTAAAAAAAATATTGTATAATTGCCGGTGGCAAAAGATTTTTCCTACAATTTGTAGTTCAGAGCTGTGATTGTGTACTCCGTAAAAATTCTGTTTGAATGACGATAAACGATCGACGGACATCATTGTGGTTTTACAAAAGAACTTTTGCTTTATGTTAATAAACTTATAGTAAATGAAATGCCAGTGAGGTAAACACAGTAGATGAATCCCACATTTACAAAATATTTCAGAAAACTAACGTTTGCTAAGTTAGGACTTTCAACGTGCTCAATACAGAACATGGTTTTTCCGATAGGTCTCAACTCAGCATCTAACGGGTTGATTTAGGCAAATTAATTCTTATGAGGAGCATCAAATATATGTTGATTTGAGAATATATCAAATTATAAAAAGTAGAAATGTGAAAGTAGCAAAAAAAGCAACGAGTAGGTCTTCCATTTGCAGCTAATGGAATAAAGAAATCATCAAACAATCTAATAATTCGATTTGTTTTATATAACAAAGAATGATGGACTGATCAGTAAGTCGTCTTAATAAAGTTATAGTCTTATTAATATTTATTAATTATATTGATTCCGTTTTTAGAGAAACAGATTCTAGATATATTAAAAAAATGAACAAAACTCCTAAATTTGATCCTCATTTCCTTCATATTTCATAGAAAATAACAGTCTTGAACATGATTTTTCATTGTGTTTACCAAAATTTTTAGCCCCGGTACACTCTATCAAACAAAACTATTGTTATGAAGCATCATTGAAAGCATTTATATCTTAAATTTTATGAACCTGTAGGCACCTTTTTTTTTTTACTAGATCTTGACCTTAAGTTAAGATTCTGACTGTAAAGATTAATATTAAAAAATCAATAACATTGACTATTTGTAAGTGTTAAAAATCTCACTTGACAAAAATGACTCAAGCTGACCAACTTAAAGAAAATTGTATGCATTTTTTTCCCACTTATAATTTTTATTTTTTGTATCAGGTTGATATTAGATAAATATTATGATCGTATCTAATTTTGACTTAACATTTTAGAAAGAAGTGAAAACATGCCTCGTCAAGGAAAAACATTGAAAAGTGAGAAGTTGGAGTTGGGCAGAAATCGGCCGTAACAATCACTAGAGGTAAACAGTTTATACATGTATATTATATTATTGTTTAATTTTTCTGTCTTTTCTATTTAGTCACCTACTCTCTGTCTGTCGGTCTCTCTCTCCCCCTCTCTCTCTCATGTATAAAATTTCAGACAGTCTAATTTGCTTGTTATGGTAATTGTATCGCCATATTAATGTACAACTTGGATTGTTTATTAAAGTAGACTTATTGCAAATGGAGATATTATGACTGTATCGAATTTACAAATACAATTATTTTCTTTTTCAGATACTAAAATTTTGAAGACCAATAATAAATTAAAGATTGATTTTGTAACATATGGATTAAAAATAATATGATAAACATACGTGAAACATATGTAAAACAAGTGTTTTAAAACGTATGTGAAACACACAGGGTATCTTTTAATTCATTTCACGTGCGAGAAGTTACTTATGATAAACGTATCTTTAGCATACGTAAAACACATGTTGCTCATTTTGCTGTATATTTAGGAAAAATGATTGGAGAAATAAGTGAAAAGCTTATCTACATTTGAAATCCATGTATTACATGTATACAGGTATATTGTCTAAAAATTCTTAAAAGATTAAAAATCGTCAAAAACAATAATTTAAAGTTCATATCAAAAAAATGATATTCGTCGCCATGTGAAATCGGTACATAAAAGGAACAAATATCGAATTTAAATACACAGAGAATTCGTTCCATGTCAGTAAGAGAAAATATCGATGGATCCAATACTTATATTGATATTTCACACTAACAAACCCTGTATTGACAGTCTTAAATTTGTCAAATAAACAAAATTGTACATATGTAAGCCAAAGCAAAAACATAAAAAGATAAAGTTCATTCATTGCATAGTAGCTTTCCTTTTTTTTTGGGGGGGGGGGGTTCAATTTCATGTGTATCGGATTGAATTTTTTAATATTTTACAGCGTTAGAAAATTGCATAAAAATTAAAGTGTAACATTCAATTTGAAAATGATTTGTATGAGTCAATCAGGAATACATCTTCCTTTGTCATTTAAATTCATAATCCTGCAGGCTGCTTCGTCTTGTCACATCTTGGTAAATGGAAGATAAACAATTGTTTCATATTATTTCAATTTATAATATCATATGTAGAAGTAGACAAATGAAAAAAGAATGAAAAGAGGGTATTATTTAGGAAAAATAATTGAAAAAATAATTTAAAAGCTTACTTACATTTTAAATTGATGTATCATCCACATTTTTCACGACGAAAAATCTAGGCTTCGTCTTGTTCTGGGATAAATGGCTTTTTCTCCTTACCAATAACAAGATGTTTCATTTTTGTAAAACGCTGGTAAATTCCTTTTACAAAAAACAAACCAAAAAAGAAATACAAAAAAACAAAAACAAAAACCAACATTATAAGACTTGCATTCCTAAGAGAAAAATGTTGATTCAATAAACATGTATAATCAAATTCTTCCGAATGTATTTATACAACAAATATTTTAAAAGATTTTTGTTGTAGCAAAATCCTAGAAAAAGATAACTTGGTCAAAGAAAGCATTTTTATATATAAACAAGCGTTGTTATAAGGGTTGCACAATGTAATTGATAAAGGGTTTTTATAGCGGTTTAATAGAAATTTAATGATGTTTTTCTTGCAAAAAAAACAACCCTGCTGCAATAAAAATATTTCAACGTTGTTATGAAAAAATATGTACAGTAAAAAGCAAAAAACTGGCTCAGTATTTATATATGAGATCCGAGAGATAAAAAGATGCCTAGTGTTGTTAATTCTATTCAGTGCTTTATATTTAATTATAAAGACCTGCAAAATGGAACAGCCATTTGAGTATTAAAGAGATTGAATACCTTTTAGTTTTAACGTCATGAAATTATTTTCCGCAATATGGACAGACAATACCAAACAATTTGTACTTGTAGGAGAAGGTTAAAGACGGAAAGTATAAAGCAAAGGAGTAAAATATGCCCTTTTCCATCTACACAAAAAATTCTTGACCTGTACACTTTTTAAGAATCGAATCCTGAGATGTTAAATGGAAAGCATTTTGCTGAAAAATGAACAACTGAAAAAATTAAGTAAAAAGGACATACGGGGTAAAATTAAAAAAAATACATCACCAAAAATTCTTCATAATTATAGATAGTAGAACAATTTGCATGGACAAAAACCCAATGTAAAAATAGCGTTATACATGTAGCGATAATTTTTCAAATCTATGCTAAAAATAATTATCTAAAATAAAATTAAGGTAAGATTGATCGGATTATATATATATATATATATATATATATATATATATATATATATATATATATATATATGCTTTATCCAACGAGTTGAAATGGTTATGTATTCGCGAGGCTTGCTGAGCGAATATAATCATTGCAACGAGTTGGATAAAGCAAATATAAAATCATACAATTATAGATGTTCTTTTTGTTTCATACAATTTGATTTATATTATGAAGCTTTTGAGACAGTTCCTTATATGACCCGAATTGATATTTTTTCAAAGATTAAAAACGATGATGCAACGTTGTGTTATGCGTTCATTATGACCTTGCACAGTACAATTTTGAACGTCATTTCTGAGATAAATATAACTGTTTTGATGTAAAGTTTTACTGAAAAAAACCTTGAAATAAATGTTTAGCTTCATATAATTTTTCTAAGAGCTTATTCACTTGATTTAATGTAAAATATTGATCAGAAAGCTTAAAAAATCAAGTTTGTTGAAAAGACAAAGTTGGGAATGCACGTTAGTTTAAATTGACTCGAACGAGGAACAGTTGTCGATGTTTTATAAAACAAACACTAGCATGATGATTCTAAATTAAAAATAGTGAATAAGGATGCTTAATGGTGGTGGAATAAAAGTCTTGTAAAACAATATTTCGGTTAGTTCTGGTATATGAACACAACCTTCACCGCGTCGTCGAACTCCTTGATAGTTAAAGTAATTTGCAGTTTTATAAACTACACAAAGCAAATTGAAAGTTAAAAGGGGGCTTAAGTAATAAATAAAATCTTGACAATCAAGAAAAAAGGTTTTTTTTGGTCACGGTTATGTATAACTTGCAAAAAGTGTGTGTGTGTTTGTGTGTGTGTGTGTGTGTTAAAAGGGGGCGTAACTTATTTTAAATAAAATCTTGACAAACAAGAAAAAATGGTTTTTTCTTTGGTTACGGTTATGTATAACTTTGCAAAAAGGTGTGTTCCCCCGATTCCAACGCTTGTCCATTGTAGTAATGTGTTTTCCTTCATATTTATAATCTAAATCTTTGACAAAATTCATATAAAATCTATTTTTTTGTAGTAGATATATACATGTAGTTATGTTGAAGTACTATCAAATCTTCGAGAAAGGCCACTGAAGCATTTAAGCGAGGAGCTGTGTCAAAAAAAGTTCGGACCGGAAGTATATGATAAAGCATCAGCCGTTGAATATAACAAAGGTTTTTCGCACATGTAATCTACACCACATGTATGATATATATATATATATATATATATATATATATATATATATATATATATATATATATATATATATATATATATATATATATGAGTTTATTTCCATCTACGACATAAACATTTTTTCAAAGGTTTATTTTTTAGAATTAGAGAACATGACAAATCAAAATGTATTCTTGAAATTCTACGTTTTTAAGAGGATGCGTCACTAAGAATTTAGAAATAATCCATCTGCTTTGCATAATGCAGCATGCAGACATACAATGATTGACATCTTCATTTTTCATTCATTAAGAGATGTCATGAAAGAATACATACATTTTTTGTTACTCCTAATTGGGTATAGTCGAAAAAATAAATAAAATTGTAATATTTAGTTTCAACTCACGTGTCAGACACCGTTTGCATACATCTTGACACAAAAGTAGTATGAGGGAGAGTATAATTTGTGTTACAAGAAGCATGCATATTTCATGAAATCCAATTTGTGGCATTCTGTAATTCATCTCACTGTAATAACAAAATGCAATTATTTTGTAATAATGTTAACAATAAATCATAATGACAATGAATCTGTGGGCAATTTTGGTCTAAAGAGACTTATAAGTTATTCAGAATAAAGTTTTCGAAAATAAATCGACAAAAGTAACCGATCGAGCACGTCATTTCAGTAGTTTTCGTGTGGTTTTCCACTCGTTTTCACAAAAAGTCCCTGTTGGGCAAATGTAAAATCAATTTCATTCCTCTACCCTCCCGATGCATATTTAACTAGTACTTCTATTTGATAGTAACCACCTTAACAGTTGCAAGCATCTACATCTACCATATCTGCAGGTCATCAGCCTACACATACATCAGTCATACTACAACCTCTATTAGGTATTATGTTGACCAAGGAAACAAAACAACACGATCATTAAGGAAGCGTTTCTAAATCTCGGCTTGTTACTGGTAAAGGACCCAGCTAACTCACAAACAACATTTTCTCTGTCTGTAACCAAATGTCAAACGCAGCAATGTTAAGGCGTCCCGGTGCTAAATTACGGCTGGAAAATGATATTATTTGAATCATCGCAAAAATACTTTGTCCGGGAGTATTTCTTAAATCTATGTTACATTTATTGACAACGATGTTAATCATTATATTTGATGCACTTATGTGACGTCATATGTACTTTGTAATCACGTGATGGGCGATTCCTGATATTAAAAATGATCTATTTAAATCGCAGCAGCGCAGGAGATTAATGACATTAAATCATACATATTTTTAAGAAAAATCCATTGTTATGTTATATACTTTGATGTTCTTGCTTGAGCTTAAATTGATATTTCGTTTATGGAAGATATTGTTGAACCATTCCACAAAATCATCAAAATAATGCACATTTTTACTTATCAAAAGCGATTTTTAAAAAAATGGGGTGAATCCGTAGGTTTTCCAAGCACGATTCACATTGGTACTTATATTCTCTACCAATTTTACATAAAATATTCTAAAATGTTGTTGATCTTTCACCAGCGCCAAGCTGGTTTTTGCATGCATTAAATTTCTTCATTAACTGTTTACACGTAGCAGGGAGAGTCTCCAAACTACTTGTTTATAGGTAGTCTTTTACTTAAAACGAAGCTCTAAAACTGCCGATTATTTGATACTGGTTTTTAATATTAATCAATTATGAACGTCTAGCATTAACGGCCGCATATATGTTAAGGAAACATACGGTTTTATACTGGTTTGATATCATTCACTTTTAACGGTAATATACATTCCCTGAGAACTATCGACAGGAATGCAGATCGGGACGTCAAAGTTAATTATGACGTCATATCGATAAGAAGTGCGGACTAGTGACTTTCTCTTGTCGCGCGAAAAGAAAACAACATGTAATTTATGTTATAACAATTTTAAACAATTCCAAGCGGTTTACGAATTTTTTTTATTTCATAAACAAGTGTATTATTTGAAATATATTCATTATTAACAAATCAATGTAAATGTTTTATAAAAATACATCATTGCTTGTTAGTTTCAATAAAATAAATAATGCAAATGTGCATTTGTGTTGTTGTATTGAGGCTACCATTTCGGAAGGCGGTTTTTTTTCCCTGGTAAAGGCGAAGTTGACGTTTCTTGTGGTCAGCACGCACATGCTTGATCATTCTCATTGTTTATTTTCATTTTATAATAACTAATTCAACAATTTAAGTAAACAAAACGTAGACATCGTCCGATCATTTTGGTTTCCTGGGAGCTGTTGATGTTTAGTTATCAATTGGCTCTTTGAATTTCCAACCAGACGTAGTTAATATGCAAAATAATTACAAGCGAGGGTGATACATGTATAACAGCTTTTGGAAGGCAATACCCTATTTTTGGACAACCATCTTTTTTCTTTCAAATATAACTGTTTCCGGAAGGGCAATACAGTTATTTCTGAAGCGATTAAGCAGTTTTCGGAGCATAGTAAAACATTATCCCATTTATGACATTAAAAGAAGACTTATTCGTTAATAGATGGATAGATTTTTATAATACTTTTGTGTTTTAATTATTAATGAATGTCCATAAGACGTTTTATTATTTGAAATGAAAAAAAAAATGAAATTAAACATCTTGTGTTAATATTTTTCAAACTTGTAGATAAAGTTTTTTTTGGTGTGTCATATAGAGAAGAAATATAAGACTATCGATAATAAAAAAAAAATCAGATTTCCAAAATTTAGAATAGCACTAAATTTCACAATTGATTCCAAGAAGATTGCAAATAAATAAAATAATCAATAACGTTTATTCATTTGCGGCCAATAAATCAATTAAATTTAATTGTTAAGTTGATTTACAAACCTTATCACGACCAAAAATCGCTTTTTTAGTTCAAATTGATATATATTCTATTTTTTTTTTCATAAATTGAGTTTAGTATACTAGTAATCGGTTATGGTTTAAGGTCAAAATCTGAAAAATGATTCTAGATTGTCTTTTGGTGCAAGAACCATTACGTCATAATTGGTTTGCGGAATCGTTTTCCCGTACTTTACGGCTTTAAAGGGATTATGTATAAATTTTTTTATATTTTATATTAGATCAAGGAAGAAGTAATCCCCCTCCTTACACCTATGTTCAATTTGACATCATTTAAAAGAGAAAATCAAGAGATTGTTTAATTCCGTTTTTTGAGAGACTGTTGGCATTACAGATACATTTAAATAGTAAAACAAATGGACAAAACTCCGACATATGTTCCTATTTACCTTTATATTTTATTAAAAATTACAGTTTTAAACAATTTTGTATTATGTTATCCAAAAATATTAGCCTCATTACACCCTATCCAACAAAGCTATTGTTATTCAAAACGTTTACAGTATATCTCCTTAAATGGGGATTTGGTCTTGTATATGAGCAAACTTAATTTCCCTAAATTAAGAATGATTTGTGTCAAGTTTGATTGAAATCGGCCAATTCGTTCTGAAGAAGTCGAACAATTTAAAACATTTACAGACAGAGGAACAAACGGATGCCGGACGAAGAGTGATCAAAATACTTAAACGGGCATTGGTACGATTTTGGTCACAATTTATTTTTTCAATTTTAATGTTTACAATGTTTCAGTAGGACATTCTTAATAGGCAACCATTGTTTGAGACAGTGTCATTTGCTGAATTATTAGAGAGCTTGAAATTCTTTGCTATGTAAACAAAGCTTTTGTTTACATTTTGAATGTTGAATTGAAAATTCCAGTTTTAGACATAAATAATGTGTTAAACATTAGGTACTGTTTATAATGGCTTAAAATTATCAAAAAGATAGACAAATCGGCTTGAAATTTTTTTTACTGGTATATTGAACATATGTAACGAAAAACAGGACAATTCTACTCCCTGCAGTTGAGGTCACAGAACAGTTGCAAATTTGAAAACACAACAATATAAAACAGATATAGAGAGGAAAGAGCAGAAGAAATCGCAACGCAGTTAGAAGATTTAGATTCAAGAGCACACTAATTTACTTTGGAAGATTAGGGACAAACTTTTTAAATGGAATGTGAATGTAGAATTGACATTATATACACTTGTTAATGGAAAATAAGTTGAGTTATGCGATATTGCGATTTTGGTCGAGATCTGTTGAAAGATGACAATATTGGTAAATGAATGATACTGCTACTTTGACAAATTGAAAATGTAAAGTTTCGGTAACGCATTTTTATGCAGGATAAAAGGAACCCAAAAAGATCATGCTCTCATGTAACTTTTTTGGCCCAGTGTTGCCGATTTGTTGAAGTTATAACAAATTGCTTAAATAGTTTAGATGAAGGATAACATTTGTAAGTGTAAATAATATCTAAATTACATGTGAACACTTGAATCTATTACTTCTCTTATCAGAAAAAAATTGTCCATTGAGTGCCAATATTGCAATTTAAACAAATTAATCATGTGTCTGTTTTATTTAATGAGAGTAAAGTATCACCCGTTTGATAGAGCAAAGGTTTATCACATGGGTGGTAAAAACAACACGTATGAGATAAAAAATGTTTTCTTTCCAAAACGTTCCCATTCATTTTCTTGAATCAGTCTAAACCAAAATTTGATATATAGACCCAGATCTGAAACACAAATTTAAACATCAATAAATCAATCATACAGATTTTTTTTATTATTCATTAACGTTTTTACCCCACCTGAACCCAATGTGGACATTGTACCTAACATATCTGGAGCAGGTAAAGTTTTTGAAGCAGATGCCTTTGACGATTATATATACGTTACTACTGGTCTTAACTTCACTAAACTTGCATATATCGTATGATACGGATGCACTTGACTTAATTGCTGAATTTCAGCCGTTGATTTCGGATGCTGTAGGAGATTAAGTTTGTTGGAGCAGGTGCCCTTTTGACGACTGTATCTAATTTATTCACCAAACTTTAATGACAATTGCATCTTATGGTACATATGCAACTGACAGGCTTGAATGCTGAATTTAAACCACAGATTTCAGATGCTAAAGAAGGTTAAAGGTTTAAACACAGGTTTAAAGTTTAGGAGCAGGTGCCTTTTGATGGTTATATCTAAATATTTGCTTTCCCTATTTCCACTACACTTGAATGGATGATTCATCTTGTGAAACTGATTCACTTCACTAACAGGCTTGGATGCTGAATCTTAGCCATTCGTTTTTGATGCTGGAGGAAGTTATGGTTTTTGGAGTGCATAACATATTTAGGTAAACAATGGTTCTTACTGAATTAAACTTGCATAGTTGATTTAACAGTATACAACTATTCATAATGAGTTAGAGTCTTGGAAATAGTTACAACAGGCAGTAGAGTATTTAGTGTTGTTATGTTGTTTATCATATATGTTAAACAACATAACATTGATTAAAGAACTAATAAAATATATGTAACAGTTCTCGAACAATTCGAGGTGTTGCCTCTTTTTATGCTTTTAACAATTAAGTTTCGAATAAATCGATAAACTTTTTCCTTATTTCACTTCTAAGAAAATCAAGATGTCAAAAACATTATTCTTATTTGACTCTACTCTTAATTGTCTATTTAACTGCCCAAGGTAAACGCTACTTGTTAACTCTGATGTAATACATGAGCATAATTCATTATGCACATGTATATTTACATAATTAGATTAGACAGCAGGCAATGCATATGTAAGCCTTCTCTATAAAGTCGAATGTAATACATATAAAATGCAAGATGTAAATGACAAATTGAATAATACATTTTTTTATGAAATAGTATGATGTAGTAGAAAAATATATATTGAGTCGTGAAAAAAGGCTGACCATATTTAATCCTCCCATCGTATGGGTTCACACTGAGTCGAAAGGTTTTTTATAAAATCTTTTATTGGTAAACAGGAGATCTATGCGCTGCCTAAGTAAGGAATCTTCAATAAAGCTTTTATGATCGTTCATTTCATTTTGATTGTATGTTTTAAGGTTCTTCGATTTTGCATAACCAAGGGCCCTGTGTCTGCAGGACACGAATTTCACAATAATTTCAATTGAACGATCGTCACGGGGTTTGCCTATATGATGTTTTTTTTCAATTTTGTCCATGGGAAATGACACTCTCTCGGGTCCTATGATGGGCTTATTTGTAATATTGAGTGCTACTTAACCGGTGTTTTCATCTTTTTATTAAAAAACGCCTGTGGTTTTGACACTTTAATATTATTCACGGTCATCAAACTGACTTTCAAATTAATCGACGTGTTGTTGGAGAGATAATACTTTTTCTAATAGAATATCAGAGTCTGTGACTTGCATGAATTATGACCGAGCATAGTCAAGACTGCTCTTTGGGTGGCAACATCATCTCTCAAGAGAGATTCCAATACAGTGTATAATGTATGTTTAGGATTGTATTGTTAGCCACTGAAGTGCTAGTATCACTTTTACTGAGTTCTGGTCTTAATTGCTTCGCTTAGTTCTTTCGATTTCTATTCCTCGGCATTTCATTTAACCAATAAATCACAATAATAACAGTTTGATACTAACCACTGTTTTAATCTAGTTCAATGTTAAGTAAGTAATGGTAAGTAACTATATACACGGGTGTATACATATATACAATGAAAACTATACTCAACCTTGCGGGTATGTTAAGGCTTTCCATAGTATTGTGAAGAATGTCACTTATCTGTACTTCATACTATATGACGTCATAATGAAGTTTGACGTCACAATCTGCATTCCATTCGATAGTTCTCAGGGAACGTATCGTAATGTTTCAAGTGAATTTTAATGAAACAGTAATAAAACATTTACAATGTATATAGATCCTGACGTTAATGCTAGGCTAATGAATCTTTTCATACTAGTAATCAGTTGGGTAATTTGAAGCATTGCTTCAAGTAAAAAGATTATTTAAAAATAAGTGGATTTGAGATTCACTGCTTTATGTAAACAACTGAATGAGGACATTTAATACATGTTAAAACAGCTTGGCGCAAGTGAAAGATGAATACAATTTTAAAACATTCTACGTAAAATTGGTAGAGAATATAAGTACCAACGTGAATCATGCTTTGGAAACCGACGTTTATACCCATTTTTTATGTAAATCGCTTTTAATAAATAAAAATGTGCCTTCTTTTTATTATTTGATAAAATGTTTTAACAATCTTAAATCTTAAATAAACGAAATTCTATTTCAAGCCACAGCAAGACCTTCAAAGTATATGACATAACAAAGAATTTTGCTTTAAAATATTTATGAATTAATGTTAATCACCTGCGCCGATGCTATTTGATAAGATAAGTTGCAATGTTAGGATACGTTCGTTTTTATAAATTGTTGATGAATTATGTAATATCGGTTTTAGCCGTATTTTAGCTCCGAGACACCTTAACATTGCTGCGTTCCCGACGCTAAGTAAAAAAAATTAGTTTAGGGTCGGATTTATTCTATCTTATTCTAGTCCACTCTATGGTACATGTATATGATTCGGTGTGTTTTTATCAAGCACGGGCACTAAAAGTTATAATGTTAAAATAATTGTACATGTACGAATATGTAGGTCATTTTTGACACAATAACCCCCACTTAATCTGGTTTCGGAATTTGGAGCGCTTTTCAAACGAAATGTCATCTGGGAACCGATTTTATATTCGGTTTTACTATTTGAGATGTCTTGACTTTTGAATACAAATACACGTACTTTTAAAAAAAATGTGTTTGTTGGCCTTAACATAGAAAACTATAAGATGTTGTCTTTTTCTTACATTATATATGGATTGCTGTTGTCGTTGGTTTGTGCGTTCTTGTCGTTCAAGCTTTCCTGATAACATCCCTGGTCTGTATAAAGAATGAAAAAGTTTAATCACAACATATCTTCGTTGTATAATAAAATGCGTTATAATTCTAATTATTTTTACTTAATTGAACAAATGCTATTTATCGTCTACTAATTTGTAAAAAGCTTACGTTTAAATACCGAGCTTGAATGGTATACTTCCGGACATGGATTTTCATCTTCCTTGCATTTTTGGTTAAAATTTGGTTCTATGCTGTTGAATTCCAAATCGTAGAATGGACAGTGATGTCCTAGTAAGAATCAAAATTCACACAGTAGTTTATTGTAAATATAACCCGATTATAATTAAGAAAGCTAGTACTTATTACACGTAATACGACGCCACCGACAGACAACAAACATATTTTGATCAGAAAAGCTCACTTGAATGCATCATCTATTCAAATTAAAGTAATTATCATTAAAAACCTTTGATTTGTTCTTATATATGTTGGCAAAATTTACATGCGTGCTCTACATTCAAACTTTTTGCAGTTTCATGATATGAAATGTTCATGCTATCAAGGTTTTTGTTATAATCATCTTTATAATTTGAAACTTATTTAGAATAAGTGAATCTTACATGAAAGACCATTTTTTGTTTTATTGCTGGAATAAAACACTTATTTACATCTGTAATTGTGATTTCACCCGTATGCAAGGAATTCGACTTAGACTTCTAAATACAAAAGGTATGTGGGATACATTTTTAGGAAAAGCCTTATAGATGATATTCCTTTGAAAAACTATTCTCAGAATGACTGATGTATAATCTGTGTTATAATGTCTTGCATGTTGGAATTAAAAAAAAATTCAAAGTATAGATATATGGACTCATTCGATTTGTATTGTGTATTTTCATAAAATTGCATATCACTAAATATCCACACTGAGTCATTAATAATGGATGAACTGAGTTTGTAAGCGTATTAATCATATTACGCGTGTTTTATATTATTATTATATATTTTATAATAAATAATAATATAATAAATCGTTGGAGGGTCAGAAATTTAACACTCATCCAAAATTAATTGTTGTACACGCTCTTAAAACAATTCCCGCTATTATTTGATAACGGGATCTCGAATAGTTAAGAAGTAGGGCACCTGAAATAATAGTAATGTCAAACATCCGAAAAACACTTGGATATAAAGATGGGGACCTAAAATGTCTATTTATTTTATTTGTGACCCATGTCACATGTCATTAATTTGAAATATAGGGCCCCAAACAGAAATGAAATTTTTACTGAAATTCTTGCTAATATTTGACATAGAAATAGATAATTTGAAGAAATCAAACAAACATTTATAGTTTGAACTATCATTTAATTATGATTTTAATACAGCATGAAGCTGAACACATGTAGTGCCTATAAAAGATATATCTAAATCGAATTTTAAAAAGTCTTGCTTTACTGGTGCTTCAAAGGCCAATACATAATGAACACAACCACAGATGTTACACAAGTTTTGAGTAATCAAATTATAACACAAATTAAGAAAAAATTATAGTAATGTCATCTTTCCAAAAACTTTGAATACAAACAGACATACATTTAATATCTCATTTAAAAGTAAAACAAGTAGGGGTCACATCTCGAAAATTTGAGAAATAACATGAAATAGGCTAATTTTAGGCCAAAAGTGGAGTTTTTTCATAATTTCTTTGAAATATAAGCTGATTATGCCAAACCATATCGATAGAAATATCAAAATAATGTTTAAAAATGTTTTTTGATAACATAATGAATATATCATAATACACAAACTATCTAGAAGTTTCGTCTGCGCTGAAAATTAGGAAGCTAAAGTAACAGTACTCTAGACTAGTGAATTATGAAAATTGTTCATTTCCTAATTGAAAACCTTCCGCCACAAAATTTAATCCCTTATTAAACTTTGTAAAAATGTAATATCTGATTCAGAATTTTCAGACTAGGGGTGAACCAAAATGGCTACTCAAAACCTAAGGAGCGAACCTCTTTAAAGCAGACCTAGGCTCCAAGAGTAAATAATGTATTCCTCCGCTCCGCAATTTTACGCTGAAAACTCAAAGTATTTAACAGGTAACAGAAAAAATACATTTTAGTTTGATATATATTAAATGTAAACTGACGTGCTATACAGTCTACGTACTCTTTTCGGGTTGAACTATTTTTTTTTTGTGCGAAGACCGATTTCAATGTTTTGATCATTTGATACCCGGTATCGTGCAACGTAGCCATTGTCTGGCCATTGCTTGTGCAATGAACCCGGCTAAAAGAAATGAATTTGTTAAACGTTAATTTGTCATATTTAAAAATATAAATGGTACTGTATACAGAGAAATATTTGTCCCCGTATAATCTTCGCCCCTTTCGCCCTCGTTGTCAGCGGACGTATTTAAGACTGGACGATTTTTAAGGTATGTGTGTACGTTTTAATCAGGTTTGCCGTGTGTTGTTGAACAATGTGCTTTACACATTTCCGATGCAAATATTGATACAAAATAGAAAATGTATAGATATAAATGTATCCGAGCATTTTTCAACAACATTGTGTAGTTCCTTAGCAGAAGTTTACAAGTGAAGTGAAAAATACTTAGCGGTACGAGTTTGTACATGAAGGTAAATTGCCCTGCAAGGAAAGCTTGTCCAATTGAATGAGTATGCACGGTCTAAGGAGTAGATTGCCTTGTTATTGAGGCTTGCTACATTGATATTTTTACCAATCGATTAAGCGAATTTTGTATTGGTAAATCTTCTTGGGGATCGCCCGTGTATCGTCGCTGGTTATACATACATACATACATACATACATACATGTATCTGGATAAAATGTAGGCCTTTAGTTAAATGTAGTCTACTGTCCAGAAATAAAGAAATAAAATTGTTTATCGTTGTATTAATTTAAAAGTATTTTTTTAAAAGTGTTTTCTTACCAACAATAATTTTCGGTGCAGCACATACTTCAATAAAGAGTCCATGGAACCTGTCTGGTAGGCAGTGATACTGAATGTCAGTGCAAATTGGGTTAATTTGATTACATTGCTTTCTTTCTGCTGCTTTTAACCATTCCGTTTTATTCCCAGGACACTTATCTACGTTGTTTATGGTTGATATGAAAGGAGGACAGCTTTCACTTTTCTGCAAAAGAATCATTAAATAAAGCAAGGCTTGTTGCAAGAAACAAGTAGGTATTTTGTAGCAGTTTAAAAAATCATTACATGTATATTATTTTGATATGAGGTAATATTCTAGGAAGGGTAAAACGACTGGATGGTCTTCACCATTTTAAGACATTTAAAACTATTTTTGAGAATTTTTGAAAATAAATCTCCGCATAAAATAATAAGAAAATAATCAGATTTTTAAATTTCATATCTTTGGAATTTTTCTTGACTGAATACAAGTAATAGTTAAAAGCTATAAACGTCTATAGAAACATTTAGGTATAGTTGATGAGTAATGTATTTGAGTCATTATCAAAAAACGCAGAAATAAAATTGAAGAAAAATCAAGAATTCTCTTGTGTTGAAAAATAATTTTATTCAATTGTAACAATAAACACATATCTGAAGAATACAAAAACACTTAACTCCCACCTAGAGACTATTTGATTTCTGAGTAAAACACGATCAAAGAACTGGTCATACTTAAATGTTGTCCTTCCTGTTACACATAAGAAAATACAAATTTTAATAAATTGAAGCAAAAAAATATTCCAAAATTTCTTCAGACAATGTTGTGAAAGCATGACAAATAAAGAACCACTAACATTTTTTCAATGAAATAGAAGCAAAATACAAATTACAATAATATAATAGAAAATGTTCAAACAGGTAAACATTTTGTTTGTTATTTTCACAATTTTACAGAATAAAAAGATAAGTATAAAGCTCAAAGTGCTTATATTTGATCAGATATAAAACTTTAAGCATATGTGTAGACCCAAACCTAAAAGAAATATACACATGCAACATATTTTTATATTTATGGTGCTGTAACAGGAAAGACTGAGTCTCGCAACAGGAAAGACAGTACGTTGTATTAAACAAGTCTCTCCTGTTACAAAATCATAATTCTGATTTTAAGTTGATTGATAGTAAACTTAGCATCAATCTCACAGTTTGGAGTCAATTAATATGCTGTTAAAATATAGATGAACCTTAAACAATACCATTAAATACTATGATAAAAGTTTTATAATCTTTACAGTAAAAAGTGTAACAGGAAAGAACAAAATAAGCAACAGGATGGACTTCTTGTGTACATTCAGATCAAAATCTTCATTTGGTTAAGCACTGAATATAAAAAATCTTGAATATTTACTAAGGTGTTCCTAATATATAATGACATTTGTGAAGAAGTAAAATTTATTGAAAAATATAGAATAAAAATTGAAAAATGTTTACAACTGTAACAGGAGAGACTCCTAATAACACAATCTGGTCAGTAGTGGAAATTGATGTTGATATTTAAATTAAATAACAGATTTATTTCTGATTACTATGTAAAATACAAGAGAAACAAACTTTTCCTATAATAATATTTGCCTTAGAAAATATCAACTTTTAAAGAAAATGAAGTAACAGGAAGGACAATGTAGAGTGAAATAAAAAGATTACATTTAACAGAGTACTTAAAGCATTTGTAAGCTTTATATATGACTATGGACTGTAGGCTGTCTCACTTTTCTGTTACTTTTTTCCAGATATTGTCAATGATTTTGTAGTGGGTACTCCCATCTAACTTTTCTGGCTCTAGAATGAGGCATCTTTCTTCTGCTTGTATTTTCTCTGTCTGTCAGCATTGGACATCCCCATTTTTACCTATACCAAAAGACAACTTTCATTTTTCAACGAAATTGATATAATTCTTTAAAAATAAAAATAGTTTACTTAACTGCAGATCAAATATTTTGATTAAAAGGTGGAAAAATTATGTTGCTTGAGAAACAATTTATTGTCCTTCCTGTTACACTGAATTAAAATGCCTTAATATATTTATACATAATCACTAGATGCTGAATTGATTTGTAAACAACTGAGATATAATTAAAAAACATATATCTTTATTATGGATTATATATAATAATCAGCATGATGTTTAAAGAAAAAAACAATCATTAATTGTCTATCCTGTAACAGTCCATGTCTTTCCTGTTACAAAAATGTATATTGACATCATTAACTAACAAAATTTATTTGTAAGTAATAAAAAACAGAATATGAAGTGATTGTTCACAAAAAATGATATGAAAAATGTTTTGATCTGACAAGTGAACAAATATTCATAGTTCTTCTGTTATTATGGACATTTGTACGTACTGTAACAATGATATATCTGTCCTGTTACAAAATCACTTCTTATGTAATAACATAAACTATTAAAACAAAAATCCTTACTTAAGGTTAATTTATTGTACATACTACTTTATTGAATATTTTATGAAAAGTTATTGCTATATAAATAATGAAAATGTCTTAAAATCCTCATTTTTATATAAAAATGTCTTTCCTGTTACAAATTTACATGTAACAGGATGGACAATAACAGGATAGACAATTCAGCCATTCTCCAGAAATGGTTCCAAATATGGGATTGCTTTCAGTGAAAAATGAACTTTTGATATTCGTGCTTTAATTGTAATAATATTGAAGTACAACTATTCGCCGATATAATTATGAAATTTGACTCACCAAAATTTCTTCGTTCACGAAATATTTGATTTTGAATACCATATTAAAAACCCTGTTACGGAAGTCAGAAGTGAACTAATGCAACTAATCCTCGGCCTGTACAATAACAGTAAACATCACTAGCCACTTTGTTTGATATCATATTGATTACGAATGACATATTTGACAGAATCATGAAGAATTTAAATTTAAGGGGGACATATTTTCAAAAATATCTTTATTTTAAGAAAATCTTTATTTTCAACAATAAAAAAGAAAATAATGCATCATCTTTCATTCAAATTCAAATGTAAACTAGGAACAATTTCATATGTTCAATGATTTTAATTAAAATATTGAAACAACAGAACATTAATATAGAGATGTTGAGAAATTGTACATCTCAAATTGATGTCAGAGGGATTTTTAAAGATAATGGCCCAAAGTTACGGAAGTTAGCAAATGACCTTTTTCATGGAGAATATTTTTTCCAATACATTTTACAACCAAATATTAGAGAGTAAAAATCAAATACAGGTTATTCATTGTAGAAAATACATTTTAACTTAATAAGCACGCTTTTTAAAAAAAATTCTTTCCTTTAATTAGTATGTAATCAACATTACTTAGATTTAAAAATGTTGACATGAAATATCTGTCTAAAATAGTGAAATACCCAATTGTGTTAAAATTCCACGCTCTGATGGATGTACCAAACATAGTTATGAAAAATACCGGTAAAAAGTCAAACATGTAAATCAGTTGTCTTTTTATATTTGATAAAAAGCTTGGATGGTTCGTTACGGATGTCAGAGATTATAATTTCACAAATATCTACTCCTATGATGTTTTAAATAGTCATGAAATTTATTGGTTATATTTTCCTAAACTTCCTTTTTTATTTGGAGGAACTGGGGTCTTATCCCCATTAAAATATGGGTTGACTGAATCCACATCTCACCTTTTTCGGATTTTCACTTATGTTTCTCCATGTTTGCCTGCTTTGCATTAATGTATATACGCATATAATGTATTAATGCATATATATACATATGTATATGTATTGTTACTAATAAGTCAACTAAATAAGGTCTGTTTTTCGCAAGTATATATAAACTCTTACTAGTTTAAATTTCGGGTATTAGTTCTTAAAAAAAAAACTGACATCCGTAACTAATCATGTTTAGAAAAAAAAATCATGAACAGAGTATTTATCAAATATTCTGATCCGGGAATAATGCCATTTCGATATAAACCTGCATGCATATTAATACAACCTTGAAAAGCCAAATATATTTTGGTCACCTGATATTTTTTTTTATCAAATCACATGTTGTATAAAACAATAAGCTTGATGCACTATATTTCAATAGAGTAAACTATAAATAGCATAGTATGCTAATATTACATGAAAAATGACCACTTTGTTCATTTTAAAACATAAGAATAGATTATCCGTCGTGGAAAATATACATAAGAAGCACAGGAATGAACAGATGCCAAATCTGTTTTTTTCCCCTGATATCCGTAACGCTGCAGCAAATATTTAAAACATATTGTCAAATGATAAATTGTCTTAGGTGAATTGGTTTTAATCTGCAACTGATATATCTCTTGCAAATAAAAATAAACTAAAACAGATAAATCTACACATAATGATTCATATTTTTTCGATAGTTTAGCACACTCACATCATATTTTTCTCAAAAATGCACTTTGTATCAAAATATTAATTGCTTCAGTTAAGAATATCAAGGTTCCTTTACTTTCTAAACTCATGTTCTGTTTCGCTGAACAATCCAAATTATTATCGATGGAAAACCGAGCCATATATCACTGATTGAAAATACTGTTACGGATGTCATACGTTATGCCGGTCAGGGGTTTTAGTAAATTTTCCTCTCACAGTACCATGCTATTATATTATTTTTCTACAGATGATGATAGATAGCTTCGGAATACTGTGTTCTCCAAAGGCATCATGAATAAGTTTTTCAAATGCCATGAATTTAGTTGAAAATGGCGTTACGGAAGTCAGGCTTTGAAATGCGTCAACTCAATTTTCAATTTTATAATCGATGATTAAAAAAACACATAGATTTTCGATTGTAAATTGTATATATTTTTCTTTTAATATGCCTATGACATTCAATTACAATAATATCAATAGATATTGTTTTGAATATCATCGCTTACTTTTAAGTCAAACACGTGTTACGGAAATCAGGACTGTTTCAGCGACAATATATAAATCGGGGGGAAAAAAGAAAGAAAAGATTGTTATCAACAGGTGTTTACTGACAAAACACGCTATGTGATGCTGAAATAAAAAATGAGTTTTAATTGTCTCTTTCATCACCGTAATGCTATTTAGTATTGTAGTAAAATTAAAATATTCACGTGCGACATGCTGAAAAATACACAAACCGATTTTTTATTGAAATAATTTTACATTATTTGACACTTCAAATGCATGTTGTTTGGTATCAAAATTTGTAATTTTTACTGTAGATATCTCCTGAGAAAAGTATCAGCCAAATACATTAAACGGCAAATAATAATTTTGTGATGAATGCTGGCGACAACATTATATCATAATTGGAACCATTTCTGGAGAATGGCTGAATTACTCTATATATGGTTGTTTGTTTCCCTTCCTGTCTACCATACACTGTTGATGATGCAGTAGTTTGAAACAAAATTGTTAAGTTATTTTGTAAGAAAAGTTAAAACATTTTACATTCATGTTTAAGTCAATTTTCAATGTAACAGTAAGGACTAGTTTTTTTTTCTACTGAGTAAATCATACTTACATTTGGGACATTTTCCTCAAACCAACGAACTTCAAAAAAATGGCGTCAACAACTTTGCTTCATGAAAATGAAACTAAGGCTGATGAAAAGTATTGAATCCAAAAAGGGTCATTCTAAATATTTCTATTTTCTGTTTTTACATTAACATAACAGGAGAGACGAAAACTCTTGTGACACACATTAAAGTCTTGATATTTCATAAAACAAGTACATTTACAAAACTTTTATTGTTTGAAATGTACTTCTTAAGAATTGTGTAAAGCATACATTTAAAAAAATGAGAGCAAAATGTACTGGATATATTTATAAACCACATGAAAGTGCAACAAAAAGAGTGTGTGACTTAGCAAATCATGCTAATTTGGACATTAAAAAAGGCAAATTTTCTTTAAACATGTCATGCAAAAAGAATTAAAGTGTTTTGCTAACCGCAGAATATTGTGTGGTATATATTAATGTACAAATTTATATTATTTTTCCTTGATATAATTTTTTATTGACCCGTGACCAAAATTTTGGCGGATTTTGAGAATGACTCATTTACAATCAAATATCTTTAAATAGATAAAAATAGGGCATGACCCAGCTCCTAGTGAAATCAAAGTACAGAAGAACTGGCGGGAGTTGATTTTGTCGATGTTTATTTATTTTAAAATCAATGATATGTTATTTTGCATGACAAGTACATGTATACGTAGTTTCTAATTTGAATTACGCATATTTTTATAATATGAATTTTTGAACCTTTTCGACTACAATGTCGAGAAACCTCCATATGAATCATGTTAAATAATATTTAAAGATAAAATTAATTCAATCAAACTATGTATCAGTGGTAGAAATATTTCTCGAAAATTGTATGGATCCAAGCAATATTGAACTCTAGTCTCGTTCAACCAATTGCAAACGCTCGGCTGACACCGTAAATCTCCGACAAGGGTTTACGGAGACAGCCGAGCGTCGAGTTGAACGTGACTATATTGAACTCTGGCGTAGGAATACATACGACTACAAAAAATATTTAAATTGTTCATCCCATTCAAAATCTGACTATTTTTAAGGTATTTGTAAATAAGTTTCCTTGAAAAACAATGCTTTAGCATACATTACATCGAATTCGTCAATTATTTTCAAGAACTAAGTCTTGTCAGGAGCTATGATTTGTGCTGAGGTCCAAACACTGTTTCACTTTCGGTTTGTCCGCGTGACTGCATAGGAGAGTTGATTTAAAATCAACTCCCAAAAAGCAGAGTATGTTAGAAACAAATTGTATATCAAGTTATTTGAATTTTTGAAAGAAATATTTTTATTATTTTATTAATAAATATGATCTAGTCAATATTTTCGTTTGAGAGAGGGTCTAAATTAGAGACTAGAAAAATAAATTGTGCATAATTTCTGACTACGGTCAAAAATAATATACTAATCCATTCATGTTATATCATGTTTATTCACGAAAAACATGTGGTTAGATCTCATTACATTTCGGAGAAAAATCAATAATAAAATATTTGTACGAAATCCAAAGACTTTTTAAGTTTTGGTTTAACCGAAAATACAAAATAAATATATTCCAGCTAGACCTGTCAATCTATAAAAAAATATCTCAAAGTCAACCGTTTTGTAAAAGAAACTTAAACTGTATCTTTAAAAAGTAATGGTTTTTTGACAATCACAGGTTTAGCGCATATTAGGGGAACATTTTTTTCAGGTAATAATAAAACTAAATCAAAAGTATACGCTCAAAAAAATTCTCAGTGTTCAACCTAATAAATAGAATGATTTTGAAATTAAGAGATAAAATGATGTGAAATTTTCAACTTTCATAACTGATATGTCATTTTATCAAAAGCATAGATATAATAAAACAACACCGATTGCAATCATTTACCAGTGACTAAACATATAATTAGTATTCCTCTGCGCGTGCTTAATATGATTTTTGTGTTTGGTAATATTTTAAAAAGACAACCACTAAACATGGCCAAAATAATAACTGGGAACACAGCCAGAGACGTTGGAATATTAGTGTCTGCATTGTTTCCACAACAAATCTAACTTACTTTAAAGAAGAAGGTACAGTTTCTTTCAATATTTGCCCTATAATTCTAAAGTTGTTTAAATCTCATAAAAATACACATGTACCATCATGAACATGTGTGTATATAAAGTACCAAGTTATACACTTATATTTTGTTTCAATAAATAGTTTTGACTTAAACATTTTGGCATATTTCTAAGATTTTGTAAAAACAGATGAAAAATTGCAAATTTTCTCACAGTTTTCTGAAGAGGAAAATGAGTCCGCAGCTGTCACCCACAACGAAATTAATATATTTTTTGTGATATCACATGATAAAGTTATAATGTGAGTTTCATCGTGGGCGACAACTGCGGACATATTTTCTATTCAAAAAACCACTAAGGAATTGGTGTCTTCTGCTCAGTTTTATGAAAATTACGGGAAAATGCACTGTTTGTGACGTCGCAATTGACCTTGTAGAAGTATAATTGGGTAACTATATATAGATTCCTTATTTGTGGGTATTCTTGTGTAAAAAAAACATTGCATTTCAATTTCTTGTGATATTTTTTAAAATCACTCTAAAACAGGGCTAAAAATTATTGAAATTTACTGTACCTAGTTCTTTGCTGTTTGTTTTGTCCTCGTCATTGTTTTATATATTAAGCAATCCGAAGGAAGCGTTATTTTGATTTAAATAAAAACTTAAGGCCGCCGCTGTGATAAAAACGATGTACAGGATAATATTAAATTTCTACTTAGATGTCCCCAATCAAAATGCACATCGACGTGACCTTTTTGATCTGTACATTACTATATGTCTAAATTTTTTTTTGGATTGCATCAAATTCAAATCCTGAAGTTTAGGATCAATTGCAAAAATCGTTCAAAACCTTCAATAATTAATAAATTTGTAACTTATTTTCAGTTAGACGATTAACATTTATCAATTAATTTGCAATATTGTTATTGTCAATGGGTTTTTTGTATACCGGTATACGTGTGTACAAACTTGCATGTAAACATTATTTTGTATACATGTGTTCTAACTTTGGATTATCCTCCTTCTTGTGATGGTAAATATTTGTTGACCTTTGGGAGCTCAAATTGGTTCAACAAAAATAAACATTGTATCAGGATCTCTAGTGAGAGAATGGAAGTTTCTTAGCTGTATTTAAATAATTAAGCACATTTTTTTCTAATATGAATGTACAAACTTTAAATGTGAACAAAAATAATTAAGAAAATAATAAACCAAAAAAGAAAAAAAAGAATTGTTGACCGTTTCAAACAAACTGTGCATGTGTATCATTTTGCAATGTAATATATTTACATTTTTGATCAAAACGACTTTTGCTGAAGTATAAAATCCCTAACCATATGAAAACGGCAGACACCTTTTTATACAAAGAATTATACAAAATCTACCATGATTTTGATAATTTAAAAAAGAGCTTAATTTAATATGACACATACAGATTAGTGTTGATAGTTTAGATTTTTATTGTAATGATTATTATCGATAATTCTCATTATCGAAATGTTTGTACACCCTGTTAAAGTGAATTTCGTTCTGGTTTGGTACCCTGTCCTTCCAATAAATAAATAGAAACAGAATGGACTGACCATGGTACAATAAACGTTATGAACATGAACGAATGCAACAGATCGGACTAGACTCGCTTACATATCATGTGCCTTTATTTATCACCGAATTCTCACCAGTCAGAGAGATACTTAGCAATCAGAAATAAAATCCGTTGATTATACAACTTACAAGTAATGTATCCTTATATGTGAAGGTAGAGGGCATATAAATTAATTCAAACACCCTTATCGAACATTTTGTTCGAAAAATATTAAAAAGTGTTCATGTTCTTTAGATATCAGAATAACTTTTTTTAGAACGTATCCTTGCGCATTTTATTAGTGTCATAACCTACAATTTAATTTGGCATATTGGTCAAAACCATAAGCTTCGTCTTCAACAATGTTTCAAACATTTTATTTGTCCTTTATGTCTATTTGAGCGGACACTGTAGACGTCTCTACGAAATATCTATGACGCTTAAGTTTAATAACTTAAGTTATTTGATCGAAATTTAGAATTCTTTCTAAATCACCCTAAACAAATGTCATTAATACATTTTTTGTATTTTTGCATGATCTTGACCCTTAGACCTTTATGTCATTTTTATTGACCCTGTTCGAGGACTACATCTCAAGTGGTTCACTTTCTTTACAAGGTCAGGGGCAATATCTGCTAGAAAGAGGTATCGGTCCCTTTCGGTATGAACAGATTGGGGGACCTTCTTAGAAATATTAACACGTTGTCATAAGTAGCAAGTCTCTATTTCTGATGTTTTCTGATGCAATGCGAAAAAGTTGAAAAAAATAATGAAATGCATTCATAGACCGCATTTCTCGAATATAAAATATCATTAATCTCGTATGATTGTTTATACTATAAATAAACGTTCATTATTAGCAGTTTAAGATTATAACCATAAAGGTTAACTTCATTCAGTATTTTATAAAATTAGGCAAAGAAATTGTTAAAGTTTTTAAAATTGAAAGAGGAAAATTGGATTTCTTAAAACTGTTGCTCAAAATGTAACTCTTTATTTTTTTTTAGCTTCATTGCCCTTCTTTGGCTGTTTTTCATTTTTCAAAGACTATATTCAGAAGTCATATTTTTTCAATTAAAAAAATCTGATCATCAATGTTTCAAGATTTTTTTTTATCTTCAGCTATTCACAAAATTATATTTGATTACTAACTAAGAAAGTATTTCATTGACCTATTTTTGAAAGTAAAAATAATTATTTCAATCAAAGTTCAACAAACAATACATTGGCAAATTATCACCCGTAGATTTTTCTGCATTCTGAATAAACGTCGACGTCGTTCTAACAGCTTAACACAGCTAACTAACAGGCACCAGCACAAAGGTATTGTATATACACCACTCGATTTCGTTATACCAAATTGCATACCTAAACTCGTGGCCAATGTGTAGTGTTCCTTTCATAGTTTAAGCTTCTGCGCACTTATTTGATGCTTTATATGCGTTTTCGGTTTTTAAATAGTGCATTAATCTGTAAACTTGAGGTAAGTATTCTCCTGGCTTCAAAAAGTTCGAATAATTGATAGTTTCATCTCGACCGAGTAACACGGCAATGTAAAATGTCTGTCAACAATGGTAAGACAATGGTATGACTGGCAACTCCTTATACGAGTAGTGTTCAGCTTTAACAAAAGAGCCCCGCCCTAATTCTTGGGACCATAAATTCAGATATGGTAGAAGCCTCCTTGATTATTCTGAGAATCCATTTAGTTTGACTAAATATTAAAGTGCATTGATATTTAAAGAATCAATGCGTACTTAAATGCATATTTTCTAAATATTGAGCTCGATCATAACAACAGAACTACTGACCAAAGTTTTGGTTGAGGCTTTCTTGCTTATCCTGACAATAAGTTTGACTTCTATGTGCATAGTTATACATGTAGAGGAGAAGATTGATTAAAATATTAAAATAATGCATTTTCACTATATGCATGACCAAGTTTTGCCCTAATACAAGGACCTCTATTTTATATTTAATATTGGGACAAGTACAAGGTTCTAAATTTAAAAAAAGGGCTGATTTGCGGTTACCCTATTTCTTTGTCGATACGTGCCGAAATATTAAAATCAGTTTTATCATTCTTGAGTATTTTCTCAAAATAGTGAGGACATAATTCAAATAATTATAACTTGTCGTAAAGAACAGATATTCATGAAGAAACACGTTATATTAACTAGTAACTTCTTCATTTTTGAAAAGTATATGGGGAGAAATTAAGTCATTTGATTAATTCCGTTTGAATTAAAGTTCAAACTTCTATAAAACTTATATATCAATAATTAGCATCTACAATATAAATACCTATGGAAATAATAACTGAACTTACAACATTGGGCATTCCAAGGATAAAAGATAACATAACAGGCAGGATCCATAACTCTTTAAACTGCGTCAACTGAAAAGAGAAATACTAATAACATTATATTTTGTCCTTTATCTTAATTTGGAAAAAAAAGAAATATATATGTAATGTAATTAATAATTCACATATCTTTAATTATTCATATCAAATGTCATGTGTCTCTAAAATATTTCAAATTATTTTATAATTGTTCTAATTCTTAAAAAAAATGAAAAAATTATTGGTATTTTTGTTATGAATAAAGTAAGGCATTACTGTTTTCGTTTAATTTTTGATGATTTTCAATTAAAGAGAATATCTGATTGAAACAGATGTTGAAAAAAAAACATTAAAAAAAAGTAAACATCATTGAGATGGTGACCATCTATAATAAATAATATAATAAGATAAATAGTGCCTGTTTGGGAGGATAACAGTTAAAATCAACACCCCTCAACACCCCTCGAAAACCATTGTCAACCTCCGCTTCGCGTCGGTTGACAATGGTTTCCTCGGGGTGTCAATGTTACCCTCCCAAACAGGCACTATTTAAATAATGTACCTCTGTCTATGTGAAGTATGAGTCAGATAGGTCAAAGGGGAGAGTAAATATACTCTGACATTTCGCGTGAACTGATATGACCTAGGAATGTCATTCAAGATCACTGCACCCCCTTTGCCCAAAGGCACTCTGTGGGTAAAGTATGAGTCAGATTGGACGAAGAGGAGAAAAGATATGGCCCGGACAAGTGATCTCAGAGGGACAAACGGACGGAAGGAAGGACGGACAAACGGACTGATCACTATAGGACGCCGCAGAGCGGGCCCAAATTAACATTTAAAGTTCTCTATAATCAAAATATGAGTCAAAGAGCTGTGCAATATAAACATAATTCATCATTAGCATATGTAACTGCTTATTTTGCTGTACTCCTACTCATCGAATTACATATTACATTTGATTTGTTTGTATGTAAAAAACACATCAGATTTAACAACTTTTATTGAGAGACAATAAACTGTATATTATGACTTTCACATCCTTCATCTATCTTAATGTAAAGATAATTTCTTCATAATTCGCGAATCTAGCTACAGGGGATTGTTGTCCCCCTCCATTTTCCCCCTAAAACAAATGTGTTTTACTGATATTGTACAAATATAATTTTATATCTCTTCACGCCGCTAATAGGAAAAAAGAAATTTCGTTGACACGTTTTTCATCTGTCCAAAAATATCTGCGACTGTCTTTGCATAGTTCGTCTTGGTTTAACATCTTTTAAAGACACTTTCTCTCACAAGAGATGCTTATTCATGAGCATTCCCATTTCAACATCCAACATATCACGTAGAACAGTAATAGCACTGCAGTGACTACCTTGAATTCCTATTATAAAAAAATAAAATGCTCCCAAACACAACATTTTTGGGGCGCAAATTATAAACTTGTTCAATTATCTTAAACCTTGACATGCATCAGCGAAAGGAATAAAAAAGCCTCAAAAAAGTTCTAGTTGTTCAATCGTCATTCCTGGGTAAATATGCGTAAGTGGACGGGACCTGAAGATAACTTTAAATAACTCGCGCATAATGTAATGTTTAATCGATATTCAGTATTTTTTTTTCTATCGGTTGCAGACAAAAAGCATTTCAAAACAATGATCAAACTTTTATATGAAACACTATCAAAGACAAATATGATACAAAGAAAACAAAGATATTTGAAACAAATGTCACTGTTTGTACACTAAGATTGCAATTACATTTTATAAATTTTACTTTCGATTTGATTGATCATTATAAAGTGCTTTGCTGATGCACAAATAATATGAAATGATGTTTGTTTGTATCGGACATGAGTGTTTATTAAAAAAAATCTAAACATACCTCTCGCAACATGTCTTCTAATACAGTTTGAAATCCTTGATGTACAGATCCACAAATCAATTACGAATATATGACTCACACGGTCAAAATGTAAGAAACGTGCCTATACTGGTTAACAGGTAAAAGGCATTGACTGGTTGGAAGTTTTATGCAGATTTTTAAAACTGAATATATATTCATAAACTTTAAATAGATAAAACCAACACGCAAAACAACCTACGGGGACAAAGTGCAGTAATCCACTGATCAATATTTTACTTAATATGTTATACTTTCTCCTTTCACTACAAACTGCTTTTTATATACAATACAACAATCAAATCAAAAAGCTACTTTGTCCGGGGATTTTGTGTTTTATTTGTCGTTTTTTTGTTTTTTGTTTGTTTTTTTTTTGGTGAAGATTCATTTGCTTTAACAGTGTCAAATAAGTTTCCAAACAAACCAAATATCGTAGTTAAGGGCATGCTATTAAAATTCACAAACGAATTCGATAATGATAAATGAATAAAGACAAAAAAATAATGTAGTCATTACAGTTAGTACAGTTTGCCGGTGTAAAGAAGAATAATGATATCTGTAGAATGATGACAGGGGTCATTTGTCCATGTAGAATATTGACTGGGGGTCATTATTCTATGTAGAAATATGTCTCTTTTTGCTTAAAGAATAAGTGTCATTTTCATGAAAAATGAAAAAAAAGTGACGCCTCGTAGGATAATGACCCCCTTGTAAATTTAAGGTTTTCATGCACTAGCGGTTCTTTTTTAAAAATTGTATTTATTTTAATACATGTAACACGACAGATTGGTACTAGTAAACTTTATACATTAATTAGTAAACAAGATACTGATTGTGTTATTAAACGGGGGAGTTAAAATGGGGGGGGGGGGGGGGACACCCTCCACGTTTTTTTTCAAATCAGTCATTTATCTGAACTTCACTTTTGGGACAGGAATAAAACTTTTAGACATATGACGTCGTAGATACCCACTCACTGGTATAAAACATTTTCCACTCAGCTGCAACAAGAAGAATTAAGGCAATGTTCATGTATATATCATCTAAATCAGTTTAAATTGTTCATCCCTTTTCTAAATATCCAGCTATGCAGTTTGTTTTTATTTATTTAAACTATAAAGAATTGGTTTACGAAGCAATAAAGAAAAAAAAATCGGGCACAATATATGCGAAAAAAATATGATTAAACATTATAGCATTATGTCATTCATTTGTTACGTGTTACTTTCCGCGCTGGCACGGGTTATCATCTAATTTCTCTTAAGTGTCTGGAATCTAGGATTTGACACCAATATTTTGTTAATTTTTGTGTTCCATACTAACCCTAACCGAAATATCTCCTGCGTAGGTTCTCACTGACACTTATCATCAGTCAAAATGAAACCCAAAGAATTCAAGTCTGCCTGTATTTCTGAAATAAAAATTTCAGCACTGTCAAAAGTTTTAGAACCTCCTGTGCCATCATCTAAATACATGACAACTGTGTGGCCTTTTGATCTTCAAAATTTGACCACTTCACGCAAAAAGTTTGTTAAAATGTATCCATCAGTACAATCTCGCGATTTACTGCGTTTCATATTTGTGTTTGTTGCTTAAACAAATGTGGATTAACATGCCTTGCATCTAAAACCAACCTTTGTTTTGATATGTTACTTGCTACTGTTAGTGGACTGATCACTTCAGGTTTTCATATAACCTCCTGCACACAACCCTTCTTTACCATTTCTTCTATCTCTGACTAAACAAACTTTTCATTGTCTATAGCAGATTTATTGCTTTTAATTTCTACAGAACTAGAAGTAGTAGAAAACGGCAAACTATTGTCAAATTCAATAACACTCAACACGTACATGTACCTGCTTGCTTTTATCGAACTCTACTGACGCAGATGACTTCTCAGTATACCTACCGACGATTTACCTGTCTTTATCCTCGTTTTGCTCGACTGATTACCTTTTGAACATGCAAATGCACATATACTTATCTTTTCATCTATCCATTGTCTTTTCTTGTGACATTTGTAGCACTGTTCGGATCGCAATACACCCGTTGTTACAGTATATCTTTTTCTACATTTTTTTTCACATTCTATTCATGGTCAGTGAATACAACATTACAACAAATGGTTATTGTTCATTTATTATGACACAAACTTCTCTATATTTTTAAACAAGTTTTATCTTGTAATTAGCATCATACATGTTACAGCGACAGTGCATAATGGATTGAGAAACAAGCCAAAAGATTTATGTAAATCTCAATTTCGTCACTTTACAAATAAGAGGTGAATAAAAAAATTGTTTAAGTACAATAACATTATACATAAACATTGGTAAAGAAAATTGTAGAAGAAGATATACTGTAACAACGGGTGTATTGCGATCCGAACAGTGCTACAAATGTCACAAGAAAAGACAATGGATAGATGAAAAGATAAGTATATGTGCATTTGCATGTTCAAAAGGTAATCAGTCGAGCAAAACGAGGATAAAGACAGGTAAATCGTCGGTAGGTATACTGAGAAGTCATCTGCGTCAGTAGAGTTCGATAAAAGCAAGCAGGTACATGTACGTGTTGAGTGTTATTGAATTTGACAATAGTTTGCCGTTTTCTACTACTTCTAGTTCTGTAGAAATTAAAAGCAATAAATCTGCTATAGACAATGAAAAGTTTGTGTAGTCAGAGATAGAAGAAATGGTAAAGAAGGGTTGTGTGCAGGAGGTTATATGAAAACCTGAAGTGATCAGTCCACTAACAGTAGCAAGTAACATATCAAAACAAAGGTTGGTTTGAGATGCAAGGCATGTTAATCCACATTTGTTTAAGCAACAAACACAAATATGAAACGCAGTAAATCGCGAGATTGTACTGATGGATACATTTTAACAGACTTTCTGCGTGAAGTGGTCAAATTTTGAAGATCAAAAGGCCACACAGTTGTCATGTATTTAGATGATGGCACAGGAGGTTCTAAAACTTTTGACAGTGCTGAAATTCTTAGTTCAGAAATACAGGAAGATTTGAGTTCTTTGGGTTTCATTTTGACTGATGATAAGTGTCAGTGAAAACCTACGAAGGAGATATTTCGGTTAGGGTTAGTATGGAACACAAACATTAACAAAATATCGGTGTCAACTCCTAGATTCCAGACACTTTAGAGAAACTAGATGACAACCAGTGACAGCGCGGAAAGTAATACGTAACAAATGAATGACATAATGCTATAATGTTTAATCATATTTTTTTTCGCATATATTGTGTCCGATTTTTCTTTTCTTTATTGCTTCCTAAACCCATTCTTTATAGTTTAAATAAATAAAACCAAACTGCATAGCTGGATATTTAGAAAAGGGATGAACAATTTAAACTGATTTAGATGATATATACATGAACATTGCCTTAATTCTTTTTGTTGCAGCTGAGTGGAAAATGTTTTATACCAGTGAGTGGGTATCTACGACGTCATATGTCTAAATGTTTTATTCCTGTCCCAAAAGTGAAGTTCAGATAAATGACAGATTTGAAGAAAAATGTTGAGGGTGCCCCCCCCCCTCCATTTTAACTCCCCCGTTTAATAACACAATCAGTATCTTGTTTACTAATTTATGTATAAAGTTTACTAGTACCAATCTGTCGTGGTATTGAAATGAATACAATTAAAAAAACCGCTAGTGTATGCATATTAATTTCAATTTTTTAAACCAAAGTTGTCGTATCCAAAGCATCTCGCCCTACACTTTCCGCCATGGTGTAGAGCAGTCAAACCGCGTTTCTGGGCACCCCGTTCTGGAAAATGAATTCTTTTGATCAAAGCTAAAATGGCATCAAATTATTCTTTTTTATTTATAAACTTTTTGTTTTAGTCAAAAATGTCCCATCCAAGATCTGAATATCTGCCTGCGATGCATGATGACACGTCCTACACTTTTCGCCATGACGTTGATTAGTCATAAGTTCTATTCCATTTTTTCGGCAGAAATCGCGCTTTGCTAGCTTCTATCTATCAAAACTAAAATCACTCACTCAAGAAACGAACTGATTTATTTCATTTATTCAACATTTGTCAAATGTTAAATTTTGTGCATACTTGTAAGATACGGTTGGAATTCTTATATTGTGATGAGTGAGGAGGCGGTGGATGAGCTTCAGTTTTGGGTAAAAAATTTAGAAAGCATAAACAAAAAGGTACTCATTTAAGTCAGATCACTGATACAGAGATTAGACAAATCGCACTGTTCTGCGATGCTTCATATTCAGGTTAATGAGCTCATTTGACTTTATGTTCAAAGGATGAACAGCAGGAATTTGAATGTATGTTATTTGGAATGAGCGGGAAAGCGTTCAGAGTTTCACTTGAAGGGAGCTGGAAACGGTTAGGGGAATATTGAATAACTCTGTAGATTTCGTGAATAACAACTTAGTTGAGGTGAATTCAGATAATCGAAATGTGCCACACATGTTGAGGGTGGAAATTAAGAAAAATGCTTTGCAAGACATTACCATGTCTGTGCATAATCTGTGTCACGAGAAAATATTCATTTGCCTAAATATAGCACAACATACAAAAGCAGACACTCTGAACAGAATGAGCGATTATGACGACTTGTCAATTGAACAGGTAGTATAATTATGAATATTTTGATGAAGCATGGGGCCAATAAATGTGAAGGTTTTAATTTATAATACGACTGTGCTAAGACCAGTTGAATTGACGCATTTGCGCAGGTATGGTCAAATAGTTTAAACTGGGTTGTACCATCACCGAGGTTGATACAAAGAGTGGTTAGAAACGTCGAGCAAGAAAAATGTAAATGCACATTTATTAGTAATACCAGAAAGGAAATCGCCCCCGTTTTGGCCTATGTTGGTCAACAAGAAGGGTAGTTTTAATTGGTATGTGATAAGAGTAGTTAAGCTTTAAAATGTAGATGTTGCATGCAGAGGAAAGGGAAATAATGGAATATTCAGGAAAATAGGACTTTTGTTTGATATGCTTTTCCTAAAAAAATAACGGATTAGGATTACAAGCTTTAAGAGAGAGCACGGGCTGTATCACTGGACAGTTGAGTTAAACCTGGCAGTTTTTTGGACGGCCTTTGTTCCAACATGGATATGAATGTTCTTATTTTATCAACTAAAAGTCACAACACCAATAGAACATACTTAACTCCTTCAAATGATGGGAACATTTTATTAAGTCACAAGGACATAGCGCTCTGTCGGCGAATCCGATTCATGTTGCATTATATCTGCCACATCTTTTTAAAAATGATGCAACCCATCATCCTATTGATTTGGCTGTGTATGCGATTAAATGGGTGCATGGCGGTGTTGGTTTACCAGACCCGACCAGAAATTCTTATATTTCATCTATACAGGAAGCAGCATGGAGAAAATCGTCGAAACCTGTTAACAGAAGGGATCCAATAACATAGGGTATGTTAATATAATTATGTGAAAATTCATAGATTCAACAGGATTTGTTAATAGTTAGAAACCCAACGATGATTTTGTTCAGTTTTGCAAGATTTTTACGATTCGACGAACTTAGTTCTCTACGTTTTAATAGTGTAATAGGTATCAAAGATCTCTTGGTTATTTTCATAAGGAAAAGCAAGGCAGGACAATACTGTCAAAGAAACGAAATGTTGATATCAAAAAGGGAACGCAGTGGTACCATTGTCCGTTAAATATGTACCAAAGGTATCTGGGTCTTCTGGAAGATGTGGTGGAGAAACATTTGTTCATATTCAGACCAATTTTCATGTCAAGGGGCATTTGTAAATTAATACATAAAAACAAAAAAGTTCGTTATTCTGCTGCAAGAAATGATATATATCATTTAATTAAATCTGTTATGGGGAATGTAAATATAGAGTTCATTCTCTACACAGCAAAATGTGCCATGTACGTATCACATACGTTAAACATGTGTGATACGTATGTGACCTCACGTACTTTTAACAAGATTTAAGTACTACGTGTGTTTAACGTACGTTTTAAACCTAACCTAGTACATGCGTTCCACGTATGTTTAACACACGTTGTAAGATATCTTACGTTTAACGTACGTGGTAGATACCATACGTTTCATATACGTGGATTATAACATGTGTTTAACATATGTATATCTGATATATGTATTTAATGTGACTCGCATCTCATGTGTTTCTCATAACAACATGTATGTATATATTCTATATATAAATATTCGAGTCCCATCTGTATACATAACATACACATGATCCAAGTCTTTGATTAAATGTCTTTAAATGTTTCTTTTGTCTTTCAGTTCAAGTTGTTGAAATCCTTGAACTCCCTGCTTTAGGCTCTTCAAATAAGTATTTTACTTCCCCATCAATGGAACTACATGTAATCATGTGTCAAACCATCTGCTAATCTAAAATTACAATAAAAAGGAAAAAACAAATTTTCACAATTTAAATTCTGTTATTTTCTATTTTACAGTAACAGTCATTCCTCAGTGTTTCCAGAGTTTTCTGAAAGAAAAAAAAACTACAATCTGTTTTTAAAAATAATTATCATAATGATTTAATTGCTACTGCATGAAAATGTGTTTTGATACCTTACTTCTTTCCAAAAGGACCTAAATTCCGCCCAGAAAGATGCCGAAGTCCCATCGTTAAAGTACCTCTTCTTGTGAAGACAGTGTCTCTGAAATTAAAAAAGATTAACAATGAACAATCCAGATGTGTGAAACAATGTCTCCTTTTTATTTTAGTTTCCACAAAAGTAGATTTTCTGATCCCAACATGTCTGTCTGTCTTTCTGCGTCTCTCTCTCTCTCTCTCTCTCTCTCTCTCTCTCTCTCTCTCTCTGTGAATTCCTTTTACATACTTCTTTAAATCCCTTATTGCATACCGGTAATTAGAGCATAAATTTAACAAAATAATATCACTGGATCTAGACATAAGAGCTGCAGATTGATTATATAAAAAAACAATACAGATATAGACAATGAAAATTGTCAAAGATCAAGGATGGTCAATCCTTTCTTCTGCAAGTTCTACATTTTTATATTGAAAAACAAATCTTTATTACGTAAATTATTTTTTTTTCAAATATTTTGTGTGTGCCACGTACATGTATGTTTAACGTATGTTGTACATGTGTTAACTTTGCAGATATGTGAAACGTACGTGGCACAATTAGCTATATAAGGGCAGGGTAGCGACTGTGGCTGCAAATTCAAATGTGGACGAAAGATGCCTGAAAAGGCACCGTAGATGGAAAAGGGAAAGTGCAAAGGATGGGTATATTGTGGATTTAGTTGAAAAGCGTTAACGTGTTTCAAAGTCTCTTGGATTGTAAATACAGGCGTTTCCCCATACTTTGATTTATCTAGCACACGCACGGCTGGCTGTCATACATTGTACTTTGTACATGTACATATATTTGTGTTTATACATGTAGTAAGTGAAGTAAATACTTATATTTTCCCGCGTTTCGATAGCAATACCGGGAAAATGCTGTATTGATGACAACATGCTTATAAGTTATATGCATTGTATTGGTCAGAGATTGACCAATAGAAAATGTTTTCAATGGTAGCAAAGAACTGGTTTGTGAGGGTTGTTCACCCCTAAGCCGTTTCAAGCGAATGACGTCATAAGTTAAAACATTTTTATTGAACGTATAAAGCTATGAATAAACATGTATTTATGTAATCACATATGGATGTGTCATTTATTATGATTAAAAGTGATGAGGTTCGTTATACCATTATAGCATCCAGCGGCACCTGGATACAGACACATGTTTTCTAGAGTTTTTATAATAAAATATTTTGTGTTCTGGCCGGTCTTGAGGCGCTTCGCATATGTTTCGTTCAAACGTAATAAAACTTTAATTACTAAGATGTTACAGAAGTGTCTGGTTGAAATATGTTGTACATGTATGGTGTGATTGTAGGCTAATAGGTATTTTAAAATTGGGTTGAAAGTAAAATAAAATAGATACGGCGGCCAACGCACACGCACGGCTGGCAGTCATGCATTGTACATGGATGCTGTTATTTATGTTTATAGTATGTGAAGTGAATACTATATAATATATATACTAAATGATTTAAGTTATATAGTATAAATATTAAAACCTAACGTTGTTAAATAAGTCTATTATAGCATTGGATCGTGATTTTTTGAAATATACAGTCTCTTAACTGCAGCGGTGTGTGCATACAAATTGAGTAACGCGCGTTAAGGGAAAAAAATTCCCCCTTCTTTTTTTTTGGCTTGTCAAGATTTTTTGGATAAGTCTCCCCCCCCCCCCCCCCCCCCCCACTTTCAAAAACGATGCTACGTGCCTGCTTATTTAATTTATTCAGCATTTTTCAAATCTTAACTGCTTTGTATAATCTAAGTAAGTTCTTAATAAATATATTCACTGTTTGCGTATTCATTCAATATTATTTCATTGCAGGGTTATCCTTGAATGCTAACTCCCACTGGCTTGGATTCGCCAAAGCCTGTCCACCACCCTACTCTCATTTTTGCTATTTTGGGTTTGTTTATAAAAAATGACAGTAGGTTTCCTATTTATTACTCAATAATTATTTATTAAGTAGAATCTAATAATAGCTTACGGACATCATATCACACATGTTAAAATACCAAAGGTAAAAGCAGTTACTCTAGTGCAGACGTTTTGTAGTTTATTGGCGAAAATTATTAACTTATAAGCAACAATTTAATTGAATTTCATTAAACACCATTAAACCCATTTATGATTATTATCCAGGCGAGCTTTCCTGCCTCCGAAGTTGTCAATGCTCATAGAAATTAGTCATGAATAAATCATCTTGATATTAATTAAAATATGCCTATTATTAATAAAGTAAAATATAATTTTCTGTTCGAGCACTCTCGGTACTTTGATGATATTCCTTAATGGCTGCTACCTTCCATGTGTTTAATGTGACTGCTGTTAGTGGCTGCTAGCTTCATCGTGGTCCATGTGCAGCATGTTTTCGGATCTGCCGTAATTGTCCAAAATATAAGATTTGATCATCTGTCAAACACTTATCCATAGCGAGATTTTAGTAGAACAGTGTCGGAGATAAGGGGAAAATTTAGTCGCAACTTCTCGGGCCTTTCTGGCAAGCTCCGAAAAAACACCTCGAATGTATTACCGAGGCGTCCATGGCTGCCCCCCCCCCCTTATTTTTCTAAATAAAACTTGATCTAAATAAAACACATTTTACGATCTATTGAGATGTAAGCTATACGTTATTATTGTCAATGATATACATACCCTAAAATATAACACAGATGCGAACTACAAGGCTGTCTATCCAATACTTATTTTAATGGGAAGGGACTCCACTTTGTATAAATGTTACATTAAAAGTTTAGACTTTATCAAGTTAAACTTATCTATAACAGTTTTTAATGGTGATCATTCTCTTAGATTTGAGTATTTTATATAGAAAAATATATTGTATTTAGCAAATCCAGTTTCATTTTCTACTTATTAACATCGGCAATACTTTTGATTTTGGCATGTTTTGTATTCAATTGTCATGTCACTTGATATCTAACAGCCGTTTTAACTTTTAGGTAAATAAGAAAATTCTTTCCAATGTCGGCATCTTTTGAAATAAATTCTTTCAAAGATTGAGTTGAGACATCGAAACTTTTTATAGATAAAATCATTTACCTTCACCATCGGTCAGCTTAATCCTTTCTTTGTTAATAACTCTTTTCTTGGAAACTAGGTAATTGACTTTCACACTTTTCGCTGTTTTGTTAACATAAGAAATAACTGTCAACCCATCTAAGAAATTCTGCGAAATTAGCTCAAGGACATCGAAGCCAAGCTTCCTGATTGGTCAGCGAGAGCAATTCCGAATTAAGCCGGGTGGAAAGCGAATTCATGAAATTCACTTTCCATCCGAAGTTTAGAATAAAGAACTTGCTTTAATTTTACTATGGTGTCCGGATAGGGCCATTTGCGTTAGCGCGACATCGCGTTCAGATAAACGAGACATCGCGCTAACACACAACACGCCGTCGCGCTAACGCAACTTTGCACAACACGCCGTCGCGCTAACACACAACACGCCGTCGCGCTTACGCAACTTTGCAGAACACGCCGTTGCGCTAACACACAACACGCCGTCGCGCTAACGCAGCTTTGCGCGACACGCCGTCGCACTAACACACAACATGCCGTCGCGCTAACACAAGTTTGCACAACATGCCATCGCGCTAACACACAACACGCCGTCGCGCTAACACCACTTTGCACAACACACCGTCGCGCTAACCAAACATTGCAAGTTTCACAGTCTAGTAGGAAGTCGTGTCCGGAAATATTAGACTGCGCATGCTGAAATTTGTAGGCCTGCATGCAAGCATGGATGAAAAATAAATAAATGTACTTTGAAATACATATATTATTTTCATTTATAATCAATACATATGTTACTAGTATGTCACTGTATAAGGATATGCTAGAGTGCATATAAATTATTAATAAATCTACCAATTGATAAATTTACATTAAATATTGATATAATTAATTAATTCAGCAATAATATATTTATAACATGTACATGTCACAAATTCATATTAGGTGCTCTGTATATTAACAAAGCAAAGAAATTTAAAATGTAAAATTACAGGTATATAACATGTCATGAATATATTATTGTTGATTTAATGAATTATATTAAATATTTAAGGTAAATGTATCAATTGGTAGATTTTATAATAATTATATCCTCTAGTAACTATATTTTCATTCATATGCACTGACAATAAATGAAAATAATATATATTTTTCAAAGTACATTGCATGTCTACATATTTCAGCATGCGCAGTCTGATATTTTCGGACACGACTTCCTACTAAACTGTGAAACTTGCAAAGTTGCGTTAGCGCAACGGCGTGTTGTGCAAAGTTGTGTTAGCGCGACGGTGTATTGTGTGTTAGCGCGACGGCGTGTTGTGTTAGCGCGACGGCGTGTTGTGCAAAGTTGCGTTAGCGCGATGTCTCGTTTATCTGAACGCGATGTTGCGCTAACGCAAATGGCCCTATCCGGACACCATATTTTACGGAAACGTTTCTCTTTTTCCATTAGCAACCAGTTGAAAGCCAAGTGGCATCCTACCAAGCTATAATAATTCCCAAATCAAATCATATTCACACGATACAAAAGTGTGTGTAAAATAAATTCTAACATCCGGTAATGTTAATACATTCGAGGTTTTTCCAAGCTTGCTGGAAATGTCCGAAAGGTTGCGATTGGGAAACATTTAGTCACTTGAAAAATAACATCTCCAAAACAAACTTCAATGAAAATATCAACACCCACTACGATGCAGATAAGAACGTTTTTGTCTCTGTTGTTGACATGTACATTGTAAAATGTGTTCTGGAGTATTTTTGAATGCCCTATTCCTACAAAGCACTTCTACCAGAACTCATTGACAACGAGATGAAATAAAAGAAAAAAAACATGAGACAATCATTTTATAAAAAAGAAATTCAATCAAATTGCGAAATTTTATAAATATCACTAATTTCACTTTCAAAATTTTACCGATCCCGATTAAAAACAAACTGATCCCAATCTAAATTGCAGAAAAATAAAAAAAAATCAACAATGGTTCTTCATTTGCAGCCAAGAAATCAATTGAATTTATTTGTTTAGTTGATTAGCCAATTATAGCACAACCAAACATCCTCGCTTTGGATCGAAATCGTTAATATATTTAAATTTTATATAAATCGAGTCGGGATCCCTTTAATTTTGATCGGGTATTTCAATTTTGAAAATTAGCAACATTTCTAAAAATTTCGTCAATGCTATTCACTCTCTTGTTTTTCAAAGAATGTTTGCCTTAAATTTCTTCTCTAAAGATCACGATTCTTTGAAATGATATTTTTCATATGTTTGAAAAATATGAATAAAAGATGTTTTTAATTTCTATTAATGATTTTTTTTTATTTATTAAAAAAAACGGCTTAGTGACATCGCTGATCATGATATATTAGATATCAATATCATGCATTTATTCACAACATATTTTAAACTCTACAGTGTATGCTATTAATTGATCAGACACACGTACAGTCATGTATGCTTTCAATCAAGCACAAGTTCAGTAATGGATGTTGTAAATCGTGCGCAGGTACAAACATTGGTGTTTTTAATCAGGCAGAGGTAGTTACGGATGTAAATCACGGTGTGTCTATAGGACAAGTACAGTCAGGTATGATGTAAATCCGACACATGTTCAGTCAAGTATGTTGTTAATACAGCACAGGTACAGTCATGGATGTTGTCAATCATAAACAGGTACAAGTACAGTCATGAATGTTGTTAATCGGACACAGGTAAAGTTATTCACGTTGTTATTCAGGCACAGGTACAGTCATGTATGTTGTTAATCAGGCACAGCTTCAAATGTGTACGTTGTTCATTTGCCACAGATACAATTGTGTATGTTGTAAATCAGACACAGGTTCAATTGTCTATGTTTTAAATTAGGCACAGATACAATTGTGTATGTTGTAAATCAGGCACATGTACAAATTTGTATGTTGTAAATCAGTCACAGGTGAAATTGTGTATGTTGTAAATCAGACACAGGTTCAAATATGTACGTTCATCAGCCACAGATACAATTGTGTATGTTGTAAATCAGAAACATATTGAATTGTGTATGTTGTAAATTAGGCACAGATACAATTGTGTATGTCGTAAATCAAGCACATGTGCTATTGTGGATGTTGTCAATCAGGCACAGATACAATTGTGTATGTTGTAAATCAGGTACAGGTACAATTGTGTGTGTTGTCAATTAGGTACATGTGCAATCGTGTATGTTGTAAATCAGGCACAGGTTCAATTGTGTGTGTTGTAAATCAGACAGGTGCAGTTGTGTGTGTTGTTAATCAGATACAAATGCAGTCATGGATGTTGTTATACAAACACAAGTATATTCATGTATGTAGCTTATCAGGCATAAATACATGTATATACAGTGAAAGATATTGTTGCACAGAAATTAATTTTTTAGATGTGGTACCTATCTTTCATTTAATTATCATTCATATTTATGAATATATCTATTATAATAAGATGTACTGGAAAATCTGACTTTGATAAAAATGCGTGGGTAACATGAGTTAATCTGACAGACACGTAAACCTTATAGGTTCCGTTTAAATATTGGGTTATCTCTCTTTGGTCAATGTTCTTCTTGAGTCAATGTACGCGAAAGATAGTAAAATTATACATTGTTTCATCAAATATGTCAAAACCTCTATACGTATCCAGATAACATGTGATGGTCGAGTCGACCCGACATCAGGTGGATCCGCCTACAATGTTTGTCCAGAGGTGGGCCGATCGGGGGTTAACAATCAGCTCTCCGTCTTTTGTCTTGAAAACTAAGATGCAACACAATGTCAATACAGGCATGTATATGTTACACACTGTCTATACAGTCATGTATATGTTACACAATGTCTATACAGTCATGTATATGTTACACAACGTCTATACAGGCATGTTTATGTTACACAATGTTTATACAGTCATGTTTATGTTACACAATGTCTATACAGTCATGTATATGTTACACAATGTCTATACAGGCATGTTTATGTTACACAATGTCTATACAGTCATGTTTATGTTACCCACTGTCTATACAGTCATGTATATGTTACACAATGTCTATACAGTCATGTATATGTTACACAATGTCTATACAGGCATGTTTATGTTACACAATGTTTATACAGTCATGTATATGTTACACAATGTCTATACAGTCATGTTTATGTTACACAATGTCTATACAGGCATGTTTATGTTACACAATGTTTATACAGTCATGTATATGTTACACAATGTCTATACAGGCATGTTTATGTTACACAATGTCTATACAGTCACGTATATATTACACAATTACTATACAGTCATGTATATGTTACATGATGTCTATACAGTCATGTACATGTTACACAATGTCTATACAGGCATGTACATATATCATAATTTCTATACAGTCATGTTTATGTTACATGATGTCTATACAGTCATGTATATGTTACACAATGTTTATACAGTCATGTTTATGTTACACAATGTCTATACAGTCATGTATATGTTACACAATGTCTATACAGTCATGTATATGTTACACAATGTCTATACAGTCATGTACATGTTACACAATGTCTATACAGTCATGTTCATGTACTGTACACGTTGTACTACACATAAATGGTCTCAGTGTTGCACTTTTAAGCGAATCTCACGCTCCCTCCAATACCACACAAAAGCCTTTAAGACTCTCTTCTTTGTTCTGATGTTCCAGAAGTTGCCATTTATCATTGCCTGTAAAGTTTACTGACAACTCGCAATGCCCTCTACATGATGTTCAAAGGCCCCGCCATTCAGTCAACTAAAAGATGATTGATGACTGAAAGATTATAACTAGAAAGTGACAGCTAGAATGGCATAGCTCTGCTGTTCAGTCACATTTCCTGACCATTCAGTTAACATTCAACTGACCGAATGACAGAGATTCATCCTGTGCTGCAAATCTACGGCACACTACTTCTACAAGAGGACACCCTATCATCCATTCTCATTGCTGACTATCCGCGATCATTCAACCCTAACCCGTGGCTTATTTCATTGTGTCCCGTCAAGACATTACAAGCATTAAAAAGCAGTGTTGCTACTGAAAAATGCCTTACCCTAAAGTGTTATCAACGTTAACTTTTTTGAGATGGACTAATGTAGATAAAAAAAATGAAAAGACTGCATGGACTGGCGACAGATTTTTTTTTTACTCATCCGTCTCTGTTATTTTCTTTTAATGATAAGTGCTACAAGTACATGTAGCATATCACCTACTTCAACAAACCCCCTCCCTGGGTAGGACTACACTGATTCATATTAACTTTTACATAAACCAGTAAGTATTTTTTCCTCTATTTCATGAGAAATTCAAATGTTTTTGGTTTTTTTTATTTTGAAACTGACAAGACTTTAATCAAAACGACTAAGGTCTTACCAGTTGAAAAACGATCTGCCCGGGTTGATTAAGAATAAACGCATTTTTAAGATTTTTAAAAATTATTTTGAAATGCAATGGTATAGCTGATTATATATTAAATTTAATTCTAATATCTTTATAAAATGAATACATGTACAAGGGAAGTAAAGCATTTTTAAAAACCAATAGATTCTTTGGTGATTCATATAGGATATGAACGTTAAACCATGCAGGTAAAATACATAACCCTCGTTAACTTTTACTTGCTTTTTACATAAAGTTCATTAATTTGATAAAAGAAAAGAAATTAAGAAGTAAATATAAACAATAAAATGTTTTTGTTATAATTCATGCAGGTTATGAAGAAAGCAATCATTTCAGAAAAGATCTTCATAACCCGCTAACGCTAATAATTCGAACAATAAACATTTAATGATTTCTTTAGAGATTTAAAACAGTTATAATCGAATAATTTAATTCTGGTTGTAACACGGAATTTGATTGGATAGAAAAAAATGGTTAAATTTGTATAACCTGGTTTGCACGTCACAAGACGCGTTACAATGCACCAACGTCAAAAACTTACTAATCCGCTTGACGTTACATTTAATTTTGAATAGATTAATATCATTTTTTAAAGTAAATCGGACTTAATTTGTACAGCAAGTTACAGAGAAATAAATTATAAGGAATGAACTCAATGTCTACCCAAGTTATGCTCATATAACCTGGGTTGGAGCAATTGACGCTTTTTTATAATCCGATTCGCGGATTATAAAGAGTAAATTGCCCCAACCCAGGTTATGCTCGTACAATTAGGTAGACCTTGAGTTCATTTCTTACATGTAGCTCAAGCATTGCGGGAAAAAAAAACATAGCCCGCTCATGCCGGAGAACCCCCCCCCCCCCCCCCCCCCACTCATGTTGAGGAAGGGTAAAAGGTTTGGAGATATATCTTTCTTTTGTTAATATTTGGAATAAATCAAATTTTAATATACAGAAATTAAAAAAAAATGATGATATTAAACATAAGTGCACTCGAAAAGGACCGTACCTCGGAAGGGAAATTGAAAATAACTGTAAACCGCAAATCATCCAAAGTCAGTTGAAGTGCCCCAAAACCAGTTTTCGTTGTCACAAGCGATTTTTGAAAACAAAATTCTCCATCTTTAATTGTTAAGGGGATTAAATTTAATATCTAGGTATGACTGACTTATGAATTAAGATATTACGATGTATTAATCCCATTTACTGTACTAAAATAAAGAATTTATAAGCCAAATTTGATCAAAACCAGATGTCACAAACGAGAGTGGTCGTTTTTAGGTACAAAAAAATAATGTAAAAGCACCAATATAGGAAGCAAAGTGATGAATATTATAATGATCAGGGGATAGACTTTACATTTTTTGTCTATAATTTTCTCCCTGTTGGCCGAAGAAAAAAATACAATCCAAAATTTGAGTGTCCCATTTAATGCTGTGAATTACGTTACGATTTTCTTGCATCAATAATGAAATTGTAATAGGCGTTTACCGTGAGGTTAAATGGATAAAACTGATCACAAAGTTACAAAGATATGAAAAAAATTATGACTCACTAACAAAAGATACCCTTTTTGAAAAAAGAATAACAAATTTCGAAAAATTTCCATATTTACATTAAATTGTGAATTACATTACGCAATCTTGCAAACAGTTCCTGAATGCTACAAACTTCAACTATCCAGACTGATGTACACACCGATGCCTATCATTGTTACTACATACACAATGCTTCTAACTGCCACAGTTTTATTTCGTATTCTGATTAAAAGTCAAGACTGAACTACGGTACAGTGAATTACGTTATGACCGATTTACTTTATATTGTAAAATAATCCTAAAGGGGGGCAAAATCACCATGAATCTTTATTCATTGACACCGCTTAACATACACGCACTTGTAGAAAGAAAGTTTACATGCGGTAAACATTTTGACTACTACAGTTGTGTACGCAATTGTCAGAAGTGTGATTATGCTTATTTGTGACTGAAGAAAACTTTTTGGTTTTTAATGATGTTATTGGAATTTTATATTGAGAATGAAGAAGAAAGGTTTAAACTTTGATATCATAAATATGAAACATTGATTCGTTTGGTGTTTAAATGAGGTATAAGTCTATATTAGAGTGTAACGTAATTTACAACAGTGTAACGTAATTCACGAACAAACATAACTACTGTTTTAATTTAATATAATGACTAGAATGAAATATGCAAAGCTTTAAAAGAAATCCTGGGAAACAAAAAAGACCAAAGGTTAGAGAAAACTATCGCAAAAAAGAGGTTATTATGCTGTTATTTTACGGGGTGGGGGAGGGGGGGGGTTGTGAGTTGTAATAGCCGTGCAGATCATGTTTCTGGGACGCAAGTTTCAAAAACGTCAATTTGGTACCATGTGGCTTGCAAAGAGTGGGTAACTTGTTGTATGAGCTCTGTTCCTTGGCAAGGCAGTGAGGGTAACACCCCTATCAACAGTTTTACAGAAAGCAATGCAAGCACTGGAACATATAATTATATTGTTGGTGATTAGGTGAACGCAAGTATCAAGTAGATGCGTGCATGTTGCCACCATGTACGAAGGTTTATAGTACACTGTATGTTGAAATAATTATCGAATAAGACCAGGGATATCATATCACATTTATGATAGGTGGGGAAAAGTCCTTTAAATGCCCGAACAGACAGACAAAACTTGGATTCCTAGTACAGAGAAATAGTGATATTCTTTGCTCTTTGAACGATCCAGTATGGCGGGAAGAGACTAGAAATATGCTTAAATTTTCTGAAATATATGAAGAAAAGTTAAAAGTTTGTGTGATTAACTATTAAAATCCCTTCAATAAGTTAACTTTATTTACTTTTTATTTTTATTTCCATATTGACTCTTACAACTTCGTTTGTGAATTACGTTACGTTGCTTGTTTTATTCTACAGACTTATTTTGAAATATAATTCATTGCCCATTCCCATCAAATTTATATGGACACAAGAAAATATTGCTTTATTATCTGTAAGTAAGTAGTTATTATGTTCTTTAAGAACATGCAGCTTTTGAATTCCCCTGATATTTAACAAGATATGTGAAATGTGCCATAATCTGTTTGAAACAATCATAACACTTTGGAGATATATTTTATCATTTGCATAGGTATTGCAATATTTTTTTTTTATTTCCCATAGTTTCATTTGTAAAAATACTGCTGTTTAATCATAAAAAAAACGTATTGATTTGCACTTTAAAGAATTAATGTGAATTACGTTACAAAGAAGACCAAAAAAAAAATGTCTCAAAAAAATATTTCCTCTGAGTTTCAACATAACAAAAACTTAAAAATCTCTTCGTAAAAGGTATACAAATGAAAGCAGATGCATAATTCTCTGTTGAATTTAGTATGTAAGTTTTAAAAAAGAATAAATAAAATAAGTTTCTTATAAGACAACATTTTTTTACTTTTTACCTTACAGATACTATGTGGTAAATGGACTATTTTAGAATTGATAGTCAATTTTCCATTGAACTATGGTTTTTAATTGGATAGTTACTCTATCTGCATCAAGTATTATTACTTAAAACACTATTTTGAATGCTACAATAAAAATTTATTTTACATTTTGTATAGTATTCCATGAAGTTACGTAATTCACTTCTAAAATTACAATGGATTTGTTAAATATGTCTGAAAAATATAACATCTTATTTTCCAGAGCTGTTATATGTGTTTTCTGGTCATTCAGATATTGCTCTATCCAAATTTATACAATTCTTGCGATATCTGTTCTGAGCCGTTTTTTGAAAATTTTTGGGGCACTTTAACTGACTTTGGATGAAATTATACTACGTATATTCATATGTGGAAGTGATAGGATAATATCATTTCCGCACTAAATTTCAGGGTTTTCTTTTTCAATGAAAAACAATATTTTTATCGAGGATGGAAAAATCACTTATTTCCATAAGAGTTGTCTTTCGTACTTCACATCTATCAACATTCTATTGATCTAAGCAAATATTGTTTAAAGGTGCAAACTATATAAAACTTAGGAAAGCTAAAGCAAGTAATGACAATTAAAAATTATAAGATCAATGTAATGTACTTAACTTTTACATGAAAAAATAGCGTTGTTATGATCAACAAACTAGTATATGTATTTATTTTATGTGTATACATGATCGAATGTGTGCCGTTTATACATAGCTATCAAAATACAGAGAACTAAGTTTTGTGGCCGATTCTTTCCTTAGTTCTACCAAAAACAACCAAATATCGTCGATCAAAACCCGTGTTAATATGATCTGCATTTGATTCAATGAATTGAGTTTTAGTATGTTTACTTTTTAAGTACATGTGACCTTGTTAGGGTATTTTTGGTACAACTTTGCTGTTTGTGTGTTGCTTACGCATACATGTACCGGTAATATAGTTTCCCCATAGTACTTATCAGTAATTACATCCCTCTCCAACCTGTCCAATAGAGATTGTGAGTCACTGGGTGAGGGAGGGGGAAGAGGGTAAGTTATACATTGGAGCGACGCCAATCCAATTCCCACTTAATGGGGGCTAAAAATAGAAATTAAATTCATTGGATGAAATTACGAACCAGTGACGTAGAACTAAGGATTTCTAAGGTAAATGTAGCCATTGACGTCATCTTGCTTAATACTCGTGGGTTGAATCACTGTTCCACGTCAGTAATATAGTTTCAACACACCAAAAAATTTATCAAACCCCCGCATGAATAAATATCTTTTTTTCTTCGTTCTTTAGTACTTAATAGATTCTAACTAATCATATGATCGAATGCTATGCAAATCGGAAAAAATTCTATAGGCTAAAATCCAAAACATAAATGCATAAATCAAATTTCGTTTGTACTTACCAATTTTTTTTCAATCGGCTTCAAACATGTCTAAGTAATTTGAGAACATACAATATGGACAATTATGACAAAATTATATGTTAAAAAGAATAAATCAATTTGTATTTTACATGTTATTCGTTTTTCATGTTATTTTTTTTTTTCATATGAATAAATTCATTACTTCAGTAAACACACACGTGAAAAAAATAATAATAATACGTATAAATACGCCGGTATGAACCGCTGTTAATCAGGTCTATTAATTATTATTATTGTATCCCCATTCCCGCTTACGTACCTATAACTCGCGAATGTATTTACATATGCATGTAATTACATATGCATGTTTCAAATAAAAATGATGCCATTCTATAATTTACACGACGTTTCTCTGTCAAAAACAGATACATATGCTGGATTAGTCCGAATTATCTGACGTTTCACTGGCCTTTTCAACGATTTCGATATTTTCCTGACAAGTAAAACATATCGAAATCATAAAAAAACGCCGGGAAATGTCAGATAATTCGGACTAATCTTGTATATTTAGAAATGATATACATCTATATACATATCATCACATATACAGTTATCCGGCAGTGTTAAAAAAAAAAATTAAAATAAAGAAAATGAAAAAAGAGTGTACCTGCCTCTGAAGTCACCTGTCACTATAAATCGGGCACCGTTCTTGTCTTGTATCGAATACATGTACAATTACTGTACACCAGATCGGTCTTCACACATACCGTTTTATGATCTATACAGGTATGCAATGAAAACATCACTGGTGAGTAAGATGGGTCGGTGATAGCGTCATGCATGTGATTAACCTAGGGTTTTTCTTTTATTTGGCGGTGAACTGTAAAAAATATAAAATTGAATTGATTGAATTGATAGATTAAGACACTGTACTCTTCTTATTGTATTTTTATTTGATAATCCGTTTTTCGATACCGAAATATCGAAAACCGGGAGCGGATATGGAAGTTATACTTTTTAATTACGTTTTAAAACATTTTCCGTGTGTGTGTGTGTGTGTGGGGGGGGTCTTTTACAAATTGCAGTATTGAATTCTATAATTTAAGTTCAAGAGGCACGGTAAGAACGATAAAAATACCTTAAAATAAAGCTCAACATCTCAAATCATATACACATATTGCGCAGTTCGATGTAATGCGGGGGAGTTCAATTACCTTTACTTTGTTGTCATCTACAGTTTTTTATGTTTTGTGTTTTATTTTGGAAAAATACAAAAACAAATTTGCTTTTTTGTATAATTACTATGGGAGTGGCAATGGTTTCGTGTTTTCCTGCTTAGGAAACTGTTCTATAGGGAGACTCAAAATAAACATTTAAATTTAAAAGGGTGTTTTCCTTCCCGACAAGTACGTCACAACCTTGCTATTGATAATAACAACCCAATTCATAAAATTCACGATATCATTCATCAAAATACATCAAGCCATATTTTCGTATTGCATGCAAGTTCTATAGCAACGCGATTGAAATTAAAGCCATGATTCGCAGAGTCGCATATATTCATGACCGTCATACACGTGCTTTTGTAAATAGCATATGTTAGTAACGATCGTATGACTTTCGAATAATTGGCCTAAATTTGTAAATAGCTGAGTCAGGCAATATTGGCAAGCGTCAAACGATGCAATTCCTCAAAATAATTGCACAATTCTAACTCTTTTGAAAGGAATACGTGGAGAATAAATGACAATCACCCACGTGTCCTATCTTACGCAATAAGCTCGGTACTTAGATAAAGATCAGAATTTAGAATATTTCTTAAATAATAGTACAGTATCTAAAATGTTCTAATTTCAACATATTCTTAAATAAAATTAATATGAATGATACGTTATTTCCAAAACTAAAGTGATACACATATTTGACTTTAAAAAATTAAGTTGAACAGTAGAACCTTTGGATACCAAATATATCAAAACAAAACACATTTTAAATCAACAAAAATACAAGGAAAATGGTAATTAATACTGTATAGAAAAAAACCCATAATTTGTAACTTCAAAATTAGAAGTAAAAATAAAACATCCATCAATAGGAGTAATTCTTTTTTTTATTTTTCACAAATGAACAATCATGATAAACAACCATGATGATGACATATATACATTTTTAACACAATTATATTTCTTTACAGAACTCAAATAAATAAAATGAATTCATTTAATATGGGAAAACATTCTACTGAACATATGAAAATTAGCCTATGTAAAACCTGATAATATAAAAAAAAGTATATGTATGTATGCCATTTAGAGATGAGGGTCAACAAGAGTTAGAAATATTGCATATTTAGTACAGGTCAATAAATCATTATAAAAAATGACAGTGAGGATGAACAATGTTCATGCAGTAAAATTAATGTAAAAATAAAACTCTATCTCATAAATAAAACAATTACATTATATTTGAAAAATATAACACTAATGAAAAGTAAATAAAATCTAATGCAATATATAAAAATAACAAGTTTAACAAATATATAAAATATACAAGTATAACTGATTTTTGAAAACCATAATATATTTCATTGTAGCTATAACTGTTGCATACATGATAACTGTTCACACAAATGCCCTATGATTCATATCACAGATAATAACAAATAATAAATATAACAAAATCTAACAAATAAAACAGAACCTAAAACAATAACAAAATATGATATTATTCTGAAAGACTTACTAAGATTTTTTTTTTAACAAAACACTTAACAATGAGCTGTAAGCACCAGTTCCTTAACTCATCAAAAATAAAATACAATTGATACAACCTTGAATGGCTTTTGTGAACAGCATATGCATGCATATATATGTTATCATTGGGCATGAGTTTTTCATGTCAACATTATTAGTTGTATTCATTTGACATTTCTAAAAATCCAGTGCAGCATGAACACATCCAATGAAGAATGAACACTAACAAATCACAGAATAGTTACAGATTCCTGTCTGAAATTCTTTGTCGATAGTTAGAGTAAAATATCCATCTGCTGAATCAGTTCGGACTTAATGAGGCCCGGAGTATTTCTTATATAAGTCTCTATCACTAGAAAGCTCACACACAGCTAGCCATCAGAAGGTACTGCCTGATACCATGGATCCCGCCTCGCACAAGTTCCAGATGAAATTGATGAGTCGCATCCGGATTCAGGTGGTAAATTGCTCAATCCATTGATATGGTTGATTATCCATCTAAAATGTTACGATGCCAACTCAGACACCATCTCACAAAAAAAAATGAGCGATAACACCGAATATTGAATCAAAATTGATTCCACGCACACGGTCATTTTTTTTCGCAAATATCTGTATCTTTGGATGTTTTTTTTGAACGAATATTCCCTATTAGGTTAACCAATCATAACCCTTGATATTTTTCATAACCCTCTTATTTCATGATCATATTTTATAATTTTACATCAACCAAAAAAAGGAAAAGGGTTAAAGTGTTACCTTGACCTATTCCTTTCACGCAAGCCAAGTACGGACTGTGCCCTTCACAAACTGCCGACATATTGGACACTTCCTCATGGCGGGGGCACAGTCTGCACAACAACAAAGATGTCCGCACGGCAACATGGCGATGGAGGCGTCATTCTCCATACAGATCTTACACATCCTTAGGTCCCTCAGTTTTCTGTTCTCCTCCATTAGTGAACGAGTATCTATAAAATACAAAATAAGGGTGTATGAATATTTGCTTTTTATGTCAGAACATAAAATGTAAGTGAAAAAAAAATGCTTTTGAAACAATTTACACATTTTTTTTTCAAATTATCAACAAAAACCATATATGTATATTGTATGCATAGAACTTTACATTATAAGGCACCGGTTATGTAAAATACATACCTTCAAGAGACATTGCAGGTGCCAGTGCATCATTCAGAGAGTCAAACTTTTCTTCTGTGTTTGATGTAGCAGCATCTAAAATACAAAAATTACAAAATTTTAGGACTTTTTAAAAAAAAATCAAATGATTCAATTCAGTTTTTAAAACTTAATATCAAAATAAATAATAGAATATTGACATTAAAATTACCTTTGTCCTGATTTTTTTGTGTTTTCTCCTTGGCCTCAGATTCTGAAGTTTCCTGTGGGGAGGGCCCACTTGCTGCCTCAAATTGACCTCCCTGAGATTTGTCAGGTGTATTGTGATCAACATTTGGATTTCTAGATTGATTTTCATTGGTTGGTCGCGAGCTGTAAATTGGAGGGGGGATGTCCAGTCCATTATTTCTATCTTCTTTACTCAAAATGACCTCCATAAGATCCATCCCAGTGATGTCTTCTGGATCTAAAAGAAACCAGTAAATGTTAACATCATGGTACATTTGTGTTCTCTCAGAGCACCTGCTCATCTCTCTCTCTCTCTCTCTCTCTCTCTCAGAGCACCTGCTCATCTCTCTCTCTCTCTCTCTCTCTCTCTCTCTCTCTCTCTCTCTCTCTCTCTCTCTCTCTCACAGAGCACCTGCTCATCTCTCTCTCTCACTTCTTTATCCTTTTTTAGTTTTTCCATCAAGTTATCATAACAATTTACAGCTTTTAATATCTTGATTAATCTAAGAGTAAGTGGTCCTCTTATTAATTACCTTTTGTCCCTCTCAACTGGTTAAATGCTTCTCTAATTTCACTTCAGAGTAACCCATTTCCAGGACACTTTGAAAAGATGGAAATGATGTGATATCAGATTGTCTAGATCCACTAGATAATACTCCGTTCTGCTCGACTGAACTGCTCTGCTCAACAGATGATGCAGCAGTGGCTCCCTCTCCCATTGCCTCTAGAGCTTCCTGTAAAAAACAATATAAAAATAGCCATCAATACACAATAATCTTAGTGCATCACTTAAATTAAAGGTTTAACTCCTTGTAAAATTTCTAAGAATAAAAAAATCAACAAATAAATCATCAAGAACAATACGATTTTCAAGGTCTTTAATTTTGAAATTAAAAATATAAAAAAAAAATAAACTTACAAGCTCTTGGTGCCTAATTTGTACCAATGCAACAAACTCGTCTCCTCTGTTTTGTCTTACAAAGGCGCATTTTGGAAACCATCGGGCATGTTCTGTCCAAGGATCATCTCCTGGCTCCCAATTACGTAATCCTCCCCCGCAGAAGAAACAGCGCGTGTAATCCCCGTAACCTGCATAGAAAAATCCTGCCAGGGCCAAAACTTGCGGTGTTTGTGTCAAGCTAGTGGGCCAATCTTGAAATGAGCTGACCCTTGTTGCCAAAACAGCGTAAGCAGGATATTTCGCACGGTCAAAATTGATTCCTAGGGGATCTAAATTTCTTAAAAATGCATTGATCTGTTCTTGAATGGCTCTTGACTTTTTGTGATTTGGGTTTGACTGACTCTCAGTACTTTGATTATTCTGTGAGGACAATGTTTCACTCCTCTCTGTGTTTCTATTGGATGCTGGGACTAAGTGGTCACGGTCAAGTGTTGGTGACCCAGATACATTTCCAGAGCCTTGTTCAACAGTTGATTCTGCTCCAGTTTCTTCTGATTGTCTTCCAATTTCTGTAGTTTGTGGATCAGATAGATTTTGTGGTATGGTCCTTTGTGAAGGTTCATTAACTTGCTCTGAGTTTGAATGCTGATTGTTTCTTTCAGTTTCCGAGGTTTCACTGACTTGTTCTGTGTTTGAATGTTGGGGGTTTCCACTATGACTGTTTAGACTCCCTCCTACTGGGACATTCACACTATGCTCATTCAGTAAGGGACATTGTGGAGACATTTGCTGGTGAATTTCTCTGGGTATGTCTCCATCTCTCCATCCCCTTTTCTGTGATTTACATGCAAAGCAAATGACTAGATCATCCTCTCCCTGGCCTATATAATAGAACCCCTCTTTGGCAAGCTTGATTGCCGAAACAGACCTTGAGGGAGGGAAATTTTTGAATGTCTCCAGACGAACCAGTTCTACATTCATGGAGTGGGGCCCTTTGGACAATGATAATGATTCATTTGGCCTTGACCTAGAAGCTTCCTCGGATGGATGATTGGTTGATTGCTGAGTACCGCTGGACAATTCTTTTGCTACAAAATCGTCAAGATTTCTGGAGGTTGCTATGAGTGGATGCAGTGCAACATTTGTTTTCTCATTTTCACGAATAAAATAATCCCTGTACATAAAACTGTCCAGTAACATTTCACTTTTTGCAACCTTTGTTCTACCTTTTTCCAAGGTTCTTTCTGACATGTCATTTTTCACAAAAGCTCTTAATAAGCCACAAAAATCTGTTGTTGATTTTCTCCTCTTGATTTCCACTTTGTTTGGACCTTTTGATAACTTAGCTTGGCTCAAAACTGTCATTATTTGTAAGAAATATAAAACAATATTTGCACTCATTTCTTGTGAAAATTTGATGAATTCTTTCTCCATAGCCTGGGTTTTTCGAGGTTTACTATGGTGACATGATACTCCATTTATAATAGTTCTTCTGCTTACATTTTTCTTTCCTCTTTTCAATGTGGTATGTTTTCGTCCTGTACGAGATGTTTTATAACTTTTACTTTGTGAACAAATTTTTCGAACCTCCTTCACATCATTTGATATCTGTGCAAGTTGTTTGACTATGCTTTGCAGATATTCCATCATCATAATCATGTTGATTTTTTCTGGCACGATTCCCATCTTTGAGATATCGGATCCATGATTTTCAAACAACTGACGAAATGCCCTTTGTTTTTCTTTTTCAGCTTCAGGCCAGCTGAGGCTTCTTTCCAAACCAGATTTGTTCACTGTATTCATTGTATTCTATAAATTTAAGAATTAAATTTATTATTATTCATAGTACTTAATTGTCTCCCCTTAACAATGATATGTGACACCTGTCAATATTAAAGTACATTATAATCAAAATACTGTCACCAGTTTATAAATAAATGTACATTTGACAATTATTTTTTTTAATTTTTGGGAAATTGAACATCATAGAAAAGCCGGGATTCAAACTCATGACTTTCAGATTTGTTTTTTAACTCTCTATAACATATACACTACATACACACTGTTAGGCCACAACTTATATTTTTTAAAGAATGAAGTATGAAGTACATGTACATCATAATATGAAGGTGTCACATACCACCTTAAAGTTATACTATCCACTTAACAAATTAATTTGGGATTGAAACATATAAGTTTGTTCTCCTTTTTACAGGTCACATGCCCAATGGGCTAATGTCATGATACTTGTGTGTCCTTACTTTTTGACCACCCTAAACAGTACGCATATATAAGTTTATATCAATAATTATTATATACACTATAAAAATTAAATACATGTAGTTGTCAAAGAGTAAGATGATCGAAATAAGCCGTGCCCATTTTATCTAGCAAATAAAATGCACTAATACATGAATATATATATTGTTAAATTATTTCATACATTACCTCAACTGAACTGGCGACTGATGTCGTGTAAACTACATGCACACACACACACACACATATATATATACATAACACATCTGGAATATACCGGAAGAAACTAGAATATTATAATAGAAAATCGTACGTTAGGGAAAAAAAGCAGCATATATATATATATATATATATATATATATATATATATATATATATATATATATATATATATATATATATATCATATCTGGAATATACCGGAAGAAACTAGAATATGATCATAGAAAATAGAGTACGTTGGGGAAAAATAGCAGCACGTGGTCCGAATTGGTTTAGGTTCGGTTGTACGTAATCCGAGATTCCTCTTATTCTAACCAATTGTGACATGCGGGGGATCATCGAGCGGTGGTTAGAATCAGAGGAATCTCGGATTAGGTGCTACATGTACAGACCTACAGAACAAACACATGTGAATTTACGGGAATCGACGGCGGGAGTCTGAAGAGAGAGAGAGAGAGAGAGAGAGAGAGAGAGAGAGAGAGAGAGAGAGAGAGAGCGAGAGAGAGAGAGAGAGAGAGAGAGAGACTAACCAAATGTGGTTTTATTTAAATTTGTATAAGTATACTGGGACACGGTAACAAATTTTCTTTCAAAATTTATATTTTTCAATTTAGTATTTTATAAAAATCTCAATTTTTTCGTACAAGTATATGTAAACAATACTCGTATCATGTTTCGTTTACATCTATAGGATAAATACAGAAATGTTCAATTCATTTTCATAAAAAAAACTTGCAAATAGCAAGATCTAAATGAAATCGTACGTATTTATAAAAGCCTTTGCCAGTACATGCGGATAGGTATGCATGCAACCTAATAGTGTAATTTAAATAAAAACATGGCACAAGCTACATGTAATTAATTCAATGACCCTCATAAGTTAACTTTTCAGATAATTATGTCAGGGCAAATAAACAAGCCATAGGCTATTATAGTACATTATTTTCTTTATATATATAATATCTCGTATTTACTACCTGACTATGGACAACAACGTACCGTGAGTCACGAGCAGTTTGTGTTTCCTCTTCAACAACATTTCCATATATATATACATGTACATGTAAAAGGACATCGGATTAGTCAACTCAATATCCATTGACATATACATTTATCAATGGATTGTCATTCATTGGTTGACTGGGAAAATATTTAAAATACCCACGTGTTTCTGCGGAAAATTACATACCCAACAGTACGTTTTTATTTACTACCACATGCAATACTGTATTATAAAGCTACTGTATTGGGTACCTTTATCGCAGAAATGGGGGGGGGGGGGGGTGAAGAACCGATTGGTCTATCTAACTATTTATACCAACTGTAACAATTAACTGTGTAAGGGGAAATTAAGACACCGTGCAGAGCATTATTATTACCTTAAATGGCTTTGCTGACCCGACAAAAATAATTCCACAGCTGCACAAATGAAAATATTGATGAATTTGGCCATGTTGAGCCGATAATATATATCCCTCCTAAGACCTTTGAAATTTTGAAAACCCCATATTCTCACAAAATTGTTTATAGACGTAGATCTATACATTTCAGTTTCGGTTTTAACGTGTTTATATGTAAACAGTTAAAAATAGAACAAGGGAATATACCAATATATAAACATACCTTCAATAGCGTATTTCCTAAATAATAAGCCAGTCGTAGTGATTATTGTAAATAAAAAAATATACGGTATACATCGGACCTCCTCGCGTGCCTTCCAGCTTGATTGCTGAACGTGCGAGAGGAGTTACGATTGATTTTTTGTTTACAAACAAATCGTCACATGCTTTCATAAATTTATTTCCAATTTTATTTTTATCATGTGTGTTTAATTGATGATATTAAACGCACATATTAAATGTCTGTGCGTTGATTAATCTTAGGCATATAGTATTAAATGTAAAAACTTTCATTTTATGGATATTGTGTGTGTGTTTTTTGGTTTTTTTTAAACTTTTATTTGTAATCAGTATGAAACACTTAGAATTTGTATTGGTTCAAGTGCTTCATTTACATGCTTTAATTATATTCTATCCATATCGTCTTTTATGAACTACATATATGCATGAATATATGAAGTCCAAAACTAATATATCTCTTTAAAGTTCAAAGCATCTTTCTATACGACGACGAAAGAGGATTGTATTTTTACAAAAGACAAAATCAACATGGTGTGATATTCAATATATTGAACTGCGTAAGAACAATAAACTGCGTAAAGTATAATAACGTTATTGTGATGACTATGATTTATTATCAGATATAAAAAGGCAAACGGAATAAAATACCCATTGGCAACGAACTGCACGTATACGGAGGGGTTTTTATATCCCGTCCTTTAAATCATACTTCAACTTATTTATCAACATGTTTCTTATATCAGAGCAATTTCCTAGCCTGTTAATTGCACTTAAGTTAGAATTCTACGCATTAGATCAACAACAACAAATGCATAGTCATGGTCAAATACCGGTTAGTTTGTCTTCATAGTCTGTATTTAAGGTGACCCTCTAGACAATATTTCCTCAACGATATAGCTTTTTCATCAATTCTCTTTTGGGTATAGTGACATCGTAATTTGCGTTGAATTAACAAAGGACATCTACATTTGCTCGAAGGAGACTCATCCAAATTTTAGAAAAAATCTCTCATTGTATAAAGGCACATATGGTTTGAACCTCTCTATCGACTCTTTGAGTCAGAGGACCAAGCGTTTTCGATACAATTTCTTTAGTTATAAACCTGTTATATTTTGACAAACATAACCTGATTAGCTTGTAGGGTTAAGATTGGGTCCTTCATTTTTTTATACATATTGTTATGATATGTTATGATGTACATGTATAAGTAAAAACAATACTCTCCTGGTACATCCGTCTACAGCGCATAAGAACCAGATGAACCAAAGTGTAGTATATGTATCCTGTCGGATCAGTACTTAAGATCAATTCTATGTAAGAATCAATGATTTATAAAAGGGTCTGGCCACGCATAGTCACCAATTTTCCTTATATTTCATACATGGACATACATAGGTGTAAAACGCAAAAAACCACTAAAAGTTGGTTGCTATGGGTAACCGTTGCCATGGTAATCGAGGCTAAAGATGGGAAAATAGCAAAACTTACCTACTTTGAAGCCATATTAGAAGGTTTTGCCCACTAATGTAAACTATCAAAGACATAAAACAGCCTTTTTCCTATTTTCAATTATTTAATTATATAAGAAAATTGATGGAGAAACCAATACTTTTAAAATGTTACCATGGAAACCGATACAAATTTTTGAAATCAGTTTTCTGCGGTTTTTTAATAAGCCCAAATGGGAAACTGTAAAATTTTTACATCCATTTAAATGTTTATGCAATATACATTTTATCATGAAAATTGACATCCGTTGCTATGGCAACAAGGCCAATTATTAAGAAAAACTGAGAAATTTAAGATTATTTTGATATGCTTTCATTCCTGATTTTAGATTTTTTTTGCAATTGTTTTAGTTGGAACAGGTAAAAATATATCTAAATTTGTATTATACACCACAAAAACCTTTGTTATGCAACAGGAATGTGTTGTTGCTATGGAAAATTAAGTTGCGTAAAAAACACACAGAAATTCTTATTTTTTGAAAAGTCCATAGCAACGGCAGTTATTTTTAGAAAATTTCAGGATTTTTTTAAGTGTCATTAAAGTGAAGGACATACTTTATTTTTTCTCACCATTTGATTTTATATATTTATTCATTATATCTGAATAATATCCATTTAAAAATGCCTAAAAATATTATAATTTTCCTTATTCTTAAGCTTGTTACCATAGCAACGGTTCTCAATTTTCATATTTAAATTTTTAATTGCACAATCATAATAGTGTTTACCAAAAAATCCAAGATTTGCACTTTTTATTCAAACTAGATGAAGAAAACATATTTTAAAATGTCTGTTTAGTAACCATGGAAACGCTCTAAAAATATGCGTTTCTCCATGAATTTTTTTGTTTCATTTGAAAAATGACAACTATTTTTAATAATACATTCTACCCTGGAAACCCCAAGTTCTGCACATTACTCACAATATGTTGTCTAATAAGCATTAAAATGCCATTTTTACATCTTTACCCTCGGTTACCATGGCAACGGGACCACATAGCAACAAACAAATGGTGTTAGGCTTTTTTACTCACCAAAGTCTATCAAATTGTCAAGTATGAAGAAAATCCGTGACTATGCTTACTTACTTACTTACTTAGGCCTCTTCATGCCAGGTGGCACATAAGGCAGCCACACAGTCTCTCCACCCAGTCCGATTCTTTGCTTTTGCCACCACTGTTTTCCATGTTAGCTCTATCTTTTTCAGCTCACTCTCTGCTGTTCTTCGCCATGTTGTTTTAGGCCTACCCCTTTTCCTTTTCCCATCAGCTGTCCAGAAGATGCTTTCTCTGGTAATGTCGTGCTGGTCTTTTCTGAGCACATGGCCGATCCATCTCCACTTCCTTCTAGCGATTTCCACGGATATGTCTTCTTGACCTGCCATATCTCTGAGTTCGTTATTAGATATTACTTTTGGCCATCTGATCTTGAATATGGACCGTAAGCATCGGTTTACGAATACTCTCAGTTTCTTTGTGAGGTCTTTCCGGAGCTTCCAGCATTCTGAGCCATATAGCAATACTGATTTTACATTGCTGTTGAAAATCCTGAGTTTTGTTCTTGTGGTCATATAGGAGGATGTCCATACTGGTTTTAAGATGGCAAACACATGACGGGCTTTATTAATTCTTGATGTAATATCCTCGTCCGTACCTCCTGATGTTGTTATAATGCTGCCCAGGTATGTAAAGGTGTCTACATCTTCCAAAGGCTCTCCATTTACTTGTACGGAGTTCTTGTTCCGTGCATTTATTCTCATTATTTTGGTCTTCTTTAAATTGATGTTAAGTCCAAGGCTTGTAGATGTTGTGTTCAGTTTGGTTGTTTTTTCCTGAATATGCTGATGAGTGGAAGAGATAAGGCATAGGTCATCGGCATAATCTAGGTCATCCAGTTTGTTTCCCATATTCCATCTAATGCCGTTATTCTGGTCTCTGGTGGATTCTCTCATGACCCAGTCTATGGCCACTAAAAAGAGTAGAGGTGATAGCATACAGCCTTGTTTCAGCCCTGATGTTACTGGGAACCACTCGGTTTGGCCTTTGTCAACCATCACACTACACTGAAATCCTTCATGTAGTATTCTAATGATGTTAATGATCTTCAGTGGTAGTCCGTACAGTCTTAGGAGTTTCCATAAACTTTCCCGATGTACACTGTCGAAGGCCTTCTCGAAGTCAACAAAGTTGAGGTATAAAGAGGACTGCCACTCTATTGACTGTTCTATGATGTTTCGTAATACAAAGATTTGGTCACAGCATGATCTACCTGGTCTGAATCCTGCTTGCTCCTTTCTAAGTTGTGCATCAACTTGGTGTTTTACTCTGTCCAAGAGAACTCTGGTAAAAACTTTACTTATTGTTGGTAAAAGTGTGATTCCCCTCCAGTTGTTGCATTCTGTTTTATCTCCTTTTTTTGGAAGTTTTATAATAATTCCACTTTTCCAATCTGATGGTATCTTGGTGGTTCTCCAAATATCTTGGAAAAGGTTGTGCATAACAATAGATGTTGCTTCAATGTCTGCTTTTAGTAATTCTGCTGGGATGTCATCTACTCCTGCAGCCTTGTTGTCTTTCATTTTCCTGATTGCTTTCTGTATTTCCATTAGGCTTATTTCCTCCACACTAATGTCAAGTTCTGTTACATTTTCGTTGTCAATGTCTGGTGGTTGGCATGGGTCTCCTCTGTTCAAAACTGATCTAAAATGTTCTGCCCACCTTTTCATGATGTCGCTGTCCTTGGAAAGAATGTTGCCATGATGGTCTTTCACAACACTTGAATTGTTGGTAAATTTTCCAGACATCATTTTTGTAATTTTATAGAGTTCTTGGATATTTCCAGTCCTTGCTGCTTCCTCAGCTCTACAGGCACTGTCTTCTATGCGTTTTCGTTTGTCACGTCTTGCACTCCTCTTGACCTCTCTGTCCTTGTCTCTGTAAGACTTTGACAAGGATTCCATCTCTGTGTTGTCTTTACAGTCTAATATTTTAGATCTGATCTTCTTTCTCTCTGATATTAGAGTCCATGTATCTGATGTTATCCATTCTTCTTTCACACTTTTCCTATATCCCAATGTGTCAGTTGCAGCGGAAGTAAAACAGTCCTTGATATTATCCCACTTTCCGTCTATGTTGTTTTCATCATTCATGGTCTCTAGTGCAGAGAATCTGTTCCTCAGTTCCAGTTTAAAGGCTTCCTTTACCTCTAGCTGTTTAAGTTTATTCACTGCAAACTTCCTACGTCCTTGCACTTTTCTCGTTGCCTTTAACTTAAGTTGTATTTTGGCACGTAAGAGTATGTGATCGCTGTTAATATCTGCACCTCTGTACGTCCGAGCGTCTATAACTGATCTCCTCCACCTCTTATTGATCATGATATAGTCTATTTGGTTCTTTGTTCTCTTATCTGGCGAAACCCATGTGTACTTGTGAATGTCCTTGTGTGCAAAGATTGTGTTGCAGACCACTAGTCCATTTATCTCGCAGAAGTCTAGTAGACGTTCTCCATTTTCATTTAATTGTCCAATGCCATGTGCTCCCATACATGCCTCCTTGCCGGTGTTATCCTTTCCCACTTTAGCATTAAGGTCTCCCATAACTATCACCATATCGTGTTTCGGTGTTCGATGTAGCACGCTCTGAAGTTGATTGTAGAAAGTGTCCTTTTCATCATCATTAGCATCGTTGGTTGGCGAGTAACACTGAATCACACTGAGCTTGATGTGTTTGGAATCGAACCTAGCGTACAGTATTCTGTCGTTCACAGGGTACCATTCTATCAGTGTCTTTGATGTTTCTTTACTCATCATTATTGCTACGCCACTCTGGTGATCTTGATCCTTGCCTGAGTAGATGATGGTCTCACTATTACAAGTTATTTTTCCAGAGCCTGTCCAACGTGCTTCACTTATGCCAAGAATGCTGATATCATATTGCTTCATCTCTTTGGCGATCTGTGCTGATCTGCTAGTTTCAAACATAGTCCGCACGTTCCATGCTGCTATGTTGATGTTGCGGTTTGGTCTCAGAAGGTAGCTTCTCAGTCTAGTAGTTCTCTGATGATTTTCCTGACTAGACGTCATGCTTTCATTTCTGATGTTACCTACTGGTGAACCAGGTAATACTTTTCTCTGTGTGTCTGTTTCTGTAGTCAGTGACTATGCGTGGCCACCGAATTTTGATTCTTACATAGAATTGATCTTAAAGTGTTCAACAAGAGACTACTGATACGACAAGTAGACAGATGTGTGGCTATTAAAAATCTCACAAGCCCAGTATGCACTGAAAAACTTAGGAAGTGCAATGTAATATCCGTTTGTAAACAATTGATGACTGATTAAATCGAACGGGATGACCTAGATTCGACAAATGATTAAATTTAAGTGTACCATGTGACACCAAAACAACACTCGCTAGAGTTCATGGCAAAATTCAGATACATGTTGATATTTATTTAAAAGCTACACAATTCATTTACTTTTTATTTCTGGTTTTTGTGATAGGAAGTCAGTGATGGACTTATAAAAAGAAAACAACTTGGATTTGATATAAATGTAAAACGCATTGAATTTTTCATAGTAATGTTCTTTTTTTTAAAGTATAACAATTTGAAATAAGTATTAATTGTCAATTTTATTTGCTACAACAATTAAGGAATAAGTTGTTGAAACAAATTCGGCGTTTGTTATTTTATTTTTGATAGTTTCTTACTTTGCTTCGTTATACCCCAAATTCATATTCCTTCCAATATCTAAGCAATAATTATATATTATTTGTTAGGATTAGATACAAACTATATGTATGTTTTTATCAAATATAGAAAAATACGACTATATGCATTTGTTAATAAAAAAATATAGCCGTGTAAATAAAAATTATTTGTCAATTGGAGTAAAGAACAAATGTCATATAAAAAACATGACCTGAAAGATAACTTCAAAAGGACATCGTAAAAGATGTGAGGATTAATAAAGTTAAACACTACTCCAACAAGTAATAGCTACACAAATTAAAAATATTTTACAGAAAAATGAATGCACTTTAGTCGGGTACATGTAGTTCTGCATATTGTCAAGTATTTAGTTTTTCATAAGATCTTTATTAAACAATGTTGGACGTGTATTTGAGCACATATACATGAATGTAATCTTATATGGGTGTCTTTTTGTAGGATTGGGGATATTTGAAGTACCAATATAACACTAACAAAAAAATAGGCAGCGTCTCAATTCAATTTAATTATCTACATCAATCAGATTTAATAAGTTTAAAATAAATTTACAATCATGAATGTAAGAGGAAACTACAAAAAAATTAATAAATATTAATTATACTTTGCCAAAAATACATTTCACTGTAATATTAAAACATGGATTTTCCTAACAATACCTACTGTATGTCAAAAGGAATATATTAAGCCAAGTTATTTTCTGTTATGACATATTAAATACTAGTCCGTAGTTTGATACAGGCAAATGACATTAGGTTGAGTTACTGTGTATTTTTTTCAATAAATAATACACATACTACATGTGATCAAACTGTAAACTTATTAATCAAACTAAATATTCTCCGGTTTATCTACAAAAAAAAAAGACCCTAGAAATTACAGATTATTATTTTTTTAGAGGTACATGTATATTAATACAATCCATCTAACAGTGACCGGTAACGTATACTGCTTGATATTACATGACCATTTTTTTCAGGTACAGTCATGTATGCTATTTTTGTCATTAATGGTGCTTAAACTGCATAGGTACAATCACGTATGTTGTTAATCAGCTACAGGTATAGCCATGGATGGGTTTTCCCCACATTGTTCATGGTATATAGACAACAGACAGATACAACACCTTCTCACAGACTCTCACACACAGCAGGTTGGTATTATATACTCAGTGCCTGTTTTGGAGGGTAAGAGTTGAAATTGACACCCCGAGAAAACCATTGTCAACTGACGCCAAAGCGGAGGTTGACAATAGTTTTTAAGTAGGACATTAACGTTGGAAAACATTAACTTTGTACTTTTTCGACTTTTGAAAAGTATATTTCTTTCTAAATCAGGCACATGTACAGTAATTATTATAGAATATGAAAATTAAGGTATATATATAATCAAAGATTATGTCATTATAATCAAACACAATGTTGTTTATCAAGCACATTAACAGTCATGTACGTTGTTAATAAAGCGCAGGTACATGTAATATATTCACATTGTGTATATAGGACAGGTATAGTCATGGATGTTTTTAAGTTGGTATAAACACGTACAGTCATTGGCGCTGGTACACGTACTTTCATGGATGTTGCTAATAATTTGGCCACAAATGTTGATAAAGTCATAAATGATTATAATCTGGCACAGGTTGCACATAAATCATGTCATTAACACTTTCACTTAATTACTATCCATACTTATGGATGTATTCAATATGAATTAGAAGTATCGGACCATCTTACTCTTATAATCCGACTTGGTTGCGGGTATAGATGTTTTCATGTTACAGTACTGTATCAACTGACAAATAAACGTTGAAAGTTCTGTTTAAATATTGAGTTATCTCTCTTTGGTCAATTTCATTTTGCTTTGATATCGGGCGCGTGAAAGATGGACATCATACCAGAATAATTTGATTTAAAAAAAACCATAAATCACAAGTTTTTCTTGTTCATTTCATTGTTTCTTCAAATAATTAATAACATTATGTTTACATATATCTATGACGTGTAATGGTTCTGTAATGGTCCCGTCATTCAATGAGTCCTCCTTAATGGATGGTTGCTTTGGCGCAGTACATGCTCATCCACGATGCAGAGATGCTTCGATTGGGATGACCATGCAAGTCTTGGCCCAAACCATTCATCTCTTTACTTTTGCGGCAACGCACTGAATGTCTATACATTCACGAAAAAAGTCTTAATGTTGAACTTTCCACTGATCTTTACGCGCTCTCTCTCTCTCTCTCTCTCTCTCTCTCTCTCTCTCTCTCTCTCTCTCTCTCTCTGATGTTCCATGATCTGTCCCTTACTCAACGATCCACACATATTGCCGCACAAATCCACGGCATTCAACTTCCACTGGGATACACCATACTCTTCTGTCCCGCCGCTGACCCTCTGCAATCTGTGTATTTGCTTTACTTCCGCTCGAGTGCTTGTTTTACAGTCATGTAATATTTTGATTTCCCATGTCACTTTATAGGTTAGTAGGAATGTTGTTTTATTTTTTGTAGCTCCCTTTTTGAAAACTGTTCATATATTGACATGGGTTGATATAGCACCAGCAAAATTGAAAATAATGGAATTTAAAGACGATGGTTATTTTTTGTAATTTCCTGATCCGCAGTGTGATACACTTATAGTATATTCCCTACCCCACACTATTAAGTGTGGCTTCATAATTAACTGTTACAATAAATATCGCTTTTAACTTCACGCATGAGCGTAAACCTTAACCTTTATCAAAATAAATTAGCGGGTCGATGTTGTAATTTTAATACTTATAGAAAACATTAAGAACGGGGAATTTTTAGATGCAGACAGAGATATAGAATAAAAAGAAAACGCAGAGGGTCCGATTGACTAAAAGAATACAACTGAAATCACGCGCGGATGGAGGAAGTGAGAGAGAGAAAATGATAAATCGTCTAAAATTGGAATTTCGACATTTTTTCTATTGGAGAATTTTTTAAAAATCATATTTTTTAGAAAACAATTATTCCGAGTAGACTCGTATACGGACGTGAATCAAAGAAAAGTCGTTACCGAAACTAGATAAATGACAACACATTCCCAATCCAATCAGATGCTTGCTGTTGGAAAAAACTAGTAAGGTATTGCATGACACGATTAAAGACAGTTTCTTATCTGCACTGCATTTTCTTAAAAAAAAAATACTAAATCAAACATTCATATTTCTGTAATGCTAATGTTTTTATGGAAAAGTCATTCATTTCTACTCATATATATTTAGCCTAACCCCCCCCCCCCCATGGGAATTTTTTTTGGATCCGCGCGTGATTTGACAAAGGATTTTCCTTCCTTTAGCTATTTCAATTTCAATCATTCATTTCATTGTTAAGGTACTATCATTTTCATAGGATAACATATATGTAAAAAAGTTAAGAAGAGAAACATGTAGGCACCTACATTAAAACTAACATTATGCTCGTAGGATAAGCGAAAGCAAGCGGGGTAAAAGTTACAAATAATGGTGTATTCTTGGCACATGTAAACATTTAGTACGGTAATTTAGTGTATGCATTACTAGTGTTTACGCATACTTTTTTGGTAAACAATTTTACTCAGTATTATTCCCCAAATCCTAGTAGACGCGTGAGTCACAAGGAGAGGGGGGATTCCAAGTGCCAATCTGATTAGTCAGGTCATTAGAGCCATTCGGGTAACGACGAAAGGAGAATAAAGTGGATTGGGAAATGACCGAGGAGTCACGATTTTGCAGAGGCATTAAAATCACAGGCGGCTAAAAATAAAAATAAAATAATTGGTTGATGACGTCTGAATCGAAATCAAGAGTTAAAGGGACTCTCTTAGCATGACGTACATTAATTGAAGTATACTAAACACTTTGAACGTCATGCCTTTTATCCCATCACAACGGTTTGGTCTACTTTTAATCTGATTTCTAGATAACCATTTATTTTCTAAACCTAAGTGCATGTCAAATTTTATTTTATTTTCATTAGCATACATGCACCACCAATTACGGTGATTTACCTACAATTTTCTACAATTCCACAATTTTTAAATAAAATCATATCAAATGAACAATTATCAGAATTGCCTGTTTTCTATTTGTAATATAATTTTCCAACCATCCCAGAATATTAACATCAAGACCAATATAATTTTTAATTTGGATAATAAACCCCTATGCCAAACCCTATCAAATGCATTTGATACACCACAAAACACAAAAGTTACATCTTTGCCTTTTTCTAGGTGTGATATTTTATCGTAAAACTATGTTTCTCTAGACTATTTTTTTAAGGTTTGGTAAAAAAACATAAATTGAAAAAAAAAAATAAACTTATATTTATATGGTATATTTTCCATGATACAATGTACATGGGCTGAACTTTTTTGTTAATTTATACTGTAACTTTAAAATGAAAAAAAAAATCCCACTTAACTCTGAGAGCACCTGTTACCATACTATTGACGGTCCCACGATCTCAGGTAGCTAGCAGCGTATATTTAATACCAGATCCACCTTCATACATATTGAGTTTTGATATACAGATATGTGATAAAAGCATCACTGGTAATGGAGTTCGAGAGGAGGCGTGTTGATGACCTAGGATCTCCCCTCACTTTGTACACTGTAAAGAACAGAATAAATGATCAGAGATGTTATATTGCGATCATTTACTCTCAATTTGAATGTCTTATCTTATTGCAGAAAACAAATTTTATAGCACACTCTCAAAAGAAATTCAAAATTATCACTTGCATGTGTTTGTTTAATTGTGTTTTATTTTGATTTCATTTATTTATTATAATTTTTTTTGGTTTCATTTGAATAATTATTTAAAATTGTCAAAATGTGCGTCCTTTGGGGGGGGGGGTGTTCATGAAACAAAAGTATCGAAGAAAACGCCCCAAAACAATCTTTGAAAAATTAATATACATTGAATAGTACATAGTTACTTGCAATGTTATTAAATGCGGGGGTGAATGTATTTGTTTTGGAAAAATAACTTCTTATTGATTTTGTACATTTTTAATTACAATCACTATGGCAAAATTTTCATGTTCAGTGCTTTCAACTCTGCATTGACGACAGTTCACCAGGGGAATCCAAAATATTTATATCTGTTGTATATATACACAGGGTGTTTCCCTTTATCTACGTCATAACTTGAAATCTAAACTCATTCATAAAATTCCGACACGTCATTGCAAACAATCTCACGCCAGGTCATATGATTATTCCACAACACCACAACAAAACATTATAACTTGATTGAAAGAAATAATAATCTCGTACATATTTAGCTTTAATGATATAGTCACGATAAACCGACTTGACCTATATATACATACATCTTTTGTACTTCTACCCCGAATCGTGCAATTCACGTGAAAGAGTGTAGTACTATTTCAACACATCTTATCAACAAGTGAAAAGCTGTCAATGTGACAGCAAACCGGGTTTTCTTTTATGTAAACTGTATCCATAATCCATGTCAACCCTTATCCAGTGAAATGGAGTACCCTACATGTATATGCAACATTTTGCCAAAAAATGACTAAGTTCAAAAGCTGGTATTTTTTTTATAAATTATCGGAAATCAAAATCCTAGCAATATGCACACCTCTGATATATGTACAATTGATCTGCAAAAGAACAACTTCCTATCTTGAGAACTGTAGGAGGAGTTATCCGTACAATGAGGGTACCCTATATGCAACATTTTGCCAAAAAATGACTAAGTTCAAAAGCTGGTATTTTTTCCATAAATTATCGGAAATCAAAATCCTAGCAATATGCACACCTCTGATATATGTACAATTGATCTGCAAAAGAACAACTTCCTATCTTGAAAACTGTAGGAGGAGTTATCCGTACAATGAGGGTACCCTTTTGGCAGCCGCCCGCCCGCCCGCCCGCCATTTTCACCATTTTAATAACCGGATTTTTCCGTTGGAAAACCCGGTTAAAAACTGTTATTGCACATTAACATATTGGTTAACAAATATACAAAACAGAACTAAACTTTAACATGCAGAGTATTAACCTACACAATATATCATTTATATAATATTCACATTTATATAATAGTGTTGTGTTGTGCATGTACTATGCTTAAATAGTAGTCAGGGTTTGATACATAGTGCACGAGCCGGATATGCCGACTGTTGAATATACTGACGTACTTTGCTATCAGTAGCTGTGACGTTCGAATGTTGACAATTCCCTTACAATAATCACTGGAAAAGCAAGCGTTTGTTGTTTTTTTTCAAATTAATCAGTTGATTGATCAGTTGATTAATTGATTTGATTGTTTATTTAATCAACAAGTTGTTGTACAATAAAAAGTCAACAAAGGTTTATGTTCTTTTCAAGAAATGAGACGTTTGGCCTTACCGAGAAAACTCGAAATGTTTAGCAGACGAAATCTCATTGAATTTTTTTTCTTGAACATTCTTTATCAAGCGTCATTTAAAAAAGCGTTTTCGTGATTCTCATGTAGAATTTCTTTGAAAATTGTTCAATCAATTTGTTCAAAAGTTTATAGGAAACTTAAACTTTAAAATTACCGTCAATAATTATATTATGAAGTATTTTTGGAAAAATGAATAATTCTAATTGCTTGATGTCAGTGGAATATATCTACGTTTTATATATATAAATACCGTTTGATTTGAAAACGGTTAAGCTAGCGTAGCGGTAACGCGTTGGGCTTAAGGCTGGAATGAATTTAGCGTCGTGAGTTCGAATCCCGCTGTCGGCGCATTCAAGATTTTCGTTGTAAATATTTGCCGTGCTCTATTTCGGCATAGTATGCTTACGCTATATAAATCCTTTGATACTATGCGAAAATAGATGAGTATTGAATGTATAGTGACAAACTGACAGAAGGCATAATAATGAATAATAACCATATTTAGACTGCTTGTCACGAATAACAACCCCGGAGTTCCAGTTTATTCTATGGTCGTTATATTATAATTATGCAATAACTTAAGGAAAAGTCAGAATTTAGAATACTCCACTTTGTTCCAATTTCAACATCATTCTAAATTATGACCCACCATTCTTTTTTCCTTTAAACTAATTCTGATTTTGATATATCATTACCCTAAAGATGAATAACTTCAAAAATTAAAGTTTAATAACTAACTGGATTCTCACTCCAAAATTGAATGCATAGTCATGATAGTACCACCAATAATTATACTTAATTATACATTGTAGTTATACAAATTAAAAATTGAATATTCTAGCACTCCAGCTACATGCATTGTACTTAGATAAATCTTTCACTTCATGTGAAAACAAAAGAAAAACAAGAGGCCCATGGGCCACAAATCGCTCACCTGAACAATAGTCCTTGTATCATTTTATTTCGAAAGGGTTTATTATGAAGTGAACTCTGAATAAATATTGTAAAACTCATATATATTTCAAGATTTTGCCATATATTAAACAATACATAAAAAGAAACAATTTTATCTTTGGCATGTTTTTATTCATAGTTATTTTACACATCAACTGAGACTGAATTTTAAGCTCTAAAATACCCATTTGCAGTAAAAAAAAAAAAAAAAAAAAATCCAATTTCACTGAAAAAATTGAATTATATTCGTTAAATAATTAAAAGATGATATTGGCATCTGTTTTGTATTTCAATCATTAAAAGCTTCTTTATTGATTCATCAAATAAAAATATTGCAGGTGTGATGAGGACATTAGGCATGTTAGATTTTGCATTCTCATCGATCATCTGTCTTATAGACTAAACTCGAAAAACATGGAAAGTCTAAATATAGTTGTTAAAGTCTATCAATGATTCCTACTTTTTTTCCATAACCATTTCTTATCTTTTGTTCCTTTATCTTTCCTAACTGTGTGTTTGTGAATCAAAACTTCGTAAAAACTAAGATCCACACCTTTTTGAAGTTGTTTGAATTTATGATTTTTGAACCCGATCACTTGGATCCCGATATGTGAGTAATTGATGTCGGGATTGAAATTCCAAAAAAACAAAAAACTAGTCGATAAGGTAAACATACACATGTATTTCCATATAATTTAACTATGATAAACTTATCATGGAAATTTCTTTTTTCTTTTTTTTTTAAGGTCTTCCGTTTCCAACGGAAGACCTTACTATTATTCTGAAAAAATTTCAAATTTCTTATTAAGGTCTTCCGTTTTCCAACGGAAGACCTTATTGTTTTCGTTCGGTTTCTTTTTCCCTATTATTTTTTTTCTTACGTATTTTGTGTACGCGATTTCTCACAAACTACTCGGCCGATTTACATGAAACTTTCCGATCTGATAGATATTGCTCTGAACCTTATTGCAAATTTTTTTTAATAATGACGTCACTTCCGTTTCTGAAATATTAAAGATTTAACGATTTTTAGAGGGTCAACTTGTCCACGAAGGTTCTCATAAACTTAAAATGATATTGAGTTGAAAATTTCAGGAATGATAGATAAAAGATTGTAGATATGTAATAGGGCATTTATAATTTTTCAGCGCAAAAAGCGCCGGAGCCCGGTAGCGCTGAAAAAATGAGATAAAAAAGCGTTGTGATTTTGCATGGTTTTCTTAGTTTATCTTTTTTCCCGGAAATAATTTGTTAACACATGTAAAACAGAAAAGATTAATGTTTAAAAGGTCTTTAATTTGACATCAAGAAAAAGGAGCTGGTCCCTCCAGTCAGGGACCTAGAGTTCTTGAAAGATATCGCTTTATAACTCAAAAGTGGTTAAGATTTCGATATGGCTGTCGCTGCAAAAGTTGTTCATTATGATCTTATTAATGTCGTGGCAATAATATTTTGTTCGTGCATTGCGTAATATGAATGTAAAATGCCAGACTTGCTACCATGTATTTGTGTTTTTTTGGCAAATAAACTGGGTGTTTGTGCGTAAAACTGACATAAAGGGTACCAGTTTACATACTGAAAGTGTTTAAACATTTTAGTTTTTTCTAGTGAAACACATTATGGATAAAAGAACTAATTCTTTGCAATGCCTTTGAGTTGCTTTAAAAATCTAGATGGATTCGGAGCTGTGTATGTGAACACCCTTGTCCGCGGCCGAGGAAATAGGCCGCAGCTGGACTAGCGAGCGATCTGCCGTTATATAATACACAAGATCTGCGTCCAGCTGTAATGCACACATGCGTTTATTTATGTAGATTCAAACACAAAAATTCCGATTTTAGTAGTAAATAAAAACAGATTATACTTTTACCTACTGCCATAGCAAGTGTACCAGGTTACATGCGGAAAGTGTTTAAACAGTTTCATTCTATTATAGGGAAACACATTATGGATAAAAGAATTGCTTCTATGCAATCCATTTGAATCGCATTTAAAATTTAGCTGGATTTCGAGCTGCATGTATGTAAACAATTACACGTATCTGAACCCTTGCCCGCGGCCGAGGAAATAGGTTGCGGCTGGACTTACAAGCGAGCGGTCTTCCGTTATACAATACACAAGATTTGCGCCTTGTTGTAATGCACACATGGGTTTATTCATGTAGCTGCAAACACAAAGAATTCCAAATTTAACGATATTAAAGAGTAAAAGAAAAACGATTATACGATTAACTACGAAGTAATGCTGTTTTTGGTATCGTATTTGAAAAAAAATAGTATGGCTGTCATTGAAATAAGGCGTTCTTTGTGATCTTGTCTATGTCATGAAATAGTATTATTGTTGGAAAATAAAATTAAGTTATCAGCCTGCAAACATGTCAAACCTACCACGTAGGGTGTATATTTTCATAGCGTGGCATCTCCTCGGCCCGTGGACAATCGGACAACCGATTCGCTGTAGTCTAGGACACATGCTTCTCGTGTTTATACGTTATCACACATTTGAATGTTCATTCATTCTCTGTTAAATTTTATTTTCAATCAATATATTGGTTAACGATGCAAATCATTGATTTAAATCAAAGTGCGTAAAATAAAAATAAAAACCTGCTAACAATGTTTTACAGTCGTACTAGTTGAAATGTAAATACATTCACCCGTGTCTATTTCTGACATTTTGCTGCTAAGAATTTAATGCATTACATTACCTACTTCAACAAAATATAGTCGATATTCACAACATGATTATTCCAACACACACATCTAAAGTATCTGTAATCTGTTATAATTCAGTTGGCTAACAAAATATTAGAATCTTTTTATGAGCTGAGAGAGAGAGAGAGAGAGAGAGAGAGAGAGAGAGAGAGAGAGAGAGTGGTAGACATTGAAAGTTGAAATATATTTAAAAAGCGTTCGAGATAAGGCAGCTTAAGTGGTACAATGTTACATGCTTGCGGTAGGTGCGGGCACGATAAAACTAACCATTTTTAAACAAGTTGAAGTTTTTTTTATATTTAGGGCGTAAAAGACTAAGAGTCACACTATTGTTTTAACCTTTGTTCAATGGTAGTCTGATTCATATAAAAGAATATTCATTGCTGATTTTATTCTTTTATTGATTTGATTTTTTTTAATTGAAATTATATTCTGAAAGAATATGCAAGTTTTAAAAAAGTTTATGTACATTCGGTGAGTAAAGGTTTTGATTGGATTGGAACAGTTTAAGATCGATTAGAGGACAGTCACATGATTAAAAATACTTCTTAGTAGATAAGGGAAATTTTCAAATCGAATGGGCTATGCATATTCAGGCACACTCGAATATTTAATACATAAATTTTATATATTTTAATAAAACGTCTGTATGCTGTATTATGTATTTGCTGTCTGATTAGGACTGTTCTTTCCCAAAAGAAGCGCTCATCGATCGCGTAAAGAACGTTCTGTAAAGTACAACACCTGATTGGAGTACATGATCATATGTATTTTATAAAAGTGAAATTTTAGAGGTTATGGAGTCAATAAGCAAATCAAATTTGCCAATTAAGCAATAGCAGTTATCCAATGCCTATGGTTGATAATTTTACAAGGTAAGTTAAATACATGTTAATAGGAATTTTAAAGCACTTCCCGCCCCCTTGTCAAGAGCTTCCGTTTCCTGCATTCTTTTCCTTTATTAACGATATTTGTGCACGCATTTTCTCGGAAATGGATCAAATTTTGTTACACGGCCCCGATAAGAAGACCCTTAAAATTTCTCTCTCAAATATATCTATCAAGAGCGGTCTAAAGTTTCAAACACTGGTGGCATGAATAACATTTAAATTATTTTGTGCAAATTATTAAAGGAATGAATTCAATATTCATTTGTTTTATACGATATAAAATGGTTTTGGACAGTTTACGCTTTACAAACCGCGAAGAATTACACATTGCGAAATTGTAAAATTTACAAATTGTGAAAGTTTCTAAATTTATCATTAAAATTTATAATTTTAGACGGCCCATGCAGTAAGTTTCTCTAGCCGAGTCCTTCTTTGAACAGCGCATCGATTGAACATTTCAGCTTGGTTTGCCACAAGAGGGTGAAACGACCATGATATTTGACAGATTTGGCTAAAAGGAGTAGTTTAAAAGTTATGGATACAAAACACAAGTCATTACATTAGATTATATCTTGTAGGAGAAAAAAAATAGTGAATATACGTTTGCCATAAATACAAAATTTTATCATGAGAATAGTTTAACATTTAGATCCGCCGAATATTTCTATTTCTCTTCATTGTTTGGTGCCTGATTTGAAATTATAACGTTTCGAGGTATAATGAGGGGATGACAAACGATATCGGCAGTCTTACTCCCACAGTTTCCTGAATCACGGCCTGAAAAAATGGGATGAACTATAATCTAATTATGGCAAAAAATGAGTATTTATTTATAACAAGACTTAACGGTATAAACTGAAATAAGTTGCTACTTTGCATCTATATTCACAGTTGTTTAAATCAAAAACAACGACAGAAAAATTGGTCGATAATTGAGCATTAATTATCTCGCAGAAGGCCGATCAATCGATAAGTGGCCGGACTACGGGAGATAACTCTCACTAATTATAAGCAGTCGGGTCGTTTTTTTCATCGCGGCGGTTTACAGAATAGACAGGATCCGGATTGCACAACATCTTTTAAACAAAAATGTTAGGAAAAATGTAAAGGGGCTGAATAATGTCGCCGGATTGGACAGCTTGCCGGAATACACAACATCCGGATTCAATAAGTTTCAACATGTACATTATTGTTCATTGAAATATGGCTTAATTGACCGGGAAAACTACTGCAACGTATATTATATTGCATACATACTTAACATAACCATCGTATAAAAGCGTATACTTGTTTTGAATGAAAATCGGACTAAGCAGTTTTAACATTAAGATTTAGATGTGTAAGAAAATTTATTTGTCATATGCATGATCCTGTGCATGACTTTTTTTAAATACCTGTTTATTCTCCAAAATGATCTCCAATTCCGTTCACAACTGTTGTCATTCAAAATCACGTTAAACAAAATTTCAAATTTTTAGTCGATCTCAACTGCTATATATCTAAGGAATCTATTGATTTTTTCATGTGTTAAGTAAATAGGTTTTTAGGGGTCTAACGTCCCAAATTTTTATCACCCATATATCATTTGATATTTAATCTTTCATTCGATATCAAGAAAAGAGGGTGTGCCTCTCAAATTAGGGGACCAGAGAGCTCTAAAGTCTTTACTGAGAGATATTTTGTGAAAGATCATAAAAGCAAATTTGTTATCTTACAGTTATGTATCCAAGCAATGTAATGATTTTACCATGCAGTACATAATTAGAGGTTTTCAGAGGTCAAATGCCCGAAAAAAAAATAATTACTCATATATAAAAAAGGAAAAGTCTTTGAAAATGCAGTATAGAAGCAAAGAGGCTCAAAATGATGCACAAAACAATATTCAATCTTTAAAATGTCGTTAAACGGCCCTTATAAGGAGATAAGGGATCGGCTCCAAAAACTTTCTTTCACATGTATCTCGGGAACGGTAATGAATTTGTTGAGCAAAATGTGTTTAAAATTAATCGACCTTTCATTTGATATCAAGAAAAAAGGACTGTCTTCCAAAATTAGGGATCATGATGGGCCTAAAGTCTCTTATCAATATAGTCATTTACTGAGTGATGTTTTGTAATAGGTTATAAAAGCAAAGCTAGGTGTAATACGTTTATATACCCTAACGATATAATGATTTTCTCATGCGCTACCTAACAAGGGATTTTAGGGGCCAGATGTACAAAAAGTTTAATCTTTTCTATCACAATTGGATGAAATGCAAGTATTTAAAAATGCAACCTAAGAGAACTTATAAAAAGCATTACAGGAAAGCATTAGTACTCAGCTCCTATTTCCAGATCATGTTTTGTCGAAAATTAAAGTCGATGACGTCATATCACCTTCTAAAAATCGGACGGAAGACCTCCTCGTTGCTCGCAACGAGATCGTGTCTAGTTATTTTTTTTTTTCTTCTAGACGCCAACTTTGATCCTTAATATCTCGCTCGTTTGTTCACCGATTGTTTTGAAATTTTCAGGACTGATAACATGCCGCGTGATGTTGTCGTTGCATATTTTAGTTGAGGAAAATCCCCATTCAGTTTTGAGTTATTCCCCTTTTAGTAAAATTTAACGACTTCTTTTGTCCCGGGGGGTTTAGCTATAACGATGGCTGGCAGAGTCTCAAAGATGGGCTGGTTTGGAAGCTAATACATTGAATTTGTGCGAGATATATTTTATTTATTATTTAAATGCAAATAAAAGGGGTGGTATAGATGTTGAAACAAAGGCAAGAAAAAAATTCAAAAAAATTCGCGTATTTTCCGTGTTAGTTTCCTACCTGATAAAAATTTGTTATAACATGTATTTTAAAAGATCTTGGTCTTACCAAGACCTTTCATTCGGTATACAGAAAAAGGGGCTGGCCCCTATATTTAAGGAGTTAGATGCGTCAAAAGTTTCTTGTCAATAACTTGTAACGGAATAAAAAATTCTAATGCATTATTGAAGCAAAGTTGTAAAGAAATGAATTTTGAATCCTTCCGTGGTATTCAATTTAATGTTTTCGTAATTTATAGCCAGTATTTGCAGAAACAATTGTTGTCAGTTCGGTCCATTTTTGTGGGGGTGCGCACGTTTAGGAGGTTATGAAAGGGCTTTTTGTAATGCACTAACTGATACATGCAGCGCGCAAAAATAATTCTACATAAAATTCCCAAATGTTTTTATTCATATGTACATATTCATTTCATAAAGATGAACGTCTTTGAGCTTATTTTTGTTGTTTGTTTCATAACTGTGTCCCTTTCTATATTTAGATGCATTACGAGACTCAGGTAACCGATCGATAGAAGAGTCGCTAGCTGTATTCAGGCCGTCGCCTTGACGACAGTGCATATGCTTGTAGAGCTGGACGTACACATGTTTAACGCCCCACTGTGTTACTGTAACAGAGACATTTTGAATTGTTTCAGTACTGGGAGATGTGTTAATTAAATGGTTCGAATGCATGGTAATTAAACTCAACTTTTCTACAGTACGTATACACGGCCGTCATATAAAGCACAATGTGTATTACTGACATGACAAATGTACGCTGGCAATTTAAACGAACGCGGGATTGCTCCCGATAGAACATTTCTTTTAAAGCAAAACAAAATACTGATTTCCGATGGATATAATATTATCATCGTGGAGATGATTTTAAAAATGGAACTTAATATTCGTATACGATAATATTTGAATCCAAAGCCGCTATTTTTAAGTAACGGTTATTAGGGATACATGTATTAATTATGACTTGCCCCGCGTTTCACGTTTTTTACTTGCAATGCATCTACAAACGAAAATACCAAACAACCTTCGGCAGCAATTTATAAATAATTTATTACATACTAGTACACAATATTAAAGAGATAATTAAATAAATTGTGCTTTATAATTGTACTCGCTATCTTCCGTGGAAATAATGGCATGGAAAAAATGTTGTTCAATGTTCATCAAAAACGATGTAGCCTTAGCAATCGAAAATAATTAACAAACTGTATATTGATAGATTGACACATTAACAAACATTCAGACCCGCAATGTATTTTTTGCAAATTCTATAAAATGTAGACTCAATAAGTTAATTTTTCCGTTTGGGGTATTTTGAATCACATGTGTACGCTATGTGTACATGTACATATAGATTAATAGCCATATAGATAAACACTTTCAGTGTTGAATTTTTAAAAGATATTTTGTACATGCAAAGCAATCCAATGCAAGGGCTATTAAATTCGAACAATGTACATACGATAGGGATCGAACTGATACTGGTTCTGCTTGTTCTACAAACAGCGAATGAAATGCGAAGTATTAGGGTGTTATTTTTTAAACAAATAAGTATTGCTCTCTTAAAACCTTGCATTACTAAACAAAGTATTTCATCGGAAGCATTATTAGTTACCTTAGCTGCATATATGTAGCTCTCCTTCTGGAAAAATTGAGTACCATCCGAAATTTTTCATAGCAATAGCTTTCCAAAAAGCTTGCCTGACTACCCAAATTTATTCAATGGAAGCATGCATGTATCAATTAGACTATCTTATAAGAAATGAAATTTAATTTTCGCTGCGGATCATAAATTATTAAACTGAACGTGCAGAGTTTAGAAGCAATTTTAATCTTTTCTTCGATCGAGTGCATGTACCTGTATATCACTGGAAATTAAATCATTTCATTATTTTAAATCATTTTAGGAATGTACATGTATCGAATAATCTCAAACAGCCAAATTGAAAATTGAATTTGTTATATATTAGATGCAAAATCAAAGACATTTTGTTATTTCTAACCATATAGGAAAGGATATTCAAACACGTACATGTAGCATCGTTATTTGAAAGTGTGTGTGGGGGGGGGGGGGGAGGGTTTAGGTGGGCAGCTTCATCAAAAAAAATCTTGACAAGTAATTTAAAAAATGGGGAATTTTGAAAATCCTAATCCGTAGGTGGGAGGGGGTATTTACATTTTAACTTCAATTTAATTCAATTAGAATTACTTTATTTTTTGGTTCCATTTATTACATGCTCCGACAAAAGTGAAAGATCCATGATATCTCTATTTATTATATGACCAGTTAAGAAAATAGAGTGGGTAAGACCATCTACACATCATGTGCTCTGGCCTAACTTGGACTCGCCCACTAATCGGCGAGCCAAAATTATGAATGAGACGTATTATGGCGCGAAGTCTTTCTTTACCATTCACGCAACAGCTGAGATCTCAGATAGATCCATCGGCATAGATCCACTGGGAGGGTGTCAACTAAAAACTACATATATTATACTTTGGATTGAATGTTTTAGAAGAAATCTATCGAATTAACATACACACTTAATTGACTAGCAATTGTTAGATGTACATTTACATTTGTACACGCGAGTGAAACCCTTTTCCAGATGAATGAAATCGCCCAATTGATCGAAAATCGGGTCACACGAACCCCACTTCGGCGAATTACTTGTACGTAGCCCCTCCAGTAAATATTCCAATTATATGAATTTATATTTGTTTTAATTAATCCAAACTGATGATTCTTTGTTAATGATGATAATCCAACACCAACTATTACTTACATTGTACTACTTAGACAATGTGTATCATCTTGCGATGACACCTCCCTCTTTTTTTTGACCTTTCAAATATGGCAATCTATTTTTAAATCAGGATTACACACGTGCAATGTGAAATGCCCTTTTAATTGAACACTCTTGCTCATTGTGCTTATTACATCCCATATAACGTTTTCATCAATTATGAATATAAATGTTGACACATTAAAGATGCATCCTCAGGCAATTATTAATTCAAGCTTGTGGGTCCCCCCCCCCCACACTTTTTTTCACAGCAACTAATTTTTTTAAAATTTGCTTATAAAAAATTGAATTATCAAGGATGTAAAAAATTTATATAAAAATAAGGAAATTAGGATTGAAATTGGGAGTTTTTTTTTTTTTTTGCTTGTCAAGATTTTTTGGATGAGTCTGCCCCCCCCCCCCCCCCCCCCCCCCCCCCCACACACACTTTCTACGTGCCTGCATAAAGATAACAACATTCAAGGGCCTTCCGTCATTTTCAAGCCATGATAAACATGATAAAAAGGACTCTCAAAATAAGAAAATAGACGCAAAGTAAACTGCATTCATGGCATATGTTCACATTGTATGATGTGTCTCAAAATTCCTATTTTGGACTCGTCCACTATAACTACGAAAAAATTAATGAATGAGACATCCTGATTCTGGCGCGGAGTCTTGTAAATGAAATTTCCATTGATCTGAATGGATTTTTCCGTGAGGGTCGGGGTACTAGGTATAAAAACAAATTTAATCGTTCAAAGTTTTGAATTGTTAACAACGATATATCAGATCGAATGTTTTAGAGCGATTTATAAATCCAAAATACAGTCATTTTTAATCTGTTGACGCGTGAGCATATGTATTAAGTAGGCGGGCATCCCTACACCCTATTAATTGAAGACAAATGAAATCGCGTCCAGCAGAATTCCCTGGCATTTTAGTGTTTGTTATTATAAATTTATGATTTTGTTTGTTAATAACAATTCAACATCAATTATTAATTAACAATGTACACTCTAGTACGCTTATACACAGTTTTGTTGCGATGACCCCCCCCCCCCCTCCCCGGACATTATACCTATTTTTAAATGAGGATTACACACGTGCTTGCATGTGCAGAAGACAATCTGGAACTTAACTGATAACTATATCATCTCTTTGGAGATTTATTTCTCCGTAAGCAAATACGTGTAGTAACTGATACATGCAATTGTGAAAACCATAGAGGAATGCATAATCTGCGCATAATAACTAACTGCTTGATGCAATATTTCTTTTTTCCAACATGTCTTAAGTCAATGATAATATGAAAATATATGCTTGACTTCATATCGGAAATTACTCATTTTCTTTATTCCCCTTTTCAATAAACAAAACAAACCAACAGACCAAATTGATCCAGATAAATAAATTATCAAAAATAAACCTAAAAAACAAACTACACTTTCATCCTTCACCCACAATATTGCCTTTTCGATATTTGTCATCGTGGTAGATCCGTGTAACAATCTATTAAGTAGGTGCTTGCACGACATAGAACCGGCCCTTGCTGATCAACGTTTTCATTAACACATATAAAGGAAAAAAAATATTTAGATTTTTTCTTGGATTTATTTTGATGTAAATAAAAAAGAGAAGAAATTAGTTCTATAATATATATGCGATGTAAATCTTTTTTCCACGCAATATTTCGTATAAAACAACGAAGAGTAGTATCTTGAAACTTCATTCAAAATTTGATTAGACCTTTAAATTGTAAAATGCTAACATTGAAAATTGTGCCCGATTTCTTTTTTTTTAAGATAAAACTTTATTTAAAAAACTGATTCTTTGAGACAAAATAAATAAACATAATCAGTTTGATATTCTCTAAGTGCAGTTCTGTAGCTCTTAGTCTGAAAAAGAATCGGATGGACGACCTAGGACCCAGATCGTCCATCCAAATTTCTTGAATATTGCCATTTCTTTCGTACGCGGACGCATGTTGGCCGAATACTCACCAAGACTAAATGGTTCGTATTTTAAGTTTTAACTGCGTTTAAAGGTAATATTGGAATTCCGATAATTTTGAAAATGATTAATTAAATAAAAATGGTTAAAATTACCGTCAAATTACCGGCATCGGCCTTCCCCATGCGCGAATCAAGAAGAGTAGGGTGAGGGTTCCAGACCCCACCCCAACCCCCGCAAAATTTCTTTCCATTACATGTACAATATAAAATTACAAAAATATGCCTCGGACATCCCCAGGCAAACTCAAATAACCGTCAGACACTCAACCCCCACCCCAGGAAAATTTTTCTTATCTGTGCATGCCCCCCCCCCCCCCCCCCCCCCCTCAAAAAACAAAATTATTCTTCAGAACCCCCTGTAAAATTTCCAGGATCTCCGCATACATTCTAAAAGATTCATTGGCCCTTGCTTTCGATAAAAAATGCGAGTAAAATGTTTGGTCTTTTTACGTTCATACCGGGCATACCCACTGTGTGATTATAATCGTCGTCCATATTCTGTGTATATTGAGTCAATTATGATGATTCGATAAGTTTCTCAAAATAAAATGCACATGCAAAAAAACAACATGCGGCGAATCAAACTTCAGACAACTTTTAAAGATCTGTATTTGCTTATATACATGTACTTTGCTTCTTTTACACAGTGTTTATACATCTAATATTGCACCATGGTCAGGTATCAATTTTTATATTACGTCACAAGTATGACGCAGCTACGACGGAAGACCTAATCGTTGCTTGCAACGAGCTCGTCTCTAGTTTTAATACTTCTTTTAATAAAACATGATTTAAACAATTTAGAATCTGCACTATCTTAGAATGATTGCACAGTAATCTCACAAACTGTAGCATTGTAATTCTTAAAAAGAAGAGTTTAAAACACTTTCCCATTATATAATTCTATGTTAAACTTTGAACATATTTTGGAGCCGTACGTAGTATTAGTCCGGGGATCACGGTTTTCACAATTTAGGATCTACACTATCTTAGGGTACTTGTATATTAATCTCACTATTTTTAGCACTGTAGTCCTTGAGAATACATTTTTAAAAACATTTTCCCCCATATATTTCTATGTTAAATTTGTCGTTTTTAATCAACTTTGAACCCCTCTTGGGACCCCAGTATTGACCCGGGGATCGCGATTTTTACAATTTAGAATCTTCACTATATATACAAGCTTAATTTGGTGTAAATATTGGCATATCTGGTGTAGTGGTTCTTAAGGGTGTTATTTACTCAGGGTTTGAGTTCTCAAATTCCGATTGTTATAAAGTTCAATGTAATGAGTAAAATTGGTTCTAAACACAAAAAGTATTTATGAAATAAATTATTATTGACAAAACATTCTATAGTTTTACTTTATTATGAAATTAGGCTCAAACAAAAATTGACTTTTAGTCAAACAGAGGAAATTCGGACTAAATTTTGCAGATTTTGTTTTCTTGTAAAAGTTTTTTGGCAGTAGTCTAATATTAAAAGTTAGGATTTAATATTTAAGTGTATGTAATTTTGCATATTTTCCGTTAGTTTTACCTCACTTATTCATAAAAATAATCTTATGGCACGGATAATAAAAATATTGAAAACTGCTTAAAAACGATTAAAGACACAATATCTCAAAATTTTGATCATTGACCTCATATAAATTTTATGCCAATAGAATAAGGTCAATATAAGTAGTTCAATACCATAAATGTTTTTGTATTATCATCATTCAGTTTTTTGTAAAATTGAATCAAAAATGGGAAGGGATTTGAAAAATGATAGAGGAAATTCGGACTGAATTATTTCTTAAAAATTATGCTGAAATCTTAATGTTGTGTACTTATTTAGTGCCACTACCATTCATACAGTGTATCTTACTTTTTAAAGTGTTTAATTATTTGTAATATTTTTTACACTTAAGAAAATTTCAATCGTAGTGTAAAATTTTATGGGATTTTTCTTGATTTTTCAATAAATATTCAATGGCCATTAACTCAAAAAGTAGGTCATTGACCTACTTTTCTGAAAGTGAAAAATAACAATACAAGCAAAGGTCTATAACACACAATAGATGGTTTTTCATTATCATCAGTGGATTTTTTTTTCATTCTGAGTAAACGTCATCCTTAAGAAGAAGATTTTTTAAGACACCCACCCAATTTTCGCAGTTTCGCAATTATCTCCCTTTTAAAAAGGGTTGTGACCTTTATTTTAACAATTTAGAATCCCCTTCTCATAAGGATGCTTTGTACCAAGTTTGGTTAAATTTGGCTCAGCGGTTCTAGAGAAGAAGTCAAAAATGTGAAAAGTTTACAGACGGACGGACAGACGGACGGACGGACGGACGGACGACGGACAACAGGTGATCAGAAAAGCTCACTTGAACCTTCGGTTCAGGTGAGCTAATAAAAGGAAAAGATATATTATAAATGGATAGAAGAACAATTTATTTTGATATTTAAAAAAAAAATAAACTTAATAGCATGAAATATATCAACAAAAAACAAAACAATTAAAAAATTCAACTGTCATACCTGCTGACAGCTTGATAATAACTATATACCGCTGACTTACTTAAAAACATAAAGTAAGTTTAGATAAAAATATCAAAAATATATAATAATCTGACTTTTAGCATGATTAGAAATAATACAATATATGGAATACAAAAATCTAAATCCATCCAAATGGATCATTGTGAAAACAAGATAAAGTAATTTGTAAAAATAGAACTCTATAATTCATTAATTTGTCTTAAACAAATCTGTAACAGATGTAAATAATAAATAAATGGCACTTTATAAAAGACCTCAACAATTCCATGAAAGACTTCACCAATTTCATATAAGACTTTTACACACAAATAACAAACTAATAAAAAATATCTAGCATTTAACAAATTACAGCTAGTATATCCACTAAATACATGTATTAACAACCTTATAAATAAATGTACAATATATGAATACAAGAAGGTAATGTTCATACAGTCAACAACAAAATGCCCATTAATATATATACCAACCAAAGGTATTAATTAACAACAAGTAACAATTTATAATTAAAATAACAATAATTAACAACAACCTTTTTTGAAAGACTTATAAGATTATATAACTTCACAATGCTCCATGTTGAAAAATTGTAAAGCACCATGCAGTTACCTTTAAATAAATATATGCTGAGTCTGGTATATATATTATATAAAATGGGCTTCAGTTTCTTTTTGTCCATCATGATTAAGATTAACAGTTTTGATATTTCCAATATTCTTCTAATACACTGGTCAATACCATTTTACTATTTACTATTTTTATAGTTCTAAATTCAATAAAATATGTATTCTACATAACAGTAAATATCAGTGTTGCAGATTCTTTGCAAAAAATCATTGTTGACATGAATAAAATATCCATCTATTGAAGCTTCAGATTACCAGCCTGAGGTATTTCCTATAAAAAATCTCTCGCACTGACCACTGGCAGGTGCACACACATAGTAGAGGGAATAGTTCCACCAGAAGTTAGGCGATACTGTTTCGTACAAAATCAAGATGAGCGCAGGAGCTAAATCTGGATCCTGAGATGGCAAATCATTTCTTCCATGTTCATGTTTATGCAGTTTCAAAGGCAGCACCAATATCAATATCACAAGAAACGTAAGCGACGACACGCGACATGAATAAAGAATCGGAGTTGCGACTCTCACCCACCACATCATTTTTCTTTTGTTTTCCATCTATTAAGATTAGGAAAACGGATATAACCTTTGACCTTAACCCTTTAATTCATTGATACGGGTTGAAAATTTTACACCAATCAACAACAAAAAAGGGTTAAATTGTTACCTTTTACCTTGACCTTTACGCAAGCCAAGTACGGACAGTGCCCCTTCATGAACTGCCGACATATTGGACACTTCCGCATGGCGGGGGCACAATCTGCACAACAACAAAGATGTCCACATGGCAACATGGCGATGGAGGCGTCATTCTCCATACAGATCTTACACATCCTTAGGTCCCTCAGTTTTTTGTTCTCCTCCATTAGTGAACGAGTATCTATAAAATACAAAATATGGGTGTATAAATATATGCTTTTTATGTCAGAACATAAAATGTAAGTGAAAAAAAAATGCTTTTGAAACAATTTAAACATTTTTTTTTTTCAAATTATCAACAAAAACCATATATGTATATTTTATGCATAGAATTTTTCATTATAAGGCATCGGTTATGTAAAATACATACCTTCAAGAGACATTGCAGGTGCCAGTGCATCATTCAGAGAATCAAACTTTTCTTCTGTGTTTGATGTAGCAGCATCTAAAATACAAAAATTACAAAATTTTAGGACTTTTCTAAAAAATCAAATGATTCAATTCAGTTTTTTTAAACTGAATATTAAAATGAATAATAGAATATTAACATAAAAATTACCTTTGTCCTGATTTTTTTGTGTTTTCTCATGGGCCCCAGATTCTGAAGTTTCCTGTGGGGTGGGCCCAATTGCTGCCTCAAATTGACCTCCCTGAGATATATCAGGTGTATTGTGATCAACACTTGGATTTCTAGATTGACTTTCATTGGTTGGTCGCGAGCTGTGAATTGGAGGGGGGATGTCCAGTCCATTGTTTCTATCCTCTTTACTTAAAATTACCTCCATAAGATCCATCCCAGTGATGTCTTCTGCATCTAAAAGAAACCAGTAAATGTTAACATCATGGTACATTTATGCTGCTATATTTTTCACAATTATTTTTCAAAATTAATTTTAAATGCTATTTATCAGTCTAGCTCTCTCTTTTCTTTTTCTCTCTTCTCCATCTCTCTCTCTCTCTCTCTCTCTCTCTCTCTCTCAGAGCACCTGCTCATTTCTCTCTCTCTGCACTTCTTATCCTTTTTTAGTTTTTCCATCAAGTTATCATTACAATTTACAGCTTTTAATATCTTGATTAATCTAAGAGTAAGTGGTCCTCCTATTAATTACCTTTTGTCGCTCTCAACTGGTTAAATGCTTCTCTAATTTCACTTTCAGAGTAACCCATTTCCTGGACACTTTGAAAAGATGGAAATACTGTGATATCAGATTGTCTTGATCCACTCGATAATCCTCCATTCTGCTCCACTGAACTGCTCTGCTCAACAGATGATGCAGCAGTGGCTCCCTCTCCCATTGCCTCTAGAGCTTCCTGAAAAAAACAATATAAAAATAGTCATCAATACACAATAATCTTAGTGCATCACTTAAAATTAAAGGTTTAACTCCTTGTAAAATTTCTAAGAATAAAGAAATCAACAAATAAACAATCAAGAACAATACGATTTTCAAGGTCTTTAATTTTGAAATTAAAAATATAAAGAAAAAAAATAAACTTACAAGCTCTTGGTGCCGAATTTGTACCAATGCAACAAACTCGTCTCCTCTGTTTTGTCTTACAAAGGCGCATTTTGGAAACCATCGGGCATGTTCTGTCCAAGGATCATCTCCGGGCTCCCAATTACGTAATCCTCCCCCGCAGAAGAAACAGCGTGTGTAATCCCCGTAACCTGCATAGAAAAATCCTGCCAGGGCCAAAACTTGCGGTGTTTGCGTCAAGCTAGTCGGCCAATCTTGAAATGAGCTGACCCTTGTTGCCAAAACAGCGTATGCAGGATATTTCGCACGGTCAAAATTGATTCCTAGGGGATCTAAATTTCTTAAAAATGCATTGATCTGTTCTTGAATGGCTCTTGACTTTTTGTGATTTGGGTTTGACTGACTCTCAGTACTTTGATTATTCTGTGAGGACAATGTTTCACTCCTCTCTGTGTTTCTATTGGATGCTGGGATTAAGTGGTCACGGTCAAGTGTTGGTGGCCCAGATATACTTCCAGAGCCTTGTTCAACAGTTGATTCTGCTCCAGTTTCTTCTGATCGTCTTCCAATTTCTGTAGTTCGTGGATCAGATAGATTTTGTGGTATAGTCCTTTGTGAAGGTTCATTAACTTGCTCTGAGTTTGAATGCTGATTGTTTCTTTCAATATCTGAGGTTTCATTGACTTGTTCTGTGTTTGAATGTTGTTGGTGGTTTCCATTAAGACTGTTCAGACTCCCTCCTACTGGGACATTTACACTATGCTCATTCAGTAAGGGACATTGTGGAGACATTTGCTGGTGAATTTCTCTGGGTATGTCTCCATCACTCCATCCCCTTTTCTCCGATTTACATGCAAAGCAAATGACTAGATCATCATCTCCCTCGCCTTTATAATAGAACCCCTCTTTGGCAAGCTTGATGGCGGAAACAGACCTTGAGAGGGGGAAATTTTTAAATGTCTCCAGACGAACGAGTTCCAGATTCATGGAGTGGGGACCTTCGGACGATGATAATGATTCATTTGACCTTGACCTAGTAGCTTCCACAGATATATGATTGGTTGAATGCCGAGTACCGCTGGACAATTCTTTTGCCACAAACTCGTCAAGGTTTCTGGAGGTTGCTATGAGTGGATGCAGTGCAACATTTGTTCCGTCATTTTCACGAATAAAATAATCCCTGTACATAAAACTGTCCAGTAACATGTCACTTTTTCCAGCCTTTGTTCTAATTCTTTCCAAGGTATCATCTTTTACAACAGCTCTTAAGCCACAAAAATCTGTTGTTGATTTTCTCCTCTTGATTTGAACTTTACTTGGAACTTTGGACAATGCTTGGCTCAAAACTGCCATTATTTGTAAGAAATATAAAACAAAACTTGCATTCCTTTCTTGTGAAAATTTGATAAGTTCTTTCTCCATTGTCTTGGTTCTTCGAGGTTTACAATGGTGACATAATACTCGATTTGTACTAGTCCTTCTGCTCACATTCTTCTTTCCTCTTTTCATTAATGTGATATGCTTTCGTCCTGTACCAGATGTTTTATAACTTTGTGAACAAATTTTTCTAACCTCCTTCACTTCATTTAATATCTGTGCAAGTCGTTTGTCCATATTTTGCAGATATTCCACAATTTTGATTTCCCCTGGCATGATGTGCATTTTTGAGGTATCCGATCCATGATTTTCGTACAACAGACGAAATGCCCTCAGTTTTTCTTTTTCTGCTTGAGGCCAGCTAAGGCTTCTCTCCAAACCGGGTTTGTTCTTCATATCCATATATAGCAATTCTCTGCTCTGAAAAAAAAAACATTGAATGCAGATAATGTTAATCATAAATATAATATAATATATCTAGAAAAAAACTCAATTTACATTATAGTTTTTAAAGAACATATATGTCCCCCGTAGGACCCTTGCATGTCATGAATTAATATATATATGAACATAAACCTATAAAAATTATTCCTTATCATACAGTATCTATATATTTAAGTGACATCAATAAAAGAATTCAATTTTTTATCATGTTTATACTAATTATATATAATAGTAATATAAACTGATAAGTTCTCTTTTATTTGAATTCACGATAGTTTTTTAACATAGACCACTGTAATCGTCATTTTTGGACAACCCTATACAGGTATAGAGTTCATGCAGGATATTCCATTATTTAACTCTGTCATACCTCGTCTGACGTATCACTGTAACTGAGGAGCTTCGAAACTTCCAATGTTATATATAAAGACCTATGACGTGATACGGCTAAAAATAGTTTATTTGTCATACACGGCAAGCACGCGCACTATCAAACTTCCCGTCTCCCAAACTTCCGCCAGAGTTCATGGGTAGTATGCCCGTCTCCTACTCAGTCGGCCATTTTTAAAAAAAAAATACATTACAACTATGACGTCACGGTGCTTTCCAGACTTCGCTTCAGATTTAAAACCACAAGATATGGTACATGCGCAAGGAGTACCGAATATTATTCTATTTTTATATCTATGCGCATAAACTTGAAACAGAAAGTACATGCAATGCGCACGTGATGTTGACTGGCAATGTTTGTCTGTCTGATTCGCACGATAGTCTAGAGGCATATAGGCCTAATGTTATCAGATTTTAACTTACAGTTACTTGGAAATACTTTGTTCATTTCCTTCTTAATTTTCACTTTCATGTTTTTATCTGCATGGTACTAAAAAAAAAGGGGGGGGGGGCTCCATGTGTGGTTGTACGAAAAATCTTTGCTGCGCCAAAAAGTGCCCCCCCCCCCCCCTCCTCTCATGCTACTTACCTGTATCTGTTTCATTCTCTCATCAGAGGCTTCATGTAAGCGAAGCTTGTGTAGCACGGCCTTTGGTGAGAATTAGTATTTTTGTTTATATCATATTAATCTGATTAAAATTAGATCCTCGATCCGCTCTTCTTAATTTTTCATGCAATAGAAAAACAAGGAGCGGATCGAGGATCTAATTTTAATTAGATTGGGACGTATAAAATTTAAAATTTATGATATTGTCCCTAGCTGATACTAACATTTTATCCATTGTTTACACTATTTGGAAAGAATACTACAAGCATGTACATATTATATAAAATCGCCAGTCCTACACAGAGAGAGAGAGAGAGAGGGAGGGAGGGAGAGAGAGAGAGAGAGAGAGAGAGGAGAGAGATACCGGCAGCCACAATGCGTGGTTTTATACTTTATATAGTGGATTAATTGGGGTTTTCGAATTTATAACATTTTTAAACGCAATTCATTGACCTTGATCGAAATAAACAACCTAGCTATTATATAAGTGCATGATCCAAATAAACAACCTACGTACGTGTATTACATGTACTATAATTGTACTGAAGAATATAATTAATCAATACAACACACAGAGTAATCTGAGTATATGTATATCATATGAAATATAGTTCACTACCTGATGCATGTGCCCTTCAACAATTATACATATGAAAAAGGCTCTCCCACGACCATTGAACTGAACTACGAATGAGAGGCCTAGGAGATATGGGATGGATTCAGCGGTCCATCGGATATTCCGACATCTTAATATTTAACCAGTACAGACGGTTAAAACGGGAAATACCTCAAACATTACCTGCATTTTTAGGTTTTGTTGATCACCAGATGAAATTAAAATCACAACCGCGCAAAAGAAAATATGAATGATTTTGACCATGTTGAGTTCTGATTATAATTTACTTATATTCCTCATTTCTAAAATCCTTACATTCCCAGTTTCACGAATAAACTGAACATGTTGATAATATTCAGTTTCGATTTTAAAATAGAATTAGGGAATACCTATATATAGTACAGCCAATCGTTTAAGTGCCTATATTAATTGAAAAAAAAGTACACACATACGAACTAATCTAAATATTTCAAACAATTTTACATATCAATAAAGTATAGCGAAACATTTTGATCAATGGGACGTGCATGGCTTTTTTTCTCAATGACAAACATCTGAGTTCTGTCAATCGATCGGAACTCCTCGGATGCGTCGTTGAGCTTGGGAGACAGCAGAGGAGTTCTGATTGATTATTTGTAAACAAACAGATTTCTATCGCCTTCGATGACCCATGTATATGTTTCATGCAGGAATAGTGCCATTTACCGGAATAGGAGAATAATAAAAAGTGGTTTTAATAATTTCACATGGTAACTTATAATAAGTTATCGCGATTAAAATAATTTTTTAAAACAAAATCCAGAAAGTTCTTTAAAAAACACCAAAAAACAAAACTTTGATGAATATAACTATATATAAGTACATTTTACCGATTGAGAAAGAAACAACCGAACATTTTCTTAATTATATAACCGCTAAAAATTTACACATTGGTATATGCATATATATACATAACTTACAAAATGTATATAGTGATTAATAAGAATATTGAGATACGATTTTCATATATAACTGATCCATAATTGCGTCAATCAATAATCAATAATATTCTGTTTTGTTTTCCATTCTCTTTGAAGCTGTTATTTGAAATTTTCATCACGTCAGTGTGAACTAAGAAAGTTCTTAAATGACGATTACTGCAGATTGGATGAAAAAGTGGGCTAAGTTTAATCATATTTAGTAAAATGTTCGCTTTCGGTCTCTTCGCCCCCTCTGTATCGGCACCTTTTTAATAATACTGTGACCATTAAAAGTTTAAAACCTAAAATTTCAATGTCAAACATTCTATTCAATTAATCCATACAAACAATACATGTATACAAGAAAGGTTCGTGGACGTTGTGTATAGTACTTCAGTATAGACAAAGCTTTGCTGTCCTACCAGGAAATTAGCCACAACTTTACGTTAAAACTAGACGCTTAAAATTTCACAGAGTATCATAATGCCAGTAAACTTAATGAATAATGACCGAGCACACATTTACAAAGTAGAGTCAGAAAGTAGAGTCAGAATTGTTTAGGTGTAAGCTGTTGAAAATTGTCTGTCACATAAGAGCTAGAGGAGGGAGAACAGGCACGTAGAATCGTTTTTTAAGGAAAATTTAGGAAGCATACAACTTTTTAAAATCATGACAATCCTAAGCTGTATGGGAGGGGGGGGGGGGTGGTAGGGAGGAGGGCTTGAGGCGAATAGCGCAGTGTTTCACACTTTCACTTCAATTTTTCTTATTGCCATGCACCCAAAAAGAGTGGGGGGGGGGGGGGAGGCTCCATCTTCATTCACTTTTTTGTATGCAAATTTAAGAAAAATGCTTGCTCCGTGAAAAAATAGAGGAGTCAGGGAGCTGATGTTACGTGCCTGGAGAGAGAGAGAGAGAGAGAGAGAGAGAGAGAGAGAGAGAGAGAGAGAGAGAGAGAGAGAGAGAGAGAGAGAGAGAGAGAGAGAGAGAGAGAGAGAGAGATATTTTCATTTATAATTTTTAAACAACCTCTCAATAAACGCATATTTGAGATATCTGTATCCAAACACACAAACCGCCCAATGAGTATAAATAAATAAAAACCCTTGTCTTTTAATTCAAGCTTAGAATAATTCTATTATACTAGTACTAGTACGACAACAAAGTATGTTTCAAATCGAAGATCTCCCGGATCGGATCGACAGCTCAACCCGATGTCGCATGATCAGATGTGTAAATGTAATTCATTCAGCTAGCCTAACTTAAGATGTTAAAATTGCATAGGATTATATATCAAATACCTTAGACGTTTTTCCTCCTCCTCTCAAATGCATGTGCGTACGATGAACGTCTTGTACGTCTTTTTAAATACACAATGGCTATTAAAGCATGTGGTTGTATATATACATGTATACGGAACCCGATTATTGCTACAGCAGTTATTTTCCTATATTTGCACATCCATTGTTCTTTCCCACTGTAAGTCCTTACGGAGGAACTGCAATTATTTTTCTATAATCGCAATTGCTCTGTCTGTATACTATGACGTCATAAAGGTGTGACGTCATATACTTTTCCATGACGTTAAAGATTTCGATACATTACAGTATGTGTTTTTCTCCAAATAAAATTTATGTATTTAATTAAAACATGTGATGTCTTATAATAACATTTTAAAGAAATTACTAACATAACATATTATTGATTCTGTTAACAAATTTATGTGAATTAAAAAGATACATTACTGTCTGAATGCAATAGCCAAATGTCAAGGTCTAGGCTAATACAGCCGGGTAATTGCGAGTGCTAAAATGCAAATATAAGTAATAAACAACGATTGTTTTCCCTTGGACTGAAATGTCACATTTTCATTGATTTAAACATAGCAAGTGATTACCTCATATATCTCTATATTTGTTCTGTGAGAAATAATATTAGGCAATATGGCCGTCATTGGTCGACGCTTCGCTTACTCATTTCGACATTTCATAGTATTTTATACATAAACTGCATGCTGTAAGTTCTAAAAGTATTTGGAGTTGTTGCCCTTTGAAATTCTTTATTAACATTAGAGTAGTTGCCCTTAGAATATTGACGTCACATTGTTTTGTCTGGAGCAGAACAAAATGGCAGCGTCGAAATTTGCTCAAATTTCTGCAGAGGAAAGGGAGAAAACATTTGAAATTGAATAGCAACAAAACATTGTAAGTAAACATGGGTAAAGCAAAGATTTTGAAAGAGTATTTGAAAGGTGAGATGAAAATTTTGAAGAGTTTAAATGAGTTAAATTGGAAGAGATGTAAGGCATCTTGTACATGGCTTTGCGTAGATCATCGCTATTTGTGAATAAATATGTCGCTTGATAGTCCTCGAGAAAACAAAACACTTATTAGGTTAGTTACTGACTCACTACGGAAATATATTGGGTTGATCAATCTCATAGAAGGCTCGGCTTCGCCTCGCCATCTGTGAGATTGATCAACCCAATATATTTCCGTAGTGAGTCAGTAACTAACCTAATAAGTAATATTATTTAGTGAACATGGGATTATGAATAGCAACTGCTCTGCTGGCATATTTTCCATGATGCGCTAGCGCGCAGCATGGAATATGCCAACAGAGCAATTGCTATTCATAACGCCATGTTCACTAAATAACGTTGTTTATTTCTTAATTGAATAGTAAACCACTTATGTATGAATTTATAGCATAATTACATCCTCCGATAGGTAATTCAGTCCTAACATTGTATCTGTGTGAGACAATTGCAACTATCTCACATGGTTTTACAAAGACTAGAACATGAATTAGTACTATTGTTTTTGTTGATAATGTACTGTCCCATATTGTACTTTATGGCCACCGTCTTTTTTTATATTTCTATCGAACTTTGTGAGCAAAATTACAAGGTTTCGCTATAAACTGGTAACACCATAGTATTTGTGTTACAAAACAGTTGTATAGTAAAACACTGGCTGCATGGAAAAATTAACCGGTACGTCGTGTATAGAATGTTGCCTTTCGGTTACGTCACAGTAAAACTAATTATAACGTCGAAATCTATATATATATATATATATATATATATATATATATATATATATATATATATATATATATATATATATATATATATATATATATATATATATATATATATATATATACACACATGTATATATTTATATAATATATGCTAACATACATTTTCAACTGAAACAATATCTACGTTTTGATGATTTCTACAGATATATATATAGGCCCCATATCGAAATATGATATGTTCTGTAAGAATAAAATAACTGGGATATGTATACTTTAGCTAGTGTTTTATGCATTAACACAATATTTAAGTTTACAAAGATTAAATTATATTGTTTGCCTTTAGGTTAAGATCCCATTACTAAAATATAACACTGCAATAACTCTCAAATTGACATACAACTGCCAATATTGAAGAATTAGATATACATAAAACACAGGGAAATTCAATATATTGGAGCTCCACCTCCGCCCCCGCCGGGGATTGAACTTTCGACCCTTGGAACCCACTCTCCTAGCGGTGATCATCATCAAAAGCAAAGATAGCGCCGTACTATACTCTGACCCACGATATCCTGGACTCACATTTTGCTTTATTGCTTGATAGTTATATATACCTCAGGGTTCAAACGATGTTCATTCAAAAATATGAAAAATTCCCAAGATTTCTCAGTCGAAACGCCCCTGTCAGCTTATCAGGTTTCAATCGCGTGCTAAAAAATGTGATGTCTACGGGGATTTTGTATTGCAGCAAGCCCGGATGATAACGTTGAAAAATTGCGCGATGTATTCCGAGTGTATTCCGAATTGAGAAAAGATGTAAACATTCCCCATTATAAATCTCCGTAATGAATCTGTTTTCGTTCCTGTGAATTTTTCCGAGTGAAAGATGATAATGTGTCAATAAAATTTTCTTGGAAATTATCCCTTTCAACTATTTCTATTGCATTTCTTTCACAGGTATGTGTATTTTTATTAAAAATCGTCCAAAGGTGCTGCATAAATATCTTGGGACAGACTATATATATAGGAGAATGGTTTTTTAGAGTTCGTGAATTCCAATCCCGACCGGGGCGGAGGTGAAGCTTCAGTTAGTATTTTTAATCCCTATGCTTTATACCTGTACCATTTATTTGTATTCATTTTTACCGGGTACGAAACAAAAGCTAGGTGAATATGTACATGTATATAAATTATGTACCAGATCAAATGTTGACAACTTGGTCATTGATTTCATTGGACATATAATCGAGTACAGTTACATATGGAGTTAAATGTCTTAACCGGTTAAACGATCAGCGTCAAAATTGATTCAACAGAAAAAATATACTTTGAATTCTCACTAACTTCTAGTGGAATAACGACGACGATGATGATGATGGTGAAGGTGATGATGATGACAATGTCGATGTTTGTAAATTTATTTTGATAATACTCGCAAAGGGTGCTTTATAAAATAGCTGAAGAATTATCTATTTCTTTGGAAGCTGTATCTATTGTACACGTATGCAGACCCATGCAGTTTTTAGGCGTTTATAATTGAAATAAATTCACTCATATGCATTATTATTGTTGTCCAAAAACTAAAAAAAAACAACATTTTTTACCAAAAGAATTGCTTTATTAGGACATCATCTGTGCATTGACTGACACAAACGACTCGACCTATTAATGACTTAGTTTGAATGTATTAGGTATCAAAGTGTCTATCGCTTAAGTTAGTGAGCGTTTTTCTTACGCAAGGGAAATACTTTCTTATAAACACTTCAAATAGTGACAATCACCACGTTATGACATTTCATTGATAAAACCTTTCTACGCGCTTTCCTTTTCCATTCATTTATACCTTTGTATGTCATGCAAAAAATATCATTGAAACGAACTTTTGTAAAACTATAATGGTGATTTAACCTCATAAATGCATTGAACATTCCACACATTTATATAGAATCCATTCTCTATCATTGAAGCGCATGCATATGGCACTACTTTATCGCATTTAGGAATCTAAGAAATTATCATTTTAGAGGGGCAAATATATTTAAAAATCAGCTGTACTTGTAAACAGAATATAACTCCATGGTATAAATTAATTTAGTATAACATCTACCCCAATGTCTACAATATTTTCTTTGATTTTCGTAGAACTCAAAGTTATACTTAAAGACTGCTTCAATGAGTATAAAGACCTCTCACTTGATATGATAGCTCTAAGATATGTTTAAAGGCATGTTCCCATGTGCATGTGATACCGGTATTTTAATCATCAATTCACGTGTATTTTAAATTACTAATTGAATCTATGTACACACACACGCTGAAAAAAAACATGATGTAGAACTAACTATTGATGTCACAATAATTAAATGAACACATCCCTATAAATCAATGTGTAAAACAGCTGACTACGACGTCATAAAGGATTGTAACATGTATGCAATTCAATCCTTAATGATTAACTGCGTAATAATGTCAATACTTTCTAGAAGAGCATATGTTCATTAGCAACATCATTTTTCTTTTCTTTTCATTCTAGAACATCTGTTTACTTTGATATTTTATCAAATCTGAATTTAAGTAGCAAAAAAATATTACCTGGTAAGGAAACATAAAAAACAATAAACATTGTAAAAAAAAAGTGTTCTTTAAACGACATGTTTACGATATCAAATAACATTAAAAATTAAAAACCAAAACACAAAACAAAACTACGCACTTGCAGTATGTAAACAAAACATGCATCAAATGCAGAAGGTCAAGGTCAAATACACGCTGAATTTCTTTTCATAGTCTATATACCCAAAGGTACCCTTTCTAAACTATCAAATTAATTGTGCCTGTTTCATCCATAGGTCCTTGAAGACAGGACCGACCTCCCTTCCCTCCCCAAACCAAGTATTCCCTTCACTTCAAACGAAATCGACATCACAAACTCATGCAGCTGCATTAATTTTCATGCGCGGATCTAGAAGGGGAGGGGGTCAGGTGGGTTCGCCCCATGCAAAATTCAAATTTCTTTAAAATATATCATAAAACACCAAAATTATTCCTCGGATCCCCCTCCACCTCCGGCAAACTCAAATTACAGTCGGACCCCCCCCCCCCCCCCCCTCCTTGAAAAACATCTCGATTCTCGCATGATTTATTATCAATGAGGATTTTTATCCTTACAACTTGAGGGGTCTTGGGTCACGGTCACTGGTCAATGAACTTACGTGAACCCTCACTTTGTGAGAATGGATCGCACCGAATTACAAAGTAAAAGAAATGTACGGATAATGAGAATGAACACAAATCACTGTTAATAATGATTTTAAAAAATCATGCCGTCTGACCAAAAATCTGATGAAGGAACGTACATACGTATCGTTTAATTGATGATAAAAAATATTTGTCCAAAAAAAAGAAAGCTCGAAATGTAATTCAAATTGTCGCTCATTTTTAATACGAAACTCAAACAGCTATAAAATTAGTAACTAAAAGTAATAATTTGGTTTTGTATTGTGAAATTTTCGACTAGAGTAGGCCGATCTGCCCACCCCCTCCCCATCCCCACCCCCACCCACCCAAAAAAAGATTTCAAACTCCGTGTTTTGTGAATGACAATGTCAGTAACATATACTCACATGTTGCAGGTGTTCCGCCTATATAATGCACGTGTATAGTCGTCAAAAGCCTTCTTAAGTCTCATTCATAGACAGGAAACCCATTGTTTTATAGTAATCGAGTAGAGCTGACCTGATATAATTCATTCATCATCATGAGATACTGTACACTTAGATGAACCAGTGACACATTTCAAAAGAGGGGGAGTGTATTATAGTACGTCTCACAAGAGATACATAAAGTTTATCGACTTCTATATATTTAATATTGATAAATAATTGGAGAACAATTTAAAATTAAGGACGTACATGTATGTACTAGTCACCACGGAAGACTAACATATATAAGTACTGTGATTAGAGTTAATTAGATAATTCTCACAATCACAAAATAAATAATTAAAGGACTGGCATGCGATAGATAGACGTAAGCCAGGGTTTCGCAACCTTTTTTTTGAAAGTAACCAGCGATAACGAAAATCACGAGCTTGATACCAATTTCCAAAAATATGGTCAATTTATTTTGCATTTAGTGATATGGTGCTTTCAGTTTCTGTGGTTTTTCTAAAATTTGATAAAGGATTACGTGCAAAATGATGATTAAATTGCTGACACAGGGACAAAAATCCAAGCGAGTTACATCTATTTGACATGTACATCAAGAGCTAAACACATGTCGTATAGTTGTAATGTTCTAGCAGTAAACATCCGTTGTTTTAATTTTTGACAAAGCTGATTTATTTACATGTAAATCATATATACGTAATGCTTTCTAAAATAATGACTAATTTATACGTCTTGATCAGCACACGTATATTATGTTTTGCTTCTAATGAAATTTTGGGCTGTTATTTACGAATCAGAACCTAAAATCGCAATAAGCTCTAGAAGAATTACACGCACAATTTTTCGCATATATATTTGCTGTAGTGATGACTCACTTTTCAAAGTTTTTTAAATCTATTTTTAGAGAAGGAATTTTCATGTAATGGCTGTATAAACGCGAATCGAAATGCTTTAATTTCCAAAATATTGATTATTATTTTGTAAAATCAAATTGAAAAATTTAGCAAGAAAAAAATCTTACATTGGTTCTCCGTCTTTTGAATGTCAATCCATTTACTCATTTCTGTTACCAGTCAGTTTATATTACCTTCCAGACATGAAAGTAGGTGTTTTGGAATTTATGGACACCAACGCCCAACTCCCACCGGCAGTTCTTTTTATTTATTATTATAAAATAGGTTTTACTAATGGAAGGGAGTTGAATTGGACCGAAAAAATTTGCTCAGTAAAGATGTTAAAGAAAAATGTAACACATCCAGACCAAATGTAACTGCTTCAGTATTAATTGAGATGAATGACTATAAAATCAACACTTAGTCTAAATGTTAATATAGATAAATACAATACGCTGACAGGTTACATTTTGATTTGAAACAATGTACCTATTGATAATTTCTACAGAAATATATATTGAAATCTTTTTTTGGTAGATATAGATAAATAAATATCTATTTGGTTATATGAAGAAAACAAGATGAATTAATATCGATCAAATTTCGAACGATTTTTTTAAACAGCAGATCAATGTTATCAATTTTAAAATGAGCAGTGGGCGCTTGAAAATGGATAGAGATTCGGTGGGTGGATACGAAGAATAAAAAGCTTATCAATGGATTATCTACATTTTTGGTCACCTGAGTCACACAGGTGACCTATTGCAATTGGTGTACGTCCGTCGTCGTGCGCCGTGCGTCTTCCTTCGATCGAGCTATACTATTTTACATTTTTAACTTCATGAAATCTACAGGACCAATTAATTGTTACAATTTTTGGTGTGAAGCAATTATAGTTATTTATCTATATTGTAGTTGTTAGGTTCATTGCTTTACCACCTTGGGCCCTCAGACGGGGCCAAATATGTAAAAAAAAGTCCAAATTTTTAAAATTCTCCTTCTTTACTCCCATATCTATTTGAAAAAAAAAACTAAATGCATAGTTATGATGTCCAGGAAGCCCTCTACCTAATTTGTTAAATTTATGACCCTAAGGACAGGATTTCAAGTCCTAGGGTGGGGGTTTAGCCATATAGCGAAAATCAATTACAAGTTGAATTCTTAAAAAAAAAATCATCTCTACTCCAATACGTAAAAAATGGATTTGTGAAAAAAATGCATGGTTATGATGTATGATGTCCATGAAATCCTCTACCTAAATTCTTAAATTCATGTCTCATGAGCCAGGGATTCATACCCTATGGTGAGCTAGGCCAATATAACCACATAGGTAAAGTGTATTGATTTAATAATTTTTTCTTCTGTCCAATTACAGTCATCAGAGATATAGTCGTACATTGTTATTTCATTCATAATGTTCTGATGCTAAATTGTGAAATTCACTGCCCAGTTATAACTAATATTATGAAAGATTGACTATTAAAGGCATGCAGGTCTTAATACAAAAAGTTTACAATTGTCTGCCCAGGGAGCTTAGGTATAGTTATTCCGAGATACCTCCGGCTCTTGAACCCCCACACACTCCCTACATCTACATGAATGAATATTTATCAAACATAATGTCATCATGTAGTAAAAGCGCGGTAACAGCCAGAGGAGTCTAAAATTACGGTTCAGACTTCAAAATGGAGCTTAAAATGGAAACATGAGACTCATTGACACGTCAATTAATGGGTTATGGTACTGACCGTCAAGGCCTGTGGGCCTCTTGTCAATTGCAGAATAGTAAAAAAAGATGTTTGTGGAATGAAAGACAAACATGCGGGCGCTATGTTTTTCTCGGCAGGTCTTCACGCCTTTATTAACAATATCAACAAACATTCTAAGAGTATTACATAATCAATACATGCATGTCTCCTACCGGCTTCTCAATTTTCTGAGTCTCATTATAAAGCTAGATGGCAAATTTACTCGATCTGTACATATACTCACTTATTGTTGATATACAGTCTCTGAAAACCCTGTACATGTCGTCAGTTATCTCTTTAGCGTTGTTGCTGCATTGCCATCGATCGATTCGATCCTGTTTATTCATTTTGCATGCATTCAATTCTAATTCTCAACAGAGGCGATGGATCATCTATCTTTTCTTTGGAAACTGTAACTGGTCGTGCATGGACAGGTCTCCGAATTAAGCTCATGAAAGAAATAATGATTAAACGGACACTTTTGGGGTTGGCTTACGAGAAGTAAAGGCAATGAAAATTATTTTTAGAATCTTGAACATGCATGGTTGATTCATCTCAAATGCAATGATATCAGTGTTAAAATAGTCAGTAACAAGAATGACGAATCAAACGTCCTTATTTGAATTTTTTAACAATTTGACAAATATTGGTACAAGTGTACAATCATTCTCTACTTGGTACGTGTACATGTATTTGTGTTTTCCCCATCTTTAAAACGATGATATCATTTGCCGACCATATTCACTAGTTTCAAGAACTTCAAGAGAATGAATAACGAATTTTGATTCCATGTTGGTAGACTAATAAAACTAATGCAGTATATACTTCCCACAGTCGAAAAGAAGGAGAAAATACTTTTAAATGGCTATTTTAGTTGAAAAGCATGAATACATTCGCTAGTGACGTCTTGCACATCAAAGAAAGGCTTTGTTTTTAAAATAATTGTTGTTTTGTACAATTTATTTGTACCCATGTGTATAATGAACAGGCACGTATCATCATTGGGGGGGGGGGGGGTGCCAGAAATGAAAATATGGAAATGAAGAGTGAAATTGTTATAAATATACTATGCCAATTCCCCAACCCCCTGCACAAGAAATAAATATAGAACTGGCGGCATTATGATATCAGCAGGAGGTACATTCATAGTTTAAATTATTTTTTTTTTAGTGTGTCTTAAATTGTGTAATGCTTTTCTTTAAATCCCAAAACTGTGCTTGTAAACAATGAAATTTATCTATTGTTTTATGTATCAAGTGCGTATTACAATTTAGATCAAACCAGATAATACGAAGGCGCAGTTCAAGCTGTAAATAAAACACAATAACAAAACACCCCTTTAAAGCACAACACAGTTTTCTACTACCAAAAGGTTTGTTTACAGTATGTTTACAGTTTCCGAATAATTTGACCATAAAATCATGTGATACATAACCTTGGTAAACAAATGATATTGTATACTGCGTAATAATAAGCTGCATAGTAGATAAATCTAAATATTTCTTTAAATATTCATGATACTTTTAAATGAAGTGTCTGATGATTAAAAGAAATTATGTATTGAAAACATATAAAAGGATTATTATTACTTCATTTCAACCTAGAAAGTTGGATAATAAGAAATGGCAGCAAAGCGAACTTATCTGAAAAACTTTGCGTGCATCGTAAACAAAGAACATTACTGCAAACTAAAGTATACATGAAGATAAAAATGCAGCTGTAGTATAACTACTTTTACAACTTACAAAAACAATAATAAAATCAAACAGAAACGCAGATGTTAAGCAAAAATCATGCAATCATACTGTCATTCATTAATTTGTTTCATAGCGTGGCCTGTGCAAGAAATTAAGTTTAAATCGTAAAAAGGATTAAAACGAAATGAAAGGTAAACTTATCTTTTATTTTGATAATTATGTCTCTTCAAAATCTTGTGTCATTACAGAATGATATACGTGTTAACAATAAAGTAGATAAATTATAGATCCTCTTAATGAAAGGGCAACAGTTTTAGTTTCAAGTCAAAATGATGAAAAAAACAATTCAAATGACTAAGTTCTGATTGCCATTTCTTCACCTTGATTTTGCTAAAAATTATTTAAAGGGGCCTGCTCATTATTTAAGTCAAATTTTATTTTTATCATTTTATTGCTTACAATGTTTAAATAATGCATTCCTAATGATCAGCGAAAATTTGAGTCTCAGTCGTAGCCTTATAAGTATGAAACAGAGCTTACAGTTCTATGTTACTTATATTAACAAGTCCATCATCATCACAATAACGGTAAAGACAATGACAATGTTTGGAGGTTTTTTTTATAATACTTTTCTTCCGAAGCTGTAACTTATGTGGACTTGTCTTTCAGGGTTGCATTTATTATAATGAATACATTTATATGTATTGTTATTGTTGTCCAGAAACTAAAAAAAAATTACAAGACAAATTGCCTTAATAGGACATTATCTGTAAATTGAATGACTCAAGGAACTTACCATATAAATGACTTAATTTTAATGATTCACATATAAAAGTGTCTTTCACTGCGGAAAGTGACTCGCTTACGAGAAATATTCTCTTAAACACCACTTTAAATGGTGATAATCACCATGCTATAACATAAACTTAGTAAGACCTTTCCGCTCGCTGTGCTTTTTAATTCATTCATATTTCATCCAAAAATTTCAATATGAAACGTATTTTTGTCAATCAATGATCTCAACCAAGCATAAACAACTTGTCATCAATTGTACAGGTAAACAGACCATAAGGCCAGGGTATAAATCAACATTTTACCTCAATCCAGTTTTTGAATACTCTGACACTGTATAAAATAATTGTTCCGATGATCGAGAGGATTTAGGTTAATTCTTCAATATCTATGCTTTATGATGAACTTAGATGGAATGCACTCGTAGTTCGACGTAAAATACACAAGCTTGTTTTATTTTATAAGATAATTTATAAATTTCACCTCAGTATTTAGTTGATCTCCTTGAACAGTGTTTACTACCTCAAAATCCGTATCCTCTAAAATTTGGACAACCTTACATTTCATGTCGCTCGAGCAAAAACATTGTCAACTTTGTAACTCAGCTTCAAATTTAAATACTGACTTGTGCAATCATTTTTAATTGACAATCCAATTTGTAGCAAGTGTGGAAACAATCATGAATTTTTTTTATTGAATTCCCAAGAGACTGAGTTCAAAGACATTTACAAATTAAAAAATAAAATAGATTCCTTAAGACTGCTAACAGATTTTTTACTTTATGATCAACTTATTCTTAACGGTGACATTAGCCTTACCTATGAACAAATACTGCAATATCTAAATATGTACATGAATTTATTTGATCTACAAAAAGATTCGAATAAACCATCTAGTCTTACTTATTGTCTTATCAAGTTTTTTCTGCTGATTTAAGAAAGTAATTCAAGGTGTAAGGAGCTACCTTAAATACAGATAAGACAATAATCAAAACTAACGCACCCCTTTAAAGTGCAAGACATTTTTCGATACGACGACGAAAGAGGATTGTATTTTGACAAAAGACAAAATCATGATGGTGTGATATTCAATATAATGTACTGCGTAAATACAATAAACAGCGTACAGTATAATTGCGTGGACACTGAGGTCCACGCAGAAAATATATAAGCGAGGTTAAACCGGATGCTATGGGGAAAATTCAGCCTGCGCATGTGCTAGCCTGGTTCCTGTGCGTAATGGGTAGCTCAGGGAACCAGGCTAGCACACGTTTATCTGAATCGGGATCGGGATTCCGTGCCATATGCACACACAAGTTCAAAGGCGCTGTAATTGTAAAGTGGTTGGTAAACAGTACAGAAACAAAGTATTCCTTTTAAAGAAATGATTGGCATGTGATATGAACTATCAGTATTATGAAATAAGTTAATGTTATGCATCAAATAGCATAATTTGCAATGTTTTGTTGTTTTCCGAATACACATGTAACTTAACTGTACATTTATAGTAGGCTAGGCTAGAGAACTTCCCGATTAAATTTCTTTTAAGCATTTAAGTATGATTGAATAATTATGTCGCTATAAAAGTTTAAATCTCAAGAAAAATGCATCAAAATATGAAATTTTTAATTTACACAAAGCTGTAACAAAGTAGTGCGAATCGTAATGTGTGCGCAAATAGTAGAATTCACCGAATGCCTGATACTATGTACATGCAAACTTCATTCATAGATAGATCATAATTATTTTAGAAGTATGAATCCTTTTAATTCTGAGATAAAAAGTCAGGGCTATACATACATGTATACGTAATACAACATACAAATTTAGTGGTTAAAAGCAGAGGGCTAGAGTCGGTGGAATCTCTGATAATCTTAAGGCTTGAAATCACGTTTTCGTCGGAAACACATGCAAATGGTCCACGTATTGTAGTCCTTTTTTAAAGGACAGCAACTTGTAAGTTGTTATAAATGTTTCCAAAAGGATATCTAAATGCAGGATCATTGTATAATATTTACTAACAACACATTAATTTTCTATTTTCATCATGATGGTGTGATATTCAATATAATGTACTGCGTAAATACAATAAACAGCGTACAGTATAATAAGTTGTTATAAATGTTTCCAAAAGGATATCTAAATGCAGGATCATTGTATAATATTTACTAACAACACATTAATTTTCTATTTTCATTTTCTTTGCATTTCCAAAATCTGTGATGGCTTTGATTTATTATCAAATAGAAAAAGGCAAACGAAATAAAATACCCATTGGCAACTAATTGTACGCATACGAAGGGGTTTTTATACCGTCCTTTAAATGAAACATATGGTTTGAACCTCTCTATCGACTATTTGATAGGTGAGTCAGAAGACCAAGCGTTTTCGGTACAATTTCTTTAGTTATAAACCTTTTATTTTTTCGACAAGCATAAACCTAATAAGCTTGTAAGACTACAATGAGTCCTTCATTAATTTATTAGACAGATATTAAGGTACAAGTTTAAATTGTACAACGGAATCATAATTCTTTTGTCCGCTCAATATATTGTGTGTGACAGGTAACACTAGATCAATACACTCCGCTTGTAACCTTTTATGAGTAGATAAACACTATTCATTGGTTTCCAGTCATCAACATGAAGATAACGACTTAGATTAGCCCAGATTCTACTGTAGGTTATTTTCATTATCACTTCGATTTAGAGAGATGATCATCTTCCGATCCTCACTAAGAACGGGTATTATATACCATTTTATGTTAATCTTACATCTACTGTCAACCTGTTTTATGCTTATGCACTAACTTATGAGACCGCACATCCTTCCTCAATCCTAAACCATTGTAAAATTGTGAGCTATTAAACTGATATTTAAGAACAAGGGCGAGCCACCGATTTGGCTAAAAACCTAAGGGTATAAATCACAGAACGTGATATCCTGTCAGGGTAATTTAGAAATGTTCCCTAATAGATCTAAAACCTGGAGATTGACTCACACCAATAAGACACAATTTTTAGATTTTATCAATTATTGAGACATAAATATAACAACTATAAATAAAACAAATGGTATGATTAGTGTGTAGGTTATCATTATTGACGTTGCTCCATTATATTAAGGTCAGACGACACGTTCCTCAATTTTATATAACATATTCCAGGAATTTTTTAATGGTTTACTACTACTCCGACAAGCTTTCTTGCAAAAAATTAGAATACCTTACCAGGCATTTCTGCAAAATACTAGAGAATTCAATTTCCTGTATAATCTTCTTGAAAATACACTTGAATTGCTGATATAAAAATAAATAAATAATACAGCACAGCGAAATTCCCTATATTGGGCCGGGCTTTGAACTCACAACCTCTAGAACCTACGGTCCTGGCAGAGATCGGCCACGGCTCTAAGGTAACCTCTCGGCCATCTAGGCATATATCCATATACAAGTAAATTTTAATCATTTTAAAAATCATTACAAAAATAATTAGTTTTATTGGAACTCTTTATTACGAGGAGATACAAAAAAGATTCTCGAGGAACGTGTCGTCTGACCTTAAGATCACCTTATTAATTTTTTTATCTGATAAGTTTTAACTTATTAACGTTATAATTGACACACTGGCTATTCATTTTGAGTGTTATACTGATACTTCAAATATAACCAATCCTACAAAAAGACACCAATATAAGATTAAACACATGTATATGTGCTCAAATGCACTTCCAACATTGTTTAATAAAGATCTTATGAAAAACGAAGTACATGACAACATACAGAACTACCCGACTAAAGTGCAGTCATTTTTCTGTAAACTATTTTTAATGTGTGTAACTATTACTTGATGCAGTAGTGTTAACTTTATTAATCCTCACATCTTTTACGATGTCGTTCTGAAGTTATCTTTCAGGTCATGTTTTTATATGACGTTCTATTTTTTATTAACAGAATATAGTCGTTTTTTTCTATATTTGATAAAAAACATACATATACTTTGTATCTAATCTTAAAAATATAATCATAGCTTACATATTGGAAGGAATGCGAATTTGGAGTCTAACGAAGCAAAGTAAGAAACTATCAAAATGAAATAACAAAAGCCGAATTTTTTAAACATCTTATTGCTTATTTCTTATAACAAATAAAATTTACCAATTATACTAATTGTCATAACAGAGTAAAGTTAGAACTTTAAAAAAAAAAAGCATTACTATGAAAAATTTAATGGGTTTTACATTTATATTAAATCCAAGTTGTTTCTTTTTATAAGTCCATTACTGACTTTCTATCACAGAAACCAGAAATGAAAAGTAAATGTATAGCTTTTTAATTAATATGAGTTTTGCCCAGAACTCTAGCGAGTGTTGTTTTGGAGTTACATGGTACACTTAAATTTAACCATTTGTCGAATCTAGGTCATCCTGTGTCATTTAATCAGTCATAAAATCTTTACAAACGGTTATTTCATTGCACTTCCTAAGTTTTTCAGTGCATACTGGGCTTGCAAGATTTTAAATAGCCACACATCTGTATACATGTCGTACCAATAGTCTCTCGTTGAATACTTTAAGTACTGATCCAATAGAATACATGTACTATGATTTGGTTTATCTGGTTCTTATGCACTGTCGACAGATGTACCAGGAGAGTATTTTTTTTACTTATACATATACATCATCACATATCATAGCAATATTTTCTTTGGTTTATATTTTCGTTTACATAATATTTGAATTGATAATCAAACTTCAAAATTGACATTCATTAACATGAAATGAAAGTTTTTTATTAACAAAACAATAGGTAATATATAGTTTTTTAACCTATAAGTTGAAGGTAAACAATGTATTAATTATTAAATGTAATGTTCAAAACTTCCCCAGTCGAACACATCTAGTATTTAAAGTAGATCCCGAGCAACCTCCATTATAACAGTTAGCGAAAACAAAATGTGTTTTCAAATAAAAATTGGTAACAGATATGCGTGAGATTCGTTAAATCTATGATGATTTCCAGAAACCTTGTTTCTGATTACTTTCCGGATGTAATATGATTTGGCGTTTGCATTCCTGGATTTTTATGAATTTCTTGATCGTGACAATGCAAGATAAGATTACAATGTTTAAGACACTTTCTTGGAAATATATCAAATCATCGCCTTGAATGAACCAGAGAGACAGATCATTGAGCTTACTCAGAATTGAAATATTGTAAAAGGATATCTTTTTTTTGCAATTCTTGTAAAGTTGAATTACTTTAAAGCATTTTAAGGTGAGGAAGTTATTCGCATATTTCTGCTAAAAGACATTTAATATTTTGTTAACAATGTCAGTATATCATTATTTAAATTGAATTATTTTTAAAAACCATAAACAAGAAGTACATTATATATTTTCTTTATTTATGTTTATATTACAACACTCATTGACGTATACATTTTAGATATAATATATTATTGACGTGTATATCACGTGAGGCACACTTCGCTCTATGTGTTTCTTCTTTTTTACCAAGGTGTGATGACATGTGTTTAAGTTCAAATCTTAAAATATCGTTATAGAACCTTTTAACATGTAATAATTTCAAAATTTTATCAATTCTAAGTTGCATTGCATTATTCTATCAAACTTGATTATCTTGCTGTTAAAAACAATCAAAGAAAGTGACTTTAGTATGTCCATGCTTCTTACTTTCCTAAATTCATTTCCAATTTTATTTTCATCTTGCATGTATAATTGATGGAATTAAAGGTACACGTTATATATATATATGTTCATAAAATAATCTTAGGCATATGTTAGTAAAATTAAAGTAAAATCTTTCACTTCATGTATATTTTTTGTATTTCTTTACTTTTATTTGAAATCAGTATGAAGCGCTTAAAAATCACGTTGGTTCAATTATTTATATAGGTGTTTCTTTTGCGATATCAAATAACATTAAAAAAAAGCAACAACAAAAAAACCCCACAAAACAAAATTACGCACTTGCAGTATGTAAACAAAACATGCATCAAATGCAGAAGGTCATGGTCAAATACACGTTTAGTGTGTTTTCATATTCAATACCCAAATGTACCCTTTCTAATCTATCAAATTAATTTTGCCTGTTCATATATATAGTCCTTGAAGACAGGATCGGCCCCGCCTTCCCTCCCCAAACCACTATAATATTCCCTTCACTTTCAAAAGAAACCGAAAACGCAAACGTGTCTATAAATAAGTCATACAGCTGCATATACATGCGCGGATCTAGAGAGGGAGGGGGTCAGGGGGTTCGCCTTCAATGCAAAATTCAAATTTCTTTAAAATACATCATAAAAATACGAAAATTATGCCTCAGACCCCCGTGTCAAACTCAAATAATCGTCGGACACCCCTCCCCCTGGAAAAAAATTCTCAATCCGCGCATGATTTATTATATCTTTGTGTTTTTTATCCTTACAACGTGAGGGGTAGATTGTCACGGTCACTGGTCAATAAACTAACGTGACCCCTCAGTGAGGATGGATTGCACTGAATTAAAAAGTAAAAGAAATGTATAATGAAAATGGAATCAACTCACTTTAAAGAAATTATTTAAAAAAAACATGCCGGCTGACCAAAAATCCGAAGAGAGAATGTATCGCTTAATTGAAGAAATATAATATAATAAGAAATATTATTTGTCAAAAAAAAATAATTAAAAAAATATCGCTCATCTTTAATACGGAAACTCAAACAGCTGTAAAATTATTAACTAATTGAAATTAATAATTCGATTTCGTCATGTAAGAATTTCGACTAGAGTAGGTCGATCTGAGCCCCCCCCCCCCCCCCAAAAAAAAAGATTTCAAACTCCGTGCTTTGTGTAATGACAACTTCTGGAACATATACTCACATATGTCGTCAAAAGCCTTCTTAAGTCTCATTCATAGACAGGAAACCCATTGTTTTATAGCTGTCGAGTAGCCTTGAGCAGCAGGAACCTGATAATTCATTCATCATCATGCAATACTGTACACTTAGATGAACCTGTGACACATTTCAAAAGAAGGGGAGTGTATTATAGTACGTCTCACCAAGAGATACATGAAATTTATCGACTTCTATATATATATATTATATTGATAAATAATTGGAGAACAATCTAAAATTAAGGACGTACATGTATGTACTAGTCACCACGGAAGACTAACATATATAAGTACTGTGGTTAGTGTTTATTAGAAAACTCTTACAATCACAAAATAAATAAAGGACTGGCATGCGATAGATAAACGTAAGCCAGGGTTTCGCAACCTTTTTTTTTTTAAAGTAACCGGCGATAACGAAAATCACGAGTTTGATACCAATTTCCAAAAATATGGTCAATTTATTTTGCATTTAGTGATATGGTGCTTTCAGTTTCTGTGGTTTTCTAAAATTTGATAAATGATTACGTGCAAAATGATGATTAAATTGCTGACACAGGGAAAACAATCTAAGCGAGTTACATGTACATCTATTTTACATGTACATCAATAGCTTAACACATGTCGTATAGTTGTAATGTTCTAGCAGTAAACATCCGTTGTTTTAATTTTTGACAAAGCTGATTTATTTACATGTAAATTATATATACGTAATGCTTTCTAAAATAATGACTAATTTATACGTCTTGATCAGCACACGTATATTATGTTTTGCTTCTAACGAAATTTTGGGCCGTTATTTACGAATCAGAACCTAAAATCGCAATAAGCTCTAGAAGAATTACATGCACAATTTTTCGCAAATATATTTGCTGTAGTGATGACCCACTTTTCAAAATCATAGTACGGAGGTTTTTAAAATCTATTTTTAGAGAAGGAATTTTCATATAATGGCTGTATAAACGCGAATCGAAATCCTTTAATTTCGTAAATATTGATTATTATTTTGTAAAATCAAATTGAAAAATTTAGCAAGAAAAAAATCTTACATTGGTTCTCCGTCTTTTGAATGTCAATCCATTTACTCATTTCTGTTACCAGTCAGTTTATATTACCTTCCAGACATGAAAGTAGGTGTTTTGGAATTTATGGACACCAACGCCTAACTCCCACCGGCAGTTCTTTTTATTTATTATTACAAAGTATGTTTGACTAATGGAAGGGAGTTGAATTGGACCGAAAAATTTTTGCTCAGTAAAGATGTTAAAGAAAAATGTAACACATCCAGACCAAATGGTAACTGCTTCAGTATTAATTGAGATGAATGAATATAAAATCAACACTTAGTCTAAATGTTAATATAGATAAATACAATACGCTGACAGGTTACATTTTTGATTTGAAACAATGTACCTATTGATAATTTCTACAGAAATATATATTGAAATCTTTTTTTGGTAGATGTAAATAAATATCTATTTGGTTATACGAAGAAAACAAAATGAATTAATATCTATCAAATTTCGAACCAGTTTTTTAAACGGCAGATCAATGTTATCAATTCTGAAGTGCAGCAGTTGGCGCTTGAAAATGGATAGAGATTCGGTGGGTGGACACGAAGAATAAAAAGCTTATCAATAGATTATCTACATTTTTGGTCACCCGAGTCACACAGGTGACCTATTGCAATTGGTGTACGTCCGTCGTCGTGCACCGTGCGTTGTCCTTCGATCGAGCTTTACTATTTTACATTTTTAACTTCATGAAATCTACAGGACCAATTAATTGTTACAATTTTTGGTGTGAAGCAATTATAGTTATTTATCTATATTGTAGTTGTTAGGTTCATGGCTTTACCACCTTGGGCCCTCAGACGGGGCCAAATATGTAAAAAAAAAATTAAAATTCTTCTTTACTCCCATAAGTATTTGAAAAAAAAAACCTAAATGCACGGTTATGATGTCTAGGAAGCCCTCTACCTAAATTGTTAAATTTATGACCCTTAGGACAGGGTTTCAGGTCCTAGGATGGGGGTTTAGCCATATAGCAAAAATCTATTACAAGTTGAATTTTTAAAAAATCATCACTACTCCCATACGCATAAAATGTATTTGTGAAAAAAATGCATGGGTATAATGTATGATGTCTATGAAGGGATTCAGACCCTATGGTAAGCTAGGCCAATATAACCACATAGGTAAAGTGTATTGATTTGATAATTTTTTCTTCTGTCCAATTACAGTCATCAGAGATATAGTCGTACATTGTTATTTTATATATAATGTTCTGATGCTAATTTGTGAAATTCACTGCATGCTCAGTTATAACTAATATTATAGAAGATTGACTATTAAAGGCATGCAGGTCTCATTATAAAAAGTTTACAATTTTCTGCCCACTGAGCTTATTTATAGTTATTCCGAGATTCCTCTGGCTCTTGAACCCCCACCCTTTCCCCACATTTTCATGAATGAATAGTTCTCAAACATGATGTCATCATAAAGTAAAAGCGCGGTAACAGCCAGAGGAGTCTAATATTACGGTTTAGAGTTCAAAATGAAGCTTAAAATGGAAACATGAGACTCTTGACACGTCAATCAATGGGCTATGGTACTGGCCGTCAAGGCCTGTGGGCCCCTTGTTAATTCCAAAATAAAAAAAATGTTTGTGGAATGAAAGACAAACATGCTGGCGCTATTTTTTTTACGACAGGTCTTCACGCCTTTATTAACAATATCAACAAACATTCTAAGAGTATTAAATAATCAATACATGCATGTCTCCTACCGGCTTTTCAATTTTAAAAGGAGATTTGCTTAATCTTTTAGATGGTTTTGAAAAAATTCGGGTTTTTAGAAAATTCGATGAAGGATTTTATTTTAGAGGATAAAACCGATTAGAAAAAAACCCGATCGAGTGTTTAAAATCAATTTTCTTCATTATCTATCAAACAGTTTAAACATACATGTAAGTCCAACTTTAATTGCAGTTCAGTCTCATTATAAAGCTAGACGGCAAGTTTACTCGGTCTGTACGTATACTCAATTATTGTTGATATACAATCTCTGAAAACCATGTCGGTTATCTAGTTAGCGTTGTTGCTGCATTGGCATCGATCCAGTTCATTCATACTGCATGCATTCCATTCTAATATTCATTATTATGCCTTCTGTCAGTTTGTCACTATACATTCAATACTCATCTATTTTCACATAGTATCAAAGGATTTATATAGCGTAAGCATACTATGCCGAAATAGAGCACGGCAAATATTTTCAACGAAAATCTTTCAAGCGCCGACAGCGGGATTCGAACTCACGACGCTAAAATCATTCAAGCTTGAAGCCCAACGCGTTACCGCTACGCTAAATTAGCCGTTATTATAATTAACGGTATTTATATATATATAAAACGTAGATATATACGACTGACATCAAGCAATTAAAATTATTCATTTTTCCAAAAACACTTCATTATTGACGGTAATTTTAAAGTTAAGGTTTCCTATAAACTTTTGAACAAATTGATTGAACAATTTTCAAAGAAATTCTACATGAGAATCACAAAAACGCTTTTTTAAATGACGCTTGAAAAAGAATGTTCAAGAAAAAAAATTCAATGAGATTTCGTCTGCTAAACATTTCGAGTTTTCTCGGTCAGGCCAAACGTCTCTCATTTCTTGAAAACAACATAAACCTTTGTTGACTTTTTATTGTACAACAACTTGTTGATTAAATAAATAATCAAATCAATTGATTAATTTGAAGAAGAAAAAAAAACGCTTGCTTTTCCGGTGATTATTTTTAGTGACTTGTCAACACTCGAACGTCACAGCTACTTATACCAAAGCACGTCAGTATATTCAACAGTCGGCATAATAATAACAATAGTGTTGTGCTGTGCATGTACTATGCCTAAATAGTAGTCAGGGTTTGATACATAGTGCACTCGCCTCCGGCTCGTGCACTATGTATCAAACCCTGACTACTATTTAGGCATAGTACATGCACAACACAACACTATTATATAAATAGAGTCGACGGATTATCTATCTTTTCTTTGGAAACTGTATTAAACTGTTTGTGCATGAACAAGTCTCCGAAGCTCATGAAAGGAATACTGATTAAACGGACATTTTTGGGGTTGGTTTATGCGAACTAAATGACAATGAAAGATTATTTTTAGAATCTTTAACATGGTTGATTCATCTAAAATGCAATGATATCAGTGTTAAATTCGTCAGTAACAAGAATGACGAATCAAACGTCCTTATTTGAATTTTTTAACAATTTGACAAATATTTGTACAAGTGTACAATCATTCTCTTCTTGGTACGTGTACTTGTGTTTTCTTCATCTTTCATCTTTCATCTTCAACGATGATTTCATGTGCCGACCATATTCACTAGTTTCAAGAACTTCAAGAACTTCAAGAGAATGAATAATGAATTAAGATTCCATGTTGGTAGACTAATAAAACGAATGCGGCATATACTTCCTACACTCGAAAAGAAGGAGAAAATATTTATCAATGGCTATTTCAGTTGAAAAGCATTAATGCACTCGCTAGTGACGCCTTGCACATCAAAGGAAGGCTTTATTTTTAAAATAATTGTGATTTGTTTTAAACAATTTATTTTCAACAATGTGTATAATAAACAATTACCAAACACTTATTTTGTAGCAATTGGTATGCCTTGTACAAGTATCAGTAGAAAAAGAATTTTATCCTAAAAAAATAAATAAATAGGGAATTAGTGATATTATGATATCAGGAAGTTCATTCATAATTTAAATCGTTTATTTTTTTTTAATATGTGTCTTAAATTGCTTAATGCTTTTCTTTACATCCCAAAACTGTGTTTGTAAAAATGAAATTTATCTATCATTAAGCGAGAATATAGATCCTGTATGTTATTAAAGGGTTGTCTATTATTTAAATTGTTTTTATGTATCAAGTGCATATAACAATTTAGATTAAACCAGATAACATGTTTTGATTTTATGCAGTTTAAAAAAACAAGGCGCAGTTTAAGATGTAAATAAAACACAATAACAAAGGAAAATAACCCTTAAGTACAACGAGTTTTTCAACAATGAAAAGGGTTGTTCACATTTTCCGAATGATTTGACCATAAAATCATAATACATAACAGAGGTAAATAATGACATCGTATACTGCGTAATGATAAACTGCGTCGTATGTCAATTACAATATTTCTATAAATACTTCAAGATACATTTATATAAATTCGAAGTGCATTATTTTTAAAAGATAATGTATCGAAAATTACTTTTACGTCGTTTCATCCTAGAAGTTGGATGAATTATTTTTAAAAATAAGAAATGGCAACAAAACTAACTTATCTGATATAATCATTGTAAGCAAAACATTTTATTCCAAACTATAAAGGGATAAAAGGCGCCCTTTTAACCGGTTTTTGTCCGTAAAAATGTTTAGGATATTTTTACCTTCTGTAAATTTGGTACATGTAGCTTAAACGCAATTGTAATTTAAATCTAAATTATAACTTTTACAACCTACAAACCAATAATAAAATCAAACAGAAACGATGTTAAGCAAAAATCAATTATACTTTCATCATTAAATTTGTTTCATAGCCTGGCCTGAGCCAGAAATTATAATCCGTTTTGTTTTATTCTTAGCATTATTTTATATTTGTAAACTTGCAGCGAAATGTATTTGACGGTGCAGAAATATCAACAAACTGCTGAGAAAATCTCACAGTTGAAAAGAAAAGTACATGTATATGGTTTGCGCCCGTCGGACCGTTGATATGCCATCATTAGACCAGTTGTTATTTGCACAATATTATTAGAAACCTTTGCATAATAGACAAACCTCAATACCCTTATAATTGAACCTTTATCATCACACTATATTCATACATGTATTGTGAAGAAATAAGAGTCAAACAAGTCTTAAATTTTGATAATTATGTCTCTTTAATACCTTATGAACCCTATGCATTATAGGTATACATGTATACACTATAGTAGATACATTATAGTGCCTCCTAATGAAAAGGTCACAAAGGTTTTCAAGTCAAGATAATTGAGAAAACATTACAAATGACTAAGTTTTGATTGCCATTGACTTCTGAAGAACCAACTGGAGGAATATGTGTGCTAGTATTACGTAATAGTTCTTGTAAATCTTACAACTTTCTCAAAAATGTTCAACAACTTGACATACCTACCCTATGCATAACCCCAAACTATTGTTAAACTCTCATCAAAAGTCCCTTTTTTAACCACCAACTAAGTTTGTGGAAATAATGAGGCTCTATAATTAAGTTTCTATTTTTCTGATAATTCTTATACGAGAAAACGTGATATCTTATTCGTCAGCTGAAGTTCCCTAGCCTTTTAGGGTATTCTAAATACATTAAGATGTCTCATGCATTGCGGTTGAATGATTACAATCACGTTGGTTAATTCTTCTTTCCGGTTATTTATTTGATTTACAACCCTTTTTAAACGTATAAAATGACCAGGATATTTTTTTTTCGAAATACAATGACTTGTAAATGTTTAAGTGACTCTAATCACGTTTGTTATTTTTCTTCCTGGTTTTTATTTGAATACAAACCTTTTGAGTTTTACCGTATATGGAAGACTAGGGTACTTTCATTTAGAAGTAATGGGTAAAGAATTCTAGTCGTGTAAATGTAAATAATCCAACTATCAATAAATCCTAAATCTGTTGCAGTTAACATTGGAGATTTATGGATAAATGGATTATTTACTTTTACACTTAAGCTATCTTCATTTTGTCTTTGAAGGTATAATGTGGATTGATGTGAAAATGACAATATAAAAACAAAACATAAAAAGCAACCGAAACAGCATGATCAATGTTTAGTATGTTAAAGTTGCGCCTGTTTTACATCGATCACCTGGATTTCATATAAATCATCAGTTTAATCTTAGTTTCAATCTAATTGTTGAATTTGAATTGGTGCCGGATTTAACGAGTATTTAAAACGAAGCCCATCACCGGGGCAAGCCTAAGAATACAACGCACAGATACATGTAAGATTGCATTCAAATTATGTTCCTAATTGCAATTTGCACTTAAAAACTGTGTATAGATCCTGTAAACAATTGTAAACATTGAAACATGCGATGACTGAAGTTCATCTTTTTTTTCTAAAGTGGGTGGAACTTAATGTAGTGTTGTTTATACACTGATTATATTTTACCTCATAGGATTGTGTCTGTTGAACGTCTTTTGTCGAATCTAGATCAAGCCGTACTCATTTAAGTCTCAGAGTTAGGTATCATTAATCAGTCTACGAATCAATACAATCTATGACCTCCTTGCACTTGAAAAACTTTCTCAGGATAGACCTTTTTGAAACGTTTAGATAATGATAAACCAGAGACATCAGGAAAGTTTGTTTATAAATGCAGTGGATGAATTTCGTTAGAAGTACAAATAAAACATAAAAATCAAATTTCAGGCTTTTACTCTGCATTCACTTGACTGTTTAGTTCTAAAATATTTTCAGCAGGTTTTTTTAATACACTCATCATTACATGTATGATGAGTTCTTAAAACAAACATGTTATTTGATAAAAGATATAAATGAACACTTTACAGGGAAAATAGATGACTACAATAAGGTTGTTGGATGGTGCATTATAATCAACTAAAGGAGACATTTAACAGAAGAACCCTGAATTTTGACCTTCTAACTGTGTTTGCGTTTTGGATTATTTGTGTAGTTTTTCAGTATCGGCCAGTAGACAAAACTTCAGACGTCTAAAATCCGTACAATGACTTTGTTCTTATCATATAACTTTCGTATTAGAGCTACAAGGTAAACATAAACGGTCAAAGTACTTTACAGTTTTGTCGGTTCAGTATTTTGTGACAAACATATGAATAATACTAGGTATTCTTCGGGCATTGATTAATAACTAATTAACCTTATTTGTTTTAGAGTTGTAAAATAATACGCACGACTCACATGATTCAGTATTATTTGACTTTGACAACTAAATAGGAAACTTTTTAATATTTAACTCTGAAGTTAATCCTTGTCACGGCTGATGAAGGGTAAATTATACAATATTTGTTTAGTTAACCCGCGGAAGGATATTCTACTTTAAGGAGGCTAGATTACCTATCACATTTATATTATAACGTTAAATATGATTTTTCCTTCTGGCAATTAACATATATAAAAATAAATTTTTAATAATTGATCATAATTATGAAGTAATCAATAATTCATAGCATAAATTCCCAATATTCAAGTTTTAAAATTTGAATATTTTCTTATATCTTAATATAAAGCTCCGCTTCTAATGGATATTCGTATACATGAAATATGCCACAAATTGCCTCAACCATCCAGCCCTCTTGATTTAAAATACTGACCAACTTGAACCAATTGTGCATTCCATTCTTTTTTAAAGGTTGTAGGCTTAAAAACAGAATTTATCAATAAGTCTTTGAAACAGGACTTTTTGGGGATGGCTTACTCGAACTTTAGGATAGATAGTTAAGTTTTTTTAGAAACTAAAAAATCGGTTGATTTATCTCAAATGCAATGCTATCAGTGTTAAATTTGCGCATCACTAATGGATATATGCCTCAAACAGTTGCCTAAAACTCTTTGATATTTTTTCATACAGAACTTTTTAAGGCATATATCGTTCTTAAAACACTGCCATTGAATTTCATTGTTGATTTACCTGAAACAGTAAGATTTTTAAAGATATCAGTACTGTAACCACTGGTAACGGTCTGTTATTAGAAGCTCATTAATATCGGACGGTCACAATTTTAGACTGCTGGAACAAAGGAATGACATCGCAGCAGAGTTTTTAGTAACAAAAATGACGAATCAAACGTATTTGTTTGCTTCTTTTTTGAAAATTTGACAAATATTGGCAATCTTTAAATGTACCATCATACTTTACTTAGTATGTGGTTACTTTTTTAAAAATTTAAAACGATGACCTCATTTGCCGACCTCAAGAACTAGTTGAATAATTTACATTTTAAACTTAAGAAGATATCTTCATTTTTTTCTTCGAAGATATTTAGTGAATTGATGTTAAAATGGCAATATAAATTGCAACATCAAAAAGCAACTACAACGGGATGATCGGATTTTAGTGTATTAAACTTGCTTCTGTTAGACCACGATCACCTTAATGTTCTAAAAATTATTTTAAGGGGCCTGCTCATTATTTAAGTCAAATTTTATCTTTATCATTTTATTGCTTACAATGTTTAAATAATGCATTTCTAATGATCAGCGAAAATTTGAGTCTCAGTCGTAGCCTTATAAGCATGATACAGAGCTCACAGTTCTACATGTATGTTACGCAAATTAACGAGTCCATCATCATCACAATAACGGTAAAGACAATGACAATGTTTGGAAGGTTTTCTTTTTTATAATACTTTTTTTGGAAGCTGTAACTTATGTGGAAATGTCTTTGAGGGTTGCATTTATTAAAATGAATACATTTATATGTATTGTTATTGTTGTCCAGAAACTAAAAAAAATTACAAGACAAATTGCCTTAATAGGACATTATCAGTAAATTGAATGACTCAAGGAACATATAACTGACTTAATTTTAATGATTCACAGTGTCTTCACTGCGGTAAGTGACTCTCTTACGAGAAATATTCTCTTAAACACCACTTTAAATAGTGATAATCACCATGTTATGACATAAACTTAATAAGACCTTTCCGCTCGCTGTGCTTTTTAATTCATTCATATTTCATCCAAAAATGTCAATATGAAACTTAATTTTGTCAATCAATGATCTCAACCAATCATAAACAACTCGTCATCAATTGTACAGGTAAACATAAAGCCAGGGTATAAATCAACATTTTACCTCAATCCAGTTTTTTAATACACTGACACTGTATAAAATAATTGTTCCGATGATAGAGAGGATTTAGGTTAAATTCTTCAATATCTATGCTTTATGATGAACTTGGATGGAATGCACTCGTAGTTCGACGTAAAATACACAAGCTTGTTTTATTTTATAAGATAATTTATAGATTTCACCTCAGTATTTAGTTGATCTACTTGAACGATGTTTACTACCTCAAAATCCGTATCCCCTAAAAATTAGGACAACCTTACATTTCATGTCCCTCGAGCAAAAACATTGTCAATTTTGTAACTCAGTTCAAATTTAAATACTGACTTATGCAATCATTTTTAATTGACAATCCAATTTGTGGTAAGTGTGGAAACAATAATGAATTTTTTTTTTTATTGAATGCCCAAGAAACTGAGTTCAAAGACATTTACGAATTAAAAAATAAAATAGATTCCTTAAGACTGCTAACTTTATGATCAACTTATTCTTAACGGTGACATTAGCCTTACCTATGAACAAATACTGCAATATTTAAATATGTACATGAATTTATTTGATCTACAAAAAGATTCGAAAAAAACCATCTTGTCCTACTTATTGTCTTATACCATATAGCCTTAACCTGTGTATAATACTTTTTACTTTGTATTTTTTCACTTTTTTATTATTATGACCATATTAAATGTATTAAATTATATGGTGAGAATATACTTCTGAATATAAAAATTCAATATATGAACTACATGTATTTATGCAGTTAAGATCTTTTCAAATCAAATTATATGTACTTGAATCTAGGTGCAAAGAAAACAATATAAACAAGGTGTAAGTATTAAGGTACTTCGCAACACCTAGACTATACTTTATAAGACACTATATCACAAGCTTGCGATTCAAATGTTTTGTTAAACTGGTTGAATAACGTAAACATTTGTAAACATTTACTGAATTGAATTTTTAAAATATATTCTTTATCCATAAATTGCACATTTTTTCATGCTGTCTATCATAGAGCCATTTTAACAAGACCATGGACTTTGAGTAGGATGTAACTATCTATTTCTTTCAACAGAACAAGATATAGCTGACGCTATTTTCGAGTAAAATGTACAAAGATTACGTAGTCTTAGTCCAAAAGCCAGACAAATCTTGTTGAAAACAGAGGTATGGCCGAGTGGCTAGCAATGAATAAACCCAGACACACGTACATTGCTGTTTGACACAGCTTATCCACAGTCCAAGCTCTTCTTAAAATAGTTTTAATCAAGTTTTTTTCTGCTGATTTAAGAAAGTATTTCAAGGTGCAATGAGCTACCTTAAATACAGATAAGACAATAATCAAAACTAATGCACCCCCTTTAAAGTGCAAAACATTTTTCGATACGACGACAAAAGAGGATTGTATATTGACAAAAGACAAAATCTTGATGGTGTAATATTGAATATAATCTACTGCGTAAATACAAAAAACAGCGTACAGTATAATAGCGTTGGTATAAGTGTTGACAAAGAATATACAGGATCATTTAATAATAATTTCTTACAGCACATTAATTTTCTATTTTCATTTTTTTTTGCATTTCCAAAATCTGTGATGGCTTTGATTTATTATCAAATAGAACTAGATGCTGTCATTAGACAGTAATACCCGCACCATGTGTTTGCCCCTAAATAACACTGTTTTGTACCAGTTTAATTAAAAATGAAGGCTACATGCAAACTCCGGTAATACATTTAAAAATTATAATTTTCATAACTGAAGGATGAGATCCCTGCCCATATGATAATACACATCGTGACATAAGCAGCACTTTATGTGCAATTTGGGGTAGAACTGTTTGCAGTGAATTTTCAGTTAATCAATAATCTTAACATTTTATGTCATAGGACGTATAATGGTCTATATAATTATTACAAACAAAATTAAATTATGCCCCCTCCCCGTGGCGGTTGCCGCTTTTAGATTTGCTTCTGTGTGCCTACATGAACATCAGCGTGTGCACAGATTTAGAGAAGGGGTGGGAGTGAGGGGTCCAGACCCCCCCCCCTCCCCATGAAAATTCGTAAATTACCAAAAATACACCTTGGACCCCAATGCTCTTACAGACATGTAAACGCTCTAACCCATTGCGCTTCAATGTTAGGTAACATTATTTGGGGGGTAAATATTTAATCAATATTCAACATACTTTATTGTTTATCTCAATAGGAAGTATACATGTACATCACAATATGCAGGTGTCCTGCACCACCTTAAAGCTGTTATTTACCTAATAAAATAGTGCAAGTGGATTTAAAGAATAGGTCATAAAAATACATGCATGTTACAAATGACTGATCTTTGTCTGAAGTTACCTACACAACACAGGTTTGCATGTCTCATTAGCGGGTACTAGTTTTACCCAGCTCTTCGATTAGATGGGTTCACGTGTATACATACATGGGTGTTGCTAAAACGCGGAACGGAAAACGGAACGGAAGGAAAACGGAAAATCTTATCTAATGTTATTTACCTCATAGATTTGTTAAGTATGCTAAAACGATATACTTTATGTACCTTTTTAATTTTTTTTCATAAAAAATTGTGCAAGGTCTTCTGAGTGACTTCCAAATGGAGAAAAGATGTCAACATTTTCCATTATAAATCGTCCAAATGTGCTGCATGAATATTTTTGGATCGACAGACTACAGTCCCATTATATAATTGGAAAATCAAACCAGGCAACATCTAGAGCTCTCTATTCGGATCATATGTATATAGCTGCTGGAATAAACAACTGCATGCTTTGTAATGCAAACGTAAGCAAAATTGCATTGCTAAAAATACTAGTTTCACAAATTACTAGTTTCACAAATTACCGGGTATTTTAATGTTTACTGTATTTTAATTTTTTAATGTCGTCAGTCCTACAGTTTTTTTCTTCCATCTCAATGATACTGTATCGTCTGTATGATAAAAGATCGTCTAGAACACCGAAAATTCAATTTTGATGTAAGTATATACATGTACATCATATTTGAAAATAATATAAAAATACTCAAAACACGCATAAAACGCTTTCACTAACTGCGTACGTTACGCTAATATGCCAGCAATACCATAGAAGAGAAATAAGTAAAAAGTTATAGCTAATTTGCTTGTTTAATCATGTTAATGTTTCACAATTCGTATACATTTGATTTTTCCGTTTCGTACTTGGGCAACTAAAGCCGAATGAATACAATGCTATAATTGATAGACATTCATATGAATATTAATAAGATAGCAACATGTTGATAATCATTCATTAGATATAAATAAAAGGTACAAAGTAAATCGTTTCTGGCCAGTCTATACCCTTTTTAAGCGATAAACGTGATGATATTTTCCATTCCGTTCCGTTTTCCGTTCCGCGTTTTAGCAACACCCATACATACATGTCTGTGTTTTCCGTATGCAGAAAAGGATTACGGTAGTTAAGATCAGCTAAAGGAATTCATTATTGTGTTTTAATTTGGATTATCATTATGATGTTGACCAATTTAGGTAAGCATAATACATGTAGTAGCAGTAGCACAATATAATAAGATGCCAGCATGGGATTCCTGCCAGCATACATACACATGTATATAAGTTCTACATTCACTTTCTAAATGTAATCTCCCTTTGACAGCATACTGTATCATCATCTTTTAATATTTAAATAAGCTTATCATCGTTACCTATCCTATCGCATTTGTAAAGTTTCTGTCATTTTAGTTGCAAAAGTTATTTTTTTCATTTGTCAGACTGCATGCACTGTTGAGTTGACCCCATATTGACCCTGTATAAACAATTTCTTATTAAATTTGTGTATTACATATGTAAGTAAGTGTAGACACTTATATTTTTTATATGAGTAATAATAGGAAGGAAGGAGTATTTCTTTCTTAATGTATTATAATGCATCAAATACAATGTAGGTCATGACCTTATGGGACTGTTCTGACCCCACGAAACAGGAAAATACAAAATATCTTCTAAAGTCATTATGATGCATCAACTGGTGTAAAGTACATTAATGACCCCCAGGTGTTGTCTTAACCCCCCCCCCCCCATCCCCCGCCTTTATGAAATAGGAAATGATATAATACACTGTATATTTTGTTAACTTCTGAGATCTGAGATCCTCATCCCTAAACCGTTTAATTTATTTTTGCTCTTTGTGTCATTGCGCGTAAAATTGTATTGTAAGATAATGCCCCCTTGGAGACACCCTGACATTTTAGAACTAGAAATAATGATGTATTTTATCTTATTCATATGTTATACAGTAGTGTTTGATCCATGTGGGTAATTCCTAGCCTAACGATGTCACTGCTTTGTTTAGGAGACTTTACAATTGCCCCAAATAGGTGAATACACATGGCAGTGATGCATATAACATTTTGTTTATAAATATTAAAAATTGAATTAAGCAATTTCCAAAATGTTAATGTGAATCACGAGAGAAAAAGCAATCAAGAAATGATTTAAAATTTGCTACTGTACACATGTAAGAATGTATTAAGAAGACTGAATCTTTATAAGCAGGTTAGATTGGGGGGGGGGGATGAATGTGGAGTATAAACATTTATAATTTGAATCATTTATTGTTATTAATTAATTTTAACTTGTCAATGAATACTACTTAAATTATTGATCCCAAGGTAGAAATATGACCTATGATCGTATCTCAATAGATCATTTGTCAATTATGCAAGGTGTAATGTAATTTTTTTTAAGAATAACATTTTTTACCAGTTTATAAAAGTTTTTAGACACCCAAATTATATTTTGATTTTAAAGGGACTTGGACACGATTTGACTTAAAATTTTCAAATTTTATTTTTCCATTTTCAAAGTTTATACTGATAAAAATAAAAGTTTACATTGCTATGTCAAAATTTGAAAGTCAATTATCAAGTTATAATCAAGTTACAGAGTTCGTAATTCTTTGTTTTGTAAACAAAGCTGGAATATTGTCATTTTTACATATGTGTTGTACTAGTGTAAGTTTCATTCAAATGTATCTTTCTTTTGTTGATAATAGTATTTATGAAGATATTGAATAACTTTAAATTGTTTTTACATGTCATTTTGTCTAAGAAATGGTAATTCTCTACATTACATTTTTTGTAAACAACTATAAGACTCGAGCTTTGTTTACATAACAACTAATTCTCATCTCTGTATCTCGCTCGTAACTTGACTTTAACATTTAATATTTTGGTCAATCATTTAAAATGCACCAGTAAACCATTTTCTACATAAAAAATAAAAATAAAATTATTAAAGTCCCTTTAATAGATTATTCGACAAGGAAGGGGGGGGGGGGGGGGGAGAACAGTAAATATTTGAGTTTGTTTGGGAGTGGGGGTTCCAATTCATATATTTGACAATTTTTTAATGTAATTTAGAATAAGACTAAGCCATACTACAGTCATGAACATGAATAGTATAGAACAAAACACAAACTAATACATGTACATGTATATATACATAGGAAGTATTACAAAACAGATGATTGATCTATATCTGGGTTCTTAAATTGAATCATATATCATGTACATATTATATTATTGTTTCTTTGTTCAAGGCATTTAAGATGGTATGTAGGTCATGATCCCAAGTGCTCTTCCTGAAATTATCAAATATCATAAAAACCATTGAGATCCCCACCTTAATCCAAAGATATTATTCCTCCTTAGGTCATGCAGGCGCATCAGATCATTATGGCATGTAAGTCATGACCCTAAGGGGTCATCCTGACCCCCTTAGAATCAGAAATTGTCAATTATCTTTAAATTATTGATGTTTGATGATCCTATCTCTATTTAATCTTTATCAATTATTAAGTCTCCTGAATGAAGTTTGGAGACTTATTGTTTTTGTACGGTTCTTAATACATGTATATATTCTTCATCTTCTTTTTCTTCTTTCCCGCTCTGAACTTGTTTCTCAGAGATGGCTGAACATAATTATACAAAACTCTAGGATATGATAGGCCTGCAAATCTAGTTGTGCACCCTGGTTTAATTTTTCTCATTTTGGGTTAGACAACCACTTTTCGGGGGAGGGGGGGGGGGGGGAGGGGGGTGTCAAAAGGGTGTGGGGTCTAACATTGAACCTTGTAGGAAGAATCATAGCTATAGACTCTATTGTAAATAGTAACTTGAAAACGGACAAAGATAATAATATAGGGTTTTCATAATCATATATTGGCTGTTACTGGCAATATATAGGGTTTATTAAATCTGACCCCTGGGGTCATCCCCACCCCCCAGGAATTTGAAATTACCATATATCTCAGAAACTGTTATAATCATGACCCCTAAACCATATATATTCATGTTTCTGATGTCAAGGGGCATCAAATGTTATGTAGGTCATGGGCCCTGTGGGTGGTCCTGACGCCCTCAAACAGCAAGTCCCTTAATATCTTCAAAACAGTTGAGATCCCCACCCTTAAACCATATATATTCTTGTTCCTTGTGTCAAGGGGCATCAAACGGTATGTAGGTCATGGGCCCCGGGGGTGGTCATGACCCACCTTGAACAGGAAGTGCACGAATATCTCGAAAACAGTTGAGATCCCTACCCCTTAACCATATATATTCTTGATCCTTAAAGGGCATCAAAAGGTATGTACCGGTAGGTAATGGGCCTCAGGGTTAAATTTAATTTTTCAAAATCGTAATGCACATCTATGGAACAGTTCCTTACATATCCCAAGATATGATGTGTCTATCCATTAAATCATAAAAGGAGTTCTAGGATCTATGTTTTTTTTTAAGTGATAAACGTCAATTTTCTGCTACATATTGACTCCCTGGATGAAATTTAAATTTTGAAAACCTTACTGCACATCTATAGAACAGTCCCTATCATATCCCAAGATATGATTGTCTATCCATTAAATCATAAGAGGAGCTCTTGGATCAATGTTTGTTTTTTTAGTGATAAATGTCAATTTTCTGCTACTATTTGACTCCCAGGATGAAATTTAAATTTTTAAAACCTTATTGCACATATAGGACAGCCCCAATTATATCCCAAGAGATGACTTAGCTACTTCAAAAGTTGTAAGAGGAGTTCTGGGAACCATATTTTTTTTGCCAAAAAACGTCATTTTTTGTTGCCCACTGATCCCCTTAATTAAAAAAAAAATTCTGGAACCTGATCATGCCTCAATATGACACCCCCAATCATATTCTAAAAGATCATTTGGCTACTGCTTTAAAAAAATGACGTTTTTTAAACCAGTTTTTTTGTAAAAAAAAAAAACGTCATTTTTTAGCCATTAAATGAGCCCCAGGACAAAATTGAAAATTCCGAAACCTTATTGCGCATCTATAGGATACCCTAAACATATTCCAAAAGATGATTTGTCTACTTTTGAAAATGTAGGAGGAGTTCGAGGAAGAAGGTTTTTTGTGAAAAAACGTCATTTTTTACCAATTATTTGACCCCCAGGACTAACAGAGAATTTTTGAAACCTTTTTACAAAATAACATGATACCCCAAATCAAACTCCAAGAGTTCAGTTTGCTGGTTTATAAGATGTAAGAGCAGTTTGAGAAAGTAAAACGTGACAGACGGACGGACGGACAGACGGACGGACGGACGGACGGACGGAACAGGGTAACAATAATATACCCGAACTTTCTTTAGAAAGTGCGGGTATAAAAAGGCAAACGAAATAAAATACCCATTGGCAACGAATCGTACGCATACGAAGGGGTTTTTATACCGTCCTTTAAATGAAACATATGGTTTGAACCTCTCTATAGACTCTTTGATAGGTGAGTCAGAAGACCAAGCGTTTTCGGTACAATTTCTTTAGTTATAAACCTTTTATTTTTTCGACAAATATAAACCTGATAAGCTTGTAAGACTACGATGAGTCCTTCATTAATTTATTAGACACATATTAAGGTAAAAATTTAAAGTGTATGCTAAAAATACAACGGAATCTTCTTTTGTCCGCTCAATATATTGTGTGTGACAAATTACACTAGATCAATACACTACGCCTGTAACCTTTTATGAGTAGATAAACATTATTCATTGGTTTCCAGTCATCAAAATGAAGATAACGACTTAGATTAGCCTAGATTCTACTGTAGGTCACTTCGATTTAGAGAGATGATCATCTTCCGATCCTCACTAAGGACGGAAGGGTATTATATACCATTTTATGTTAATCTTACATCTACTGTCAACCTTTTTTATGCTTATGCACTAACTTATGAGACCGCACATCCTTCCTCAATCCTAAACCATTGTAAAATTGTTTACGTTGTTAGCTGTTAAACTGATATTGTAGAACAAGGGCGCACCTCCGATTTGGCTAAAAAACAAAGGGTATAAATCACAGAACGTGATATCCTGTCAGGGTAATGTAAAAATATCCCTAATAGATTTAAACAGTCCTGTAGATGAACTCACACCAATAAGACACATGTTGAATTCCTTCCTGCTTTAATGTAGATTTTATTTTAAGATTTCATCAAATTGGAGACATAAATATAACAACTATAAATTTTAAAAAAAGCAACGTATGATTAGTGTGTAGGCTTTCATTATTGATGTTGCCCCATTATATTAAGATCCCGTCTTTAATTTTTTTTTATCAGGTAAGTTTAGTTTAAACTTATTATAGATAATTAACTTGAATTGAGACGCTGGCTATTTATTTTGAGTGTTATAATGGTGCATCAAGTAACACCAATCCTACAAATAGACACCCATATAAGATTAAATACAAGTATATGTGCTCAAATGCACTTCCAACATAGTTTAATAAAGATCTTATGAAAAACTAAATACATGACAACAGATACATGTAGAACTAACCAACTAAAGTGCAGTCATTTTTCTGTAAACAATTTAAATGTGTGTAACTATTACTTGATGCAGTAGTGTTAACTTTATTAATCCTCACATCTTTTACAATGTCGTTTTGAAGTTATATTTCAAGTCATGTTTTTATATGACGTTCTATTTTTTTTTATTAACAATATAGTCGTATTTTTCTATATTTGATAAAACATACCTATACTTTGTATCTAATCTTAAAAATATATTCATAACTTACATATTGGAAGGAATGCGAATTTGGAGTCTAACGAAGCAAAGTAAGAAACTATCAAAATAAAATAAGAAACGCCGAATTTTTTTAAACATCTTATTGCTTATTTCTTATAACAAATAAAATTTACTAAATATACTAATTGTTATAACAGAGTAAAGTTAGAATTTTTTAAAAAAGCATTACTATGAAAAATTTAATGCGTTTTACATTTATATTAAATCCAAGTTGTATCTCTTTATAAGTCCATCACTGACTTTCTATCACAGAAACCAGAAATGAAAAAGTAAATGTATAGCTTTTTAATTAATATTAGCATGTGTCTGAATTTTCCCCAGAACTCTAGCGAGTGTTGTTTTGGTGTAACAGGGTACACTTAAATTAAATCATTTGTCGAATCTAGGTCACCCAGTTCCATTTAATCAGTCATCAAGTCTTTACAAACGGTTATTGCATTGCACTTCCTAAGTTTATCAGTGCATACTGGCCTTGTTTTTAAACAGTTTTTAACAGATATTTAACAGTCACACATCTGTGTACATGTCATACCATTACTCTTTCGTTGAAAATTTTAAAATACTGATCCAACAGGATACTATTATTTAGTTTATCTGGTTCTTATGCACTGTAGACGGATGTACCAGGAGAGTATTTTTTTTTACTTAGACATGTACATCATTACATATTATAACAGTGTTTTCTTTAGTTTATATTTTCGTTTAAATAATATTTGAATTGATAATCAAACTTCAAAATTGACATTCATTAACATGAAATGAAAGTTTTTATTAACAAAACATTAGGTGATATATATAGTTTTTAACCTAGAAGTTGACGGTAAACAATTTATCAATCGTTACATATAATTTTATTTTTATTTTCCATGTACAATTGATGAATTAAAGGTACACATTATATATATATATATATATATATATATATATATATATATATATATATATATATATATATATATATATATATATATATATATATGTGTGTGTGTGTGTGTATTTGTTCGTTGATTAATCTTAGGCATATGGTGGTAAAATTAAAAATTAAAGTAAAATCTTTCACTTTATGTATATTTTTTGTATTTCTTTACTTTTATTTGAAATCAGTATGAAGCGCTTAAAAATCGCGTTGGTTCAATTATTTATATAGGTGTTTCTTTTACATGCTTTAATCATATTCTATATATATCGTCTTTTATGAACTACATAATTATATGCATGAATACATAAAAGTCCATAACCTTGACCCAAGGTCGACTTTTTCATATTTTAATATCAATGACTCACTTGTGAGTGTTAACTTATCACCATTCATGTGTATATTAGAATTGGATCAACTTAAGACATCAGCTGAAAGCTGAACACTATTCGTAGAGGCCATTTTCCCGCCATATTTCTTCTTCCGCACCGCTATTCCTATATCCCCATGTAGTGAGTAAGTAATTTATTTATCATACTCTTGTACAATAGTATCTGTAAATATACATAGATTGTTAGAAGCAGTACACATGACAAATAAAGTACCCCCGAACAAATCAGTCACTTAAATACATATATATAATTTTGCGAATTATTCAGCATGCAAGGTGCCATACATCAGTCTCATTGCATACTGTAATAATGAAAAATGAAATGTAGTAACTAATAAATTTAAAAAGTACATGTAAGTAATAATGAATATCTTAGCATATTAGTGATCATCCATTGTATGAAAAGATTTATACCTGGCGTGAATCATGCAATATTTTAATGTATCAAAACATCATAAATGATATATTTTTGAGCATCTTATTGAGTATACCTTGTTTATAAGTTCGATACGTGCTGGGATTATTTGATAATTAAAAAAATTTGTAATTTTTATATGAGTACTAATTTTGTAGACACCAAATACTTGTTAATAGTGTATTTTTGAATAATTACATTTTTCACAATATAACAAAAATGATATTTATCCTTAACTTGATTTAAAGAGCAAAGTATACACATTCTCTCTTAAATAACTTCACCCCGATATATTCAAGTTTCTACCGTTATTGAGAATACACCACATCTAAATTGTGCAAATATAGATCTAAAGTACTTTTCAAGTTCATAGAACTATTTGTTTCTAACCCCGTAAGAATCATGTTTACATTGTACATTTTTACGTAACTTTGAAAAAGAAATTCAATGGTTTAACTCGCCAGAATCTCAGAATAATAATGCAATACATTTTTCTCCACAAGACTAATATTATAAAATAGACTGAGTCTCGAAATAATGGCCAAAACCTTAATTTAGAAGTACAATCAGTTTGTATTTCTTTTATTTCACTTCACCAAACGGTTATTTTTTAAAAGCATACTAGGCTACATGTATAATCATCCATGTCCAATATAAGTTTGGTAATAATGATCAGGGTCAAATGAAAATACTATGTTCCAGAATCGAATCATGTTTATCCCCTGACGGTATTGACTTGGATCTCCCTTGATAGCAAGAAGGGATGTAAATCTATGACACCCATGTAGAAACGGATTATGAGGTTTTGAATATAATAATTGTCTGTAGCTTGGAATTTCCTAAACCCCTATACGTTGGAGGCGTAGCTAATGATTTGTACCACACACGAATAAAAATGTTTTTCAGCGTTAAACATATTTTTTGTAATTATCAATAGTATAATCATTTAATTAAGCAGTTCAAAATATTTCCTTAAACAGGTCTTGCCTGTGTAGACGAACATCTCACATTGCCGTGTTACTAGGTCGCGATGAAATTATCAATTTTAAGCCAGGACAAATACTGCCCAATGCATCGTATACAAACGGAAAATTCCCCCTGAAACAGGGAAAAAAGGGCAAAATCTAAAACAGCAGTGTGAATACAAACATCGACCAAGAGGTTCAGGGGTTTGTTTATATACCCTTGTACTATTGCCCATTTATAAGCATATGTAGTGTTCAATCTCTAATCCTCGGAAAGGCAATGTCCGATAACTCTCATAAAATTATTTCCATGTATCATATTTGAAAGTTTTAAATTAACATTTTGACTCTATCTCAGCTAAACAAATTTGTAAACACCAGTGATTGTAAAATGTATAGATACTTGAACAATTATTTCATGTTAAATTAGAATACAATGTATTATAAAGAACAGACGAGGATTATTATAATTTGACGCTAAATCTTGGAGAACCTCTATCAATTTACAAAAATGATATTTCATTTGAAGAAATAAAGTACTTTAGTTATTGTAAAAAGTGAAGTGCTTTATAAGGACGGTCGAATATGTTTTTTTATTTACTGTTTTTGGATTTTTATCACCCACCTTTATTGGTAATAATGAAAATAAATTAAGTTGTTTGTATAAAAGAAATTAAAGTTAATGTTTAAGTAAACGAAACTTAGATACTGTCAAGAAACATGTAGTTAGGATAATATAACAGCGCCATAATTTCTTATATTTGCTTTTTATCATTACAATTCATGATTTTAACAAATGTACCAATGGACTCGAAATGCAAATGTTTACTTGTTTGCTTAAGCCATAACTTATTCATAACAAATATAATGCAATTAAAACCTGATGATATTCACAATACATTAAACCGTAGCATATAATCACTCTAAACTGACTGAAGAGTAGACATTAAAAATAGGACATAAATATCTATATAATCAGTATCTCTTACTTCATTAATTTTGAGGCAGATGGATAGCTAATATAGATCAGTGTGGTCGCAGTTTAGAATTTTTTGGCTCTAAATACTTAGATACAGTTACTGCTAAAAATTAAATCTTGAGCATTTGAAAGCTTAGGACATACAACAAAGTCAGTCCAATCTTTGAACAGATGATCGATTGATCTAAATGAAGGTCAAAGTGGACATGAGAAATCTCACAAGTTATTGAAAAGTCGTCGTTTCAGATAAGAAGTATTATCAATCTGTTAGCAAAATGCTAAAGTCTTTATAAAAGAAATATTTGTATGTAGGCGTTAACATAGTTTCCATGAATTGTTTTTTTATCCCAGAATTAGATACGCAATTATTTAGAGTGACCCTGTACCCCAAATCCTGAAAAAATATGTACATGTACTAGGTAGCCAGATAGTTGTTTCAGATTGCAAAATTAATACATTTTTAGATAGAATAGTTTATCACTCGACTTGTTTGCAGCGCATTTCATAATTGTCTCTGTATTTCCTATCTAGGTATAGGGTTATTCATTCAAGGCAAAAACTTATGACATTATCATTTAAAGAGATAACATCATTATTTATGACGAAATCGATTCGCAATTAAATTTGATTTTCACTATTTATACTAATGATTTTGTGAATAACAGTTTTTGTGATCATTGATGAAATTCGGAATATTATCTATTGCAGAAAACGGTCAAAGCAAGTTCCCTTGTTTCTTTTTTGTTTTTGTTTTTTCACAACCGCTGGTTTTTCTACATATGTGATGTAGTTAGGTCTACGAATAAGGATGAGGATGTAAGGACAGACTACACAGAAAATTGCAGGAAAAGAACAAAATTTGTTGGGTAACAATTGCAGGAAAGAAAATAAATTGTTGGGTAACAATGCATTCAAACAACTCTAACTTATCATAAAAAATTAGATTTTCTGATTCGTCAGCAAAACTGTCAAATAATTAGAATTTTTTGTCTCGTTTTGTTTTTGTTTTTGTTTTTTTTTTGTTTTGTTTTTGGTTTGTTTCTTTTTTTTAAAACTGTATTTAACACTCGATTTTAATTATTTAATGCAAAGCGAAAAATAAAAACTGCTGTTTTACCTATGCAATAACTCTGATGTCAACGATAAGATTTTTGAATTATAATATCTAAATGTACTCCTATTTCAAAATTTTGAAATAATATAGAAAACTGATGTGTTGTTAACTTATTTTATTTTGAAAAAATACAACGCAAAACAGAATACACAATATCTCAAGAAAACCCATTTTAAATACAACCTGAAAAACGATTTGATATGTTCTAATTATGTGCTCTTGAATGCTGGTAAACCCAACATTACCATAACAGTAGAATGGAACCTGAAGCACATGTGCATTTCTGTTCTTCTGCGACCTTGACTAAAGGGGAAGTGCAGCCATCTTGTACATTTGAGAATAGAAATGTAAACATTTCTTGAATAGTTTTGTTTTTGCCACAAACTGGCCAAAACTGTGGTCAACAGATTAAAAAAAAACAATTTTTTATGAAGTTTAACACATTGTTATATAATCAAATTAAGCATACAAGATCAGAACAATGCCTGTTTAATCATTTAGAACAGGTGAAGAACTGCGCCGCTGCGGATTTATCTTAAAAATTTAAAAATCCGAAAAAAATAATGCGGCAACAAAATCTTTTTTTAAGAACACTAGTACTTCCCCCACAAAATACAATGGAAACGGAGATACCAATCGCCTTCAAAATAGAATCAAATCATCACTAAATCAAACCATCCTTTTGTCTTACATCAAACAACTTGACTATATAGGTTAATATGACTAAGACTGTAAATATCAAACCTTTCTAAAACGGTATTGTATGTACAAACTAAATAAGAGATACTTGAATAATGAAACAAAAGGAACCATGTGTTCAATAGACAAAATAACGACATGACCTTCTTATAATTAGAATTTGTTTTTTCGACTTTATTTTTTTTTACAATGAAAAAAAATCGTATTTATTATGTCAACCAAAATTTTGCAATCTGAAATCACAAGTGGCTTGCAATGGAAAGCTCTTTTGTCAATAAATAACCAAAGTTCTAAACATTGCTAAATAGAAAATGCTACATTAAAAAATAAGATTTGTCAAACAATAGAACAATTTTAATTGTGTTTCTACCTGTAGTTAACGCGAAAATATAAAATGTTACCGTTAACAAAACAGATTACGTACCTTATATATACATAGCGAATACTTGTTTCCTCTAAAAATTACACTTAGATATACAACTGGTGGCATGTATTAGATTCAGAATTCATTTTATATTAGCTTTACAACAAGTTTTCACCAAAAAAAACCCAGAAAACAAAAAAAAAAAGCATAAAAAATTCAACTACAGTACGAATTGAATTTGATCAATTGTTCCTGCAGGTACAATAAGGAAGACGATCAAATGCATAGCGTCAATCAAAACACGCATGTTTCTCGTTTGCTGAACAGGAAATCTCCGTTACATAATCTGTCTTAAAGTGTCGAATTTAACACGATTCTAAAAAGATAGTTAGACAAATAATAACTGGAATTATCCATTACAATAAGAATAAATTCTTGTTAATATATAAAAAAAAATAATTACACGGACAGTCATTGTTTCAAATGATGCCAAATAACAACATAATATCTTGCACTTACATACACAAATATGTTAATAAATTTCTATTTTCTACTTACAAGTATCTATCGGAAAAAGTACGACTAACTGATTTATGGTAATCCATCCATAACTATCATATTTCATATCTAATAGATTTCAAGTTTGATCACTAAAATATTAGTGCGATATTTAGGAGTTTATTAGAAATAAAGATTCGCCTTTGAAAAAAAAAATATATTAATAAAGTTATCATATGTTGATTTTAACATTGAAGTCTATGAAAGAAGTGCATTTTTAAGTATATTTCTTAAGTACAATTTTCTCATATTTCTCTTGATATAAATTTGCAAAAGTTTTCCCTTTCTTCAAATATCCTAAAATAATAAATAGTTTACGATACATATTTTCTGAAAAGAGATTTTTGAAAATTGTCCTAAAGGGCAGACAACTCTTTAAAAAAAATCAGTGTAAACATTTCATATAATTGACTACATACATACACCCGAGTTTGGTTTATGCCAGCCTCATATTAGCTTTAAAAAACCTATTTGATGTACTTAAGATTAATATAAATAGTTTAATTCGCCTTAGTTATGCATGGATTACCTTAAATATAATGACTTATTGCCATACTTAAAATTCCCATCTAAGAAATTTATTAGCACGAACATATTTTATTGGAATATTGATGTAAGTTTCATGATTTTTCGGATTTTATATATTGTCACATTGTTTCAACCAATTTTGTGTCTTTGCGTAGCTTATAATTTCAATGTCAAACTAGAATTCTTATTTTAACAATTAATGCTTGAGGTGTGTAATTTAATTCTAAAGCAATGTAAACGCGTATTTTAACAAAAGCGTTTAAGGGTAAATTTAGTTACACACCCAAAGCCACTGCTAAGTCAAAATGACAAATAGTTAACGTACAAATTGTGACATTTCTCGAAGAACAAAACTTTGCACACCAAAGATGAAATCATTATTATAACACAATGTATAATCTTAAAAGGACTTTAAACAATATCTTTATCTGTCTTTTCATACACATGTAGTTATAAGCTTAAGGGATTCCTTTATCCATCTGACTTACGGCGCACGCAGCAGCACATCGTCATGAAGTCATCGCAAACTGATCCCTGAAAGATGTACGGCGTATTTCGAAATGAAATCAGTTTGATTAATTGCTTTTTAAATGCTGTTCATATATATTACTATATTTTGAAATCACTGTACATGCAATAAATTATCTTTCTTTAAGTTAAATTTCCATACGTCACAAAACAACGTCTGCATAATTGACGCGTTATTACGTCTAGTTCGTGACCGATCTAATTAAGACCTATAAACGATGTATTAAATAAAGAAAACAGTCTACCTAGATATTTATTTAGAGCAAATCGATTAAAAATACTGACTTTTGTAATCACATATTGGAATGAATACATGTGTCGACTGCGAATTTGAAAACATGGATCGCTTATTTATTTTCCTGGATATAAACATCATTACGTTGTAAAGTTAAATCTTACCCCGAATTATCGTTCTGAAGATTCTTTGAACAATTATTGCAAAAAGTCCATGGACATATTCAAATCCTGACTGATGATTGCAGTGCAATTAGGCAGGTAAATACACAAAGGGAGATAGATCAAATTTGACCTACTTGTTAGAGCTATTTTTATTCATAAACGCTTAGCTAGGAGCATATATTTCCCCCCCCCCCCAAAAAAAAATGTTAGAATTAAACTATTCAAAATACATGTAAAAAAAAACACCCAGCTATTCCTCTCTTGTAGAACAGTATAGCTACTTAACTAGTAAATATATTTGAATAGAGGATTCGTCTTGAAAGTATCTTAAGTAACAAGGGTTATCAGCGTATGTTGCTGCAATTTCCTTATACCGATCTCGATTTATGATACTTACCGAGATCAAAAGAACCATCTTATGCGATTAAAATGATAAGCTTTGATCAACGGTTTGTTATTTTCTATAATGACAAGAAGATAAAGATACTCTCTAGAGTGATAAAATAACAAAACCTATCCAAAGCTTTAATTTTACGAATTTTACGTAAATATATATATTTAAATGATTTTTACCAAAATTATGTCTAATGTGATCCTGAAAAGGTCGGCATATGGAGTTATTTTATTTTTAATCAGTTAAAAAACTTAGGGCTGATGAAATATCAATTTTTCAAAAAATTTCTAAACATAATGTTTTCTTGCATTTTTCTGCAAGAACACAAATATAAGTAAAAGAAATAATGCTTTTGAAAAAATTAAAACAATTTTATAATGTTGTTTAATTTTCAATTTGTCAAAAAAAACAACTGGTTATATTGGATGCAATTAAATATTCATCAGGAAGTTCCAATTATGTATGAATGTTTACCTTCCAGAGACATTGCAGGTGCCAGTGCATCATTCATGGAGTTAAATTTTCCTTCTGTGCTAGATGTAGCAGCATCTAAATCACAAAAATTGCAAATTTTAGGACTTTTCTGAATGTCAAAAAGGACTTTTCTAAATGTCACATAAAATGAATCGATTCAAATTTGTTAACTGAATATTTAAATTGATATTATAATAAAATATAATCATAAAAATGACCTTTGTCCTGATTTTTTGGTGTTTTTTCTTGGGCCCAAGATTCTGATGTTTCATGTGGGGAAGGCCCAATTGCTGCCTCTAATTGACCTCCCTGAGATACATCAGGTGTATTGTGATCAACATAAGGATTTCTGGACTGATTTACATTGGTTGGTCTAGGGCTGTAAATTGGAGAGGGGATGTCCAGTCCATTATTTCTATCTTCCTTACTCAAAATGACCTCCATAAGATCCATCCCAGTGATGTCTTCTGGATCTGAAAGAAACCTGTTAATATTACCGTCATGGTACATTTGTGCTGCTATTTTTCACAATATTTTCAAAATTAATTTTAAATGCCTTTTATCTCTCCACTCTCTCTCTCTCTCTCTCTTTTTTCTCTCTCTCTCTCTCTCTCTCTCTCTCAAAGCACCTGCTCATCTCTCTCCTACTTCTTTATCCTTTTTTAAATTTTCCATTAAGTTATCATAACAATTTACAGGTTTTAATATTTTAATTAATCTAAGAGTGAGTGGTCCTCTTGTTAATTACATTTTGTCCCTTTCAACTGATTAAATGCTTCTCTAATTTCACTTTCAGAGTAACCCATTTCAAGGACACTTTGAAAAGATGGAAATGCCGTGATATCGGATTGTCTTAATCCACTAGTTAATCCTCCATTCTGCTCAACTGAACTGCCCTGCTCGACAGATGATGCAGCAGTGGCTCCCTCTCCCATTGCGTCTAAAGTTTCCTGTGAAAAAAAAACAATAAATAGCCATCGATACACAATAATCTTAGTGCATCACTTAAAAAAAAAGGTTTAACTCCTTGTAAACTTTCTAAGAATAAAGAAAATCAACAAAAAAAATTATCAAGAACAATACAATTTTCAAGGTTGTTACTCTTGAAATTAAAAAAAATAAAGAAAAAAAAATAAACTTACAAGCTCTTGGTGTCTAATTTGTACCAATGCAACAAACTCGTCTCCTCTGTATTGTCTAACAAAGGCGCATTTTGGAAACCATCGGGCATGTTCTGTCCAAGGTTCATCTCCGGGCTCCCAATTACGTAATCCTCCCCCGCAGAAGAAACAGCGGGTGCTATCCCCGTGACCTGCATAGAAAAATCCTGCCAGGGCTAAAACTTGCGGTGTTTGTGTCAAGCTAGTCGGCCAATCTTGAAATGAGCTGACCCTTGTTGCCATAACAGCATATTCATGATATTTCGCACGATCATAATTGATTTCTAGGGGATCTAAATTTCTTAAAAATGCATTGATCTGTTCTTGAATGGCTCTTGACTTTCTGTGATTTGGGTTTGAGTGACTCTCAGTACTTTGATTATTCTGTAAGGACAATGTTTCACTCCTCTCTGTGTTTCTATTGGATGCTGGGACTAAGTGGTCACGGTCAAGTGTTGGTGACCCAGATACATTTCCAGGGCTTTGTTCAACAGTTGATTCTGCTTCAGTTGCTTCTGATCGTCTTCCAATTTCTGTAGTTTGTGGATCAGATAGATTTTGTGGTATAGTCCTTTGTGAAGGTTCATTAACTTGCTCTGAGTTTGAATGCTGATTGTTTTTTTCAATATCCGAGGTTTCACTGACTTGTTCTGTGTTTGAATGTTGTTGGTGGTTTCCATTAAGACTGTTCAGACTCCCTCCTACTGGGACATTTACACTATGCTCATTCAGTAAGGGACATTGTGGAGACATTTGCTGGTGAATTTCTCTGGGTATGTCTCCATCTCTCCATCCCCTTTTCTGTGATTTACATGCGAAGCAAATGACTAGATCATCCTCTCCCTGGCCTATATAATAGAAGCCTTCTTTAGCAAGCTTGATTGCCGAAACAGACCTTGAGGGAGGGAAATTTTTAAATGTCTCCAGACGAACCAGTTCCAGATTCATGGAGTGTGGTCCTTCGGACAATAATAATGATTTGTTTGAGCTCAACCTAGAAGCTTCCTCGGATGGATGATTGGTTGATTGCTGAGTACCGCTGGACAATTCTTTCGCTACAAAATCGTCAAGGTTTCTGGAGGTTGCTATGAGTGGATGCAATGCTACATTTTTTCTCCCATCTGGACAACCATTAAAATAATCCCTGTACATAAAACTGTCCAGTAACATTTCACTTTTTGTGTCCACTGAGTTAACTTCTTTTACTGTGGTTGACTTTCTCCTCTTCATTTCTTTTGCTCTATAGTCTGTCAATAAGCTTGCAAACATTTTTTCTAAGAAATGTTTATGCTCTTCTTCAAAATATCTGATGCCTTCTTTTCCCATGGTTTGTGTTTTCTGCTGCTGACATCGCATGTGTGATTCCCTTTCATCACATGTTAATCCTCCGTTCAAAGATTTCTTACTCCTTACAATTTTTTTCCTTCTAGACACTGCTAATCTTTTCTTGACAGGATGTTTAGATTTCATTTCTTGAACTTCTAATAATAAGTGTCCTAGTTTATTGTCCATCTCTTGCAGCTTTGGAAGAATGGTCTTCAAATATAAAGCGGTACACCCTTCTGTAGTATAAATAGTCACTCCATTTTTGGGTGTGCTTGAGTCTTGAACTGGCCAACTTAAGCTTCTCTTTACAAGGGAACTTTTCTGATGTCCTGCCATTTTGTTGTGTTCTGTAATTTTTTTGATAGGATTTTAATCATTAAAATGAGTTATATAAAGCTTATTTCCGCAATATTTTTAACATCTTTATTATAAACAATAGTTTACTGATCGATAATTTAGTTTACCCCAGCATTTCACTCTGATTTATGCTTATTATAATTTATAGGCGTACATTTTTCCAGTTTCGATTTTAAAAATAACACAAGGGAATTTCAATCATAATATAAAGTCGCTAAAGAAATGTATTTCCTATATGGCATAACTAATCGTAGCTTATCTGTAAAGTAAAATACGGTTTTATATATCTGGTATGCATTATTTGCATTCACATCAAGTTCGTACACATGCATTCGAACGACAGCAATATTTTTATTTACAATCGGAAGACTTGTATTTTACATTGCAAATTTTAAACACGTGTCACTCCTCGCTCGTTCCAATAGACGTTTAGCTAACTATTGATCCATTTAAGGCCATTTAACAAATTAATTGGTTAAAACATACAAGTATACAAATAGATTGGTACCTGATTTTTAAATGGGTAATCCACACATGTAGTGAGTTTGGTATAAATTCCAAATCCTTTTAAATATATATATATATGTACCCAGTAAAAATTGCGCAATACCGTTTTCGGTTTGCCAAAATTAGTGACGCAATTTCAAGTATGCATTACTACATGCATGGTATAGAATTATGGAGGGGAATATACGCGATTATATAATGCGTCTAAAGCCCTTTCTTCCTCCTCTCCCCACCCTCCAAATTAAACATAAATAAACATATATTAGAAGAAAACAACTGTTAATATATCTATAAACCTTCATTAAACTTTGAGCCCCTGGTGGGGCCAACAAATTGTCAAGAGGCCACGCACAGTCTAAGCAATTGAGAATCAACAATACTAGTATGTCAAAATGCGTGCATATAAGTAATACCATGTATTAATGCATTTGAGTTTTTGAAAATAATTGTTTTTCCTAAGTAAAACTTGAATCTACACTTTATCAATATGTCAAGAACTTCAGACAGGAACGTGGAGATCTACTATTTATTTAGAAGCACATGGTACATCATCATAACATAGCGCGCACAAATCGGAATCAATGTCGCTTGTGTGATATACAAAAATACATGATCTTTTGCGTGGCCGCTTAGGCACATTATCAAACGTACAACTATAAATAGTTATAGTAATATTGTTACATCTCCCTTTTTTTTTATCAAACAATATGAACAAAAGGAAAAGATCTACAGCTACTTGTAAATATTGACTAGCTTGACAATATTATGCAAAAATATCTAAAACTTTACATTTGACTAGACTTTGAAAATAATGCAAAGACAACAGTTCACAACAGTCAGACATTGTACACCGCTTGCACATAGTTCTCCAAATAACGTGGTGGTTTCACAACGCGGCCATAACGAGTGGTCGGAGCGGACTCTCTGTTAGTTGTTACTTCACTGCTCGTAATTACCATTGGTTGGTCATTTGCGTTTTGTTCCAGGTCAGCAGTTTCATCTATGGCTGGTTTTCGATCGTTCTCAGGAAGATCCTCGATAGACGGTGATGTGTATTCCGGAAATACCGTAAAGTCATTTCTTTCCTCACGTGTATCTTTTAGGTGAGATCGGTTTCCTCCTGTACGTTCCGTCTTGAGTTTGCACGTTATACGATCTGGATCCTTCTCTTCCGATGATTGTTCCTTTCTTCCACTCCTTGTCTCGCAGTTGTGTTGGCTTCATTCGCACTGTGTCTCCTGGTTGCAATTCGCGTAGGTCTTTCGCTGTTCGGTTATAGTAGTGCGCTTGTCTGTCTTTTTCCTTCCTTATGTTCTTGATGTTAGCTCGATCACCAACAGATGAGAGTAGTGATTCTTTTACAGGCATCAGCGTTTTGGTTCTACGGTTCATTAGTCGCTGACACGGACTCTCTCCAATACCCTGGGATGGTGTGTTTCTGAAATCCAGTACAGCAAGCCATGGGTCTTGTCCACTGTGTTTAGCTTTTCTCATCAGTTGCTTTGCTGATTTAACTGCATTTTCTGCTTTCCCATTTGATTGTGGGTAGGTTGGACTCGATGTTCTATGGTCGAATTCCCACATATGCTTAAATTTACTGAATTGTTGAGAGGAAAATTGGGGTCCATTGTCACTGATGACTTTGTCTGGAATTCCATGCCTAGCGAAGTGTTGTTTTAACTTGTTGATCACTGCTGCTGATGAAGTGGTCTCCAATCTGTCTATTTCGAAGAAATTGCTGAAGTAGTCTACTGTGATGAGGTACTGGTCATTGCTGACTGGTGACTGGAAAAGGTCTACTCCTACGACAGACCACGGACGGTTAGGTGTCTCATGCGAGATGAGAGTTTCTTTCTGTTGTGACGGTTCATAAGTTCTACAAGTGTCACACTTAGAGACTAGATCCTTGATTTCTGAGTTCATGCCTGGCCAATACACACATTCTCTGGCTCTGCGAAGACACCCTTCTGCTCCAATGTGTGACTGGTGAAGCTTCCTCATTACTTCTGCCCGTAATCCCTTTGGTATGACACAGCGGGTTCCTCTGTATACGATACCATCTTGAACGGAAAGTTCATCTCTCACATGAAAGTAAGGGTGCACTTCCATGGGTGTACTTTCCTTGGTTCTCGGCCATCCTTCAAGGATAGTTTTCTTCAGCAACTCGTGTGTTACGTCACTGGTTTGTTTAATCTTCAACATCCTTGCTTGTGAGATTGGTAGGTATTCCACCATGTTGATATCTTCAAATATCTTGAACACTTCTTCTGTACAAGCTTCTTTGGATAGTTTCTTGGGATGAGCTCTGGATAGAGCGTCTGCCACGTACATTTCCTTGCCTGGCTTATACATGATCTCAATTTCGTACTTCTGTAGTCTCAAAAACATGCGTTGAAGGCGTTTTGGAGCGGAGATCAGAGGTTTCTTGTGAATTATTTCTAAGGGTTTGTGGTCGCTTTCCACAAGTACTTTTCTTCCATATGTGTACTGGTTGAATCGTTCCATTCCAAACACCACAGCCAATAGCTCTTTTTCAATCTGTGCATACTGCTGTTCAGCTGGAGTCAAGGCTCTGCTCGCATAAGCGATAGGCTGTCCTTGCTGTAGAAGGGTTGCGCCAAGTCCAGTGCTTGATGCATCACACTGCAGCGTCGTTTCTAGCTTCGAGTCGAAGTATTTCAATACAGGTGCCTGTGATATTGCTTCTTTGATCTTGCTAAAGGCTTCTTCATGCTCATGTGTCCATCTCCAAACAACGTTCTTGTGTATGAGGGAACGAATCGGATCGCACATGACACTGAAGTTGTTCATAAACTTGGCTAGGTAGTTCCCTAGTCCTAGGAATCTATGAACACCGGCTACATCCTTAGGAGCTTCAAAGTCAATGATAGCCTGTACTTTATGAGGGTCAGGCTTCAGTACCTTGGCTGTCAGTACATGTCCAATGTAGGGCATTTCTTTTAGTCGCAACTTGAACTTGTCCTTGTTCAACTTGATTCCTTGTTCACGGCAACGATAAAGGAATCTGCTCAGCTTCTGATCATGGTCACGTATGGCTTCCTCTTCACTTTCTCCTTCTCCGTAGATGAGGATGTCATCTGCTACAGCTTTAACACCAGGTAAGTTTTGAATGGCTAGTTCCAATCGATGCTGGAATATTTCCGGTGCTGGTGAGATCCCAAATGGTAGACGACGCCAGCGATAACGTCCATATGGAGTTTCGAAGGTTGTAAGATAGCTGGACGGCTCATCTAGCTCAACGTGCCAGAACCCATTCTTCACATCACAGAGTGTGAAGATACGTGCTTTTGCTAAATCCGGTAATATATCTTCGATTATCGGAAGTGGGTAATGACTGCGCTACAGGGCCTTGTTCAAAGGCTTCGGATCTATACAAATACGTAACTTGCCATTGGATTTCTTGAATGCTAAGAGGCTCGAGACCCAGTCAGTTGGCTGGTTCACTGCTTCAATGACTTGTAACCCTTCCAGCCTTTTCAGCTCTTGCTGTAGTAGGCGTTTGATTGCGACTGGGACTCGTCGCAATGGAAGTTTCACTGGGGGAACCGTATTATCTACTTCCAAATGTACTTGTTCACTGAAACGTCCATTTCCAGTGAAGATGTCTCCAAACTTCTTCTCAATTTCTTCCATAGAGAGTTTCCAATCCTCAGCGGAGTCCTCTATGTTCATGATGTTATCATGCTGTACAGCAATTAATTTCATACGTTGACTTGTGCTTGAACCCAGAATGGGGTGTGACCCACTATTGACAACGACAAAGTTCTCATCATAACTTTCTCCGTTCTTTGGATTGGTCAAGGTAATTTCGCAGGCACCAATGGTCTTCATCTCTTGGCCATTGTAGACTCTCAAGGTGTGCTGTCCTCTATGAAATCTCACATTTTTCGGGATAATGTCCTGGCTTAACACATTGCAGGTTGCACCACAGTCAATCTGAAACTTCACTAGTTTTGACTGGTCATTAATTTTCATACGAGCGAATAATTTCTTTGGATGTTCTTTTCCCGAGGTCTGTTCCACACTGAGAATTTCATCATCAGATGTAGAGTCAGAGTCGCAGTTCTCCAACAAATGTACTCTCTTCTCGGGTTGTCGGCATACGGATTTAAAGTGGTTCTTGTTGCCACAATTTGCACAGACTTTGCCGTAAGCTGGACAAGCTTCCTTCTCTCTTGGATGCTGATATCCACAAAAGCTGCACGAGGTTTTCTTTGCTTGGTGAGATTTCCCTGATGCATGATGAGGTTTTCCTCCGGCGTGATGAGGCTTTCCTCCTTTTCTCTGTTCCTTGTGTGGAGCGTTGGCCTTGAGAGGTTTTCTAGATGACTTGTTCAGTGCATGAACTTCATCTTGCAGGTTCATAGATTTAATCTGGGTTGCAGTCTTTTCAGCTGCTCGACATATGTCAACGCACTTCTGTAATGACAAGTCAGCTTCTTGTAGTAACTTTTTTCTAACTGCATTGTCTTTTATGCCACAGACTATTCTGTCTCGTATCATCTGATCTGCTAACTGGCCAAACTCACATGTCAGTGATAGTTTCCTCAATTTTGTGACGTAAGCGTCCACAGATTCACTGGATTCCTGATGCTTGTTGTTAAAGACGTACCTTTCATATATCGTGTTTGTCTTTCCCACACAGTACTCCTCCATTAATCTTAGGATGACAGTGGGGTCATTTTTTTCATTTTCATCTCTGAACGGAAGTCCGTTATATACCTCTAATGCTTCATGTCCGATGCAGGTAATAAACGTTGCCACTTGGTACGCATTGTCTTTGTCTGCAAGTCCTGTCACTATCACGTAAGAGTTCCATATTTGTTTCCACGTTTTCCATGTTTGAGAAATGTTCCCGCCTAAATCTAGTTTCGGGGGTAACGGAATGTGACTCTGCATGGCCGCTGCCTGGTCTCCCATATTGAATAAATGTCGTAAGGATTCACTAAAGTCAATCTGATCAGTGATGCTCATCGGCTCTTACGAATAAAGTCTACTTCAAACTCCAACGCTGCGTTTCTCTGCATGCGAGGAAATTCGGTCCACAGACGTACTTCGACGTTTTTCTCAATACACCATGTATGTTCCACAAAGCAAGTGTCTGTTACTTAAAACGTACTCACTTTTTTACTTCTGACACCATGTATCAATATGTCAAGAACTTCAGACAGGAACGTGGAGATCTACTATTTATTTAGAAGCACATGGTACATCATCATAACATAGCGCGCACAAATCGGAATCAATGTCGCTTGTGTGATATACAAAAATACATGATCTTTTGCGTGGCCGCTTAGGCACATTATCAAACGTACAACTATAAATAGTTATAGTAATATTGTTACATACACGATATGTTGATACTTGCTTTTCTAGGCGATCGATTTTTAAAAAAGATATTTTAAATATTTTTCTGTATATAATTCTATCTAAATATTCCATGCGACCCGCTTTTATGTTGTGGCCCAACCCTACCCATTGAAATCATAATTTGGACAAACCTGAATCTATCCAACCCGAGGATATTTCGGACAAGCGACATTTTTTGGCTTATTGGTTTTTTTCTATATAATTATTCCTATGTAATGACTTGACCCCCCCCCCCCCCCTGATGTAAACGATTATATAAAAATTTTACATTGGAGTTTTGTTGAGATCATAACAGAAAATAATCGCCGACATATTGAAAGGATTGATCAAAGCACTAATAATTTCCTCTTTAAGTAAACAGTTTATGTTTAAGTCCATTTGTATTCGTCATATGTGATCGAAGTAGTTTAATCAATCGTGAAACCAGAACAGACGTTAGACATATTGACATATTGTCTTCGTCCTCCGTGATCTTTTCTTACTTTCGACTAGTACCGATGGTCGGCCGATTAAGTAGACAAGTTTGCAATTGCTGAATATTCACCTGTAACTTCGTGGGCATTGCTTCAGTTCAATTTATCGATAAAAGGGTTCCGCGCCTGACCGTCGCTTATATATTAACCGATAGCTGGTAAATGTTAAACCTAATCCGTATACGTTGATCGTCAGTGCATCAGCCGATTTGTCAAAATCGCCCCAAAGACCAGGGGCCCGTTTCACTAAAAGGCGTAAGATACGACGAAACTTAAGTTAGGCCTTATGGCGTACGCCAAAATTTAGTCCGGCGTAAACTGCGTTTCACTGAGAGGCGTACGGCTGGCCGTAAACACTAGTATCGGACTAAGTTAAGGCCAGGCTTACGTCCTTGACAACGGGCTTATGCACATGCGCAGACAGATGATAAACAGTAGAAAGGAAGATAGATAGATAAATATTTAGATATGTAGATAGATAGATATTCTTTAGATAGATAAAAAGATAGAAACTTGTCAATTGTGTTTGCGCGCGCGCGCGCGAGAGAGAGAGAGAGAGAGAGAGAGAGAGAGAGAGAGAGAGAGAGAGAGAGAGAGAGTATTCAGGCATATTAATCCTGTTTAGTGACAAAATCACACAGCAAAACTTGCTAAACTGTTTTATTTAAAAGATATATTTGATGAAGCATATAGGATATGTTCATTCAAAATTATTTACTCAACAAAACTATTTTGTTATCGATATCTCCGAAAAGTTAACCATGTTTCGAACACCCTTGGAATTTCTATTTTGATCATGCGTCAATTATGGCCTGGGTATAAATATTTTTTTATTAAATTTTTTGGTTTCCTCTTGCTATAATATCATTGAAAGAAAATCAGTGAATTTGTTTAAAAATAGAAAATATAGCAAATTAATGCAGTAATGAGCTATTTAATCATGGATTGGACAATATTAAGCAAGCATCGAACAACCATACAACAGATACAAAAAATAGCGAAATTTTAATATTTCATGCCAAAAAAAAACCCAAAGAGGCTCGGATAAATATATTTATTACTTTCATATTAAGATTTGTATCAATGTAAAATGTGGAGCAAAAATGACCTTGGAAATAATTGATTTTTTTTTTACACAATTTGTTTCCGAAGTTAGCTTTTTTTTCGAATTATTTAAGTGAAGTTGTACCTACAAACCATAAGTGCATGCACGTTTTTTTGTAAATGTGTGTGTCAGACGTATGGTGCACTCAACATAAACTACCCAAGTACACAGTTACATGTGTATTTAGTATATTGAACGAGTCTTCATATTAATTTGAAGCTAATAAAGAGGATGTGTATGTAACCTACGAAATACAATCTATTTAATCTGGAGTCAATGTTTTGCATCGGTTGTATGATAAATAAATTATCTAATATTTAAAAAAATTAGGAACTTTTGACGACTCTAAAACATATCTGTAGTTGGAGTTTTCATCATATTTTGGTATTTACATTTTAACAATACTGAAAATACTTTTGTGATTAACCTTAGTTACACTACCTAAGCTAACACCTTTTACTCGCCAAAAATTAAATAAAAAAAAAAAGAGGAAAATAAAAAAGTTAATAATTCACTTAGTGAGTTTTAAATTGAAAAAATCCCGCTCACACATATTTTGCGTGGAAGTTTGGGGGTGGGGGGGGTGGGGTGGGATTGGGGGGGGGGGGGTGAAATGCTTGAAATGCTAGACAAATATACCTTTGTACTACATATGCATAATGTATGTAGTTCTGCATTATTCATTGCCCAATTTACTAAAATATATGACACGTAAATGAAATTATTGAATGTACTTACCCAATATTTAAGCCTGGCGCATGTACTCACAGTACATGTACGTCCCCTGTTTTAGCCAGAGCAAAACAAACTGCACTACCAGCTTCAATTGGCTATGTATTAAAGAAAATATCTTTCACAATATTGCATAATCTACATGTCTACAAATTGTTGTGCAATGTTGGACGTTAATTCGCTTTTGATAAAAATAGGTATACTATATACGTTTGACATACCTACATGTTTAATATGTTAAGGTTTTCTGTGGATCTGGCTTATACTCCTATTCAGGTAAATGCTATTATCATCGTAGGCTGTTACATGAGACATATATGGGTGATCGAAGGCGATTGTAAGTCTTTTTGTTTACAAATAATCAACCAGAACTCCTCTGCTGTCTCCCACGCTCAACGACGCATCCGAGGAGTTCCGATCGATTGATAGAACTTAATTACTAGATGTTTGTCATTGAAAATACATGCACGTCCCATTGATCAAAATGTTTCGATATACTTTATTAATGTGAAATTGTTTAAAATGATTTAATTAATTTGTATATGTGTACTTTTTTACAATTAATATAGGCACTTAAATACGATTGGCTGCACTATACATGTATATAGGTATTCCCTAATTCTATTTTAAAATCGAAACTGCGAATTATCAACATGTTCAGTTTATTCGTGAAACTGGGAATGTAAGGATTTTAGAAATGAGGAATATAAGTAAATCATAATCAGAACTCAACATGGTCAAAATCATTCATATTGTGGTATTTACGTCGGGCTCGGTGCCACTTAACAATAGAACTCAATTAAACTGAACACTAATCAGCGCCTTTATTCCCTTGTCCTGGAGACGTTCACACGTATTTCTTGGGACTGAGGACCTGGGCCATCTACTGCTGACCTTTTGGTAAGCTTTAGTATAGATATATAAATTCACAAATATAACATTGGCGACGAGGATAAAAATTAGGTCACTGAAATTTACAATATTTACTTTAGTTATGTATTTTCCCGTACTTTCCCATTTTGGCGCTAAATTCAAAAATACAACACAAAGATCTTTTTTTTCTCTCGTTCTTTATTAGGATTTTTTCGTTTATTAAATATAGTTTGACGGTTGTTTACACAACAAGTTAAACTAATCATTTTAAATTTCTTTTAGGTCCCTCAATTTTGTTCCCCTCTTTCATGTTTTCAAAGTTCTGTGTTCTTTAACAATGGGCACAATACATCTCCAAACTGCTTCAGAATTTGAATTATCGAAATTACCGATAACTCACCATGGCGTTGACGACATCATTAAGGTTAGAAAAAATTGTGCAACAGTTGAACCTAATGTGTTAGGTAAATACACAAACATCCCAAGAAGGAAATGGTTAGAGTGGGAGAGAAATGGATTAGTTTCTTTTGGTTCAGGGGATTTATTACATTCAGATAGTCAGGGTGACAGGTGTGAGAAAGCACTGAATGTGAAATTAGAGAGACAAGGGGCAGAACTTCAGCTAGAGAGAGAGAGAAGATTGAAAGCAGAGCACGAGTTAGAAGAACATTTGAAACAAAAGAAACTGTTAGATGCGATTCCATCAGATGGAATTTACACCCCAAGATTAGGCACATTCAAAGACAAAATTGCATCAACACAACAAATGGATCATGCAAATACAAGGGGAAGAAAAACAAATAGACATACAAGACATTATAGTTCTTCAGATTCAGATCAATCATCCTCAAGGTCTTCATCTAGCAGTATTAGTTCAGACAATGACATGCGAGAACACAAACACAGAAGACACAAACACAAAAGTCGCAGCCCAACATCAAAAATTAGTACATTTAGTGGGGATGGAAAAATTAGTTGGGACACTTTTATCACACAATTTGAGAGATTGGCCGAGAGGCATGAATGGGGAAAGAGAAAAAAATCAGACAAATTATTAAGTTGTTTAGAGGGGTTGGCATTGGAATATGTGTGTAAACTAAAGTTACATAAGTATAGAGACATCAAAAAAGAAATGAGCAGAAGATTCAACACCAAAGACAATCCGATTTCTGCCAGAAGGAAACTTCAGTACATCAGACAACATGAGGATGAAAGGTTACAAGAGTTTGCACAGAGGGTTTACTTTATCACAATCGATGGATATAGTTAATCGGGTAGAAAAGCAATAGACCAAATTTCTACAGAAAGTTTTTTGAGGGGTTGTAGAGATAAAGAGGCCGCTAGGTCGGTGATGGAAAAAAATCCAAAAAATATTCATGAAGCCTTAGATCTAATTAAAGCATCAATTGCAAATCAAGAGGCAGTGTACGGTAGTAGCAAGGCATACTATCATAGACAAGTCTCTTTTGCCCCATCAGAACAACACACCAACACTGATCATGGTGAAAACAAATTTTCAATTCAACAGAAAAAAATTGAACAGTTAGAAGAAAAAATTACAAAATTAACAGATATGGTGTTTTGCATGAAACAAACAATTGATGAAAGGTTGCCAGTGAATAGGTTTCCAAACAATACACAGCAATTTTAATCAAGGCCCAGATCACCTAGTCCTTACAGATTCTATGACAGGCAAAACGCACAGAACACTAAACCATATCAATCTTTCAGCAGGTCATTGTCTCCTCTCAGATCAAATCCAAGATCTCCTACTGGTAGTCCATTTAGATCAACTACTAACAAACCTCAGGGCCCTCCAAACTCTCCAAAATTGGTACAAAATTTAAACTCTGTCCAACCAGCCTAGATGACCGTAGACTGGTTACCGAAGACATAGGTCAGGATCCTAGAATTAACCTTAACGAAAACTCTAAAGGTTTAACCTTGGAGATTCCTATTGTTGATCAGGGTCACCAAACTACAGCAGTTGTTGACACAGCAGCTATGATGACCTTGGTCAACAAGAAGGTCTTTCCAGGTAACAACTCTTTTATTATTACACCACAAGAGATTTCTTTGAAGGGTTTAGGACAGCAAAAAGTTACTGGGCAGCTATTCAAAAATGTTGAGTGTCAAATAGGATTGCATTCTTATACACTTGATATGTGTGTAGTTGACATGAAAGATTCTGTTATTCTAGGGTTAGATTTTCTTAACACCCACAAGTGTATTGTTGATCTTAGGAGAAATTTAGTAGAAAATGGAAATGACAAAGTAACAGCGAGTCTCAAACACATGACTAAAGAATCTGTTACAATATCAAGGGTCACAGTTCAGAGCAAAAGTATTATTCCAGCAAATTCTATAGGTTTTGTCAGTTGCTCTTTAAAAACCCCTATAGATACCAAATACATAGTAGAACCTTTAGAATCATCCAAGTTTTTATGCTCATCAGTTCTTGGTCAGGGTGATACTGTGAAACTCAAAGTTGTAAATTACTCAAACAAAAGTGTTAAATTCAAGGTAGGACAACACGTTGGAAATGCAGAATCAGTAGAAATACAGTTAAATCAGTTAGATTCTGACATTGACATTAACAAAGTATCTGTTGAAAACAATGCACCATCAAATCAAACACTTCCTAATCATTTGCAAGAACTTTATGACAGGTCAAGTGAGGGGTTGGATCAAGATGAGTCTCAGATGCTATTTCAATTGTTATCAGATTTTTCAGACATTTTTTCTACTGGCAAAATGGATCTGGGTTGTTTGAAAGGTGTTAAACATCATATAAACACAGGGAATGCATCCCCAGTAAAACAAAAGTTCAGGAGAACACCATTGGTTTTTCAAGACCAAGAAAAAGAACACTTACAAAAACTGTTAGACACAGGGGTTATAACACCATCATCATCTGAATGGGCCTCTGCTCCAGTTTTAGTTAAGAAAAAAGATGGCAGTGTTAGATATTGTATAGACTTTAGAGATTTGAATTCCAGAACTGTCAAAGACTGCTATCCCCTACCCCTTATTGCTGACTGTATGGATGTTTTGTATGGCACAACATTTTTTAGCACATTAGATCTAGCTATGGGGTACTATCAAATAGAAATAGATGAGATCAGTAGAAATAAAACTGCATTTTTGACAAAATATGGGTTGTTTGAACACCAGAGAATGGCTTTTGGTTTGTGCAATGCCTCAGCAACATTTCAGAGGGCTATGGGTTTAGTTTTGAGAGGTATGGACTGGGAAGAACTATTAGTGTACTTGGATGACATTACTGTATTAGGCAAAGCATTTTCAGAATCTTTGGAAAAGCATTTCAGAGATTAAGAGAATACAATCTTAAATTAAAGCCAAAAAAGTGTTGTCTTTTTCGAAGAGAAGTAGAATTTGTCGGGAGAATTATCAATTCCGAAGGTGTACACATTTCCCCAGATAAGATCGAAACTATTAAGAACTGGCCCATTCCCCAAGACAAAAATCAGGTTCAATGTGCTTTTGACTGTTTAAAACAAACCCTCATCAATCTAGAGTGTCTAAAATTTCCATCTCCAGACGGTACTTTTCTACAGGATACTGATGCTTCAAATCATTCTATTGGGGCTGTTTTATATCAGATCAATAATGGTAAAGAAGAAGTCATTAGCTATGCTAGTCACGCCCTTCTTAAAGAACAGAGAAAATATTGTACCACAAGAAAAGAGTTGTTAGCCGTGGTCAAATTTTGTAGACATTTTCGCCATTATCTATTAGGAAAACCATTTTTGATTAGGACAGATCATCACAGTCTCGCTTGGCTGATGAGATTTAGACATATAGAGGGTCAATTAGCAAGGTGGCTAGAAGAACTATCTTCCTATGATTTTCAGATTAACCACCGGTCTGGATCTTCTCATATAAATGCAGATGCATTCTCTAGAATTCCAGAAACTCTTTCAGAGTGTGCATGTTATGATGCTGGAAATTCTCCAGAAAATCTTCCTTGTCTGGGTTGTCACTATTCTACACGGGCTCACCACCAATGGTCTAGGTTTCAGCTTGATGTTGACGATGTAATCCCTCTTTCCATTAAGTCTGAACTCAATAAAACACCTACAATATTAACAACACAGTTAAATTCAAACAATCAACAACAACAACAACATGAAGGTTGTAACTGGTGTGACACTTTTCAAAATTTAGCTCAACTTCAGAAAGATGATGCAAATATTGAACCAGTTATTTATTGGCTTAAAAATCAAGTAGAACCATCTGATCTTGAAATCAGGTTAACAAGCGCCGAAACAAAAGCTTTGTGGTTGTGCAAAGATAGGCTTCTCATTCAAGACAATGTTTTACATTACGAATGGCTGAAACACCCCGATACAATTCTATGTCTTGTAGTTCCAACATCTCTAAGACAAGAAGTGCTGAATCTTTGTCATGATGTTAAATCTGCAAGTCATTTAGGCATTGAAAAAACATTAGCAAATTTAAAATCAGCTGCTTACTGGCCAAATATGACCGTAGAATGTTATGATTATGTAAAATCTTGCTCAGTATGCAACATAAATAAAAAACCTACTAAAACTGCTAGGGCTCCTTTGAAATCTTTTCAGGCAGGGTATCCCATGGAAAGAGTACATCTTGACATCTTAGGTCTATTTCCTCCTAGCGAATCTGGAACATATATGTTTTGGTAATAGTAGATCAGTTTTCCAAATGGATTGAGTTAGTTCCTATTCCAGAGAAAAATGCAGAGCAAATTGCAAAAATGTTCTTAGAACACCTCATTGTTACTTTTGGTTGTCCACTAGAAATTTTTACTGATCAGGGTAGGCAATTTGAATCAAAATTGTTCAAATCATTGTGTGAGACATTAGAAATTGTAAAGAAGAGAACAACTCCATATCACCCTAGTTCTAATGGACAAGTTGAAAGGTGTAATAGGACTATTGTTCAAATGATTCGCTGTTTTATAGAGAATAAAGACAGACAGTGGGACAAATATCTTCCTCTTTTAGCCATGGCTCTTAGAGCAACTATACATAAACAAACAGGCTTTACCCCAAATCGGTTATGTTAGGTAGAGAGGTGATACGTCCTTTGAACATTATGACGGGTGCCCACGATCAGATTTTGAAAACTGCTGAACCATCCTGTTGGGTTCAAGAATTGGAAAAACATCTGTCTGAAGCTCATGAAATCTGTAGAACAAATCTCAAGTCTGCCCAACTTCGGCAAAAGAAAAATTATGATTGAAGAGTTTTAGAAAACAGTTATCAGATTGGTGATGTAGTTTTACTGTTCAATTCTGCCACCAAAGTTGGACAGTCAAGCAAATTGAAATCCCCTTATTTGGTAGTAGATTCAAAACCCCCTCTATATACTATTCAAAATAAAAAAGGAAAGCAAACTGTACACCATCATAGAATCAAAATTTCAAAAGGCCCCATTCCATTTGCTCTCAGACAGATGCGTAACCAATTATTTCTTCCCAATGAAGAACAGGATGAAGTTGCCATTGATTGCTCAAGCAATGACATTCCTGGCACTTCTATGGATAATGCATCCCTCATTTCGGAACCCTGCAAAACAGATGACACTTCAGATAATGCACCAGGGGTATACCAAACAAGAAGGGGGATAAATGTCAGAGTGCCAGGATACTTGAAAGATTATTGTAGTTAAATCTTTCATTATTGTATTTTTTATGCTGATAAGTACTTTTAAGAAAGACTGGTTTGTTATGAAAATTATGTAGACATTTGATAAGGTTGAAATCTTAAAATCTGTTGAAAGAAGTTTACACTTTATTCACAGATTTAAGCATTTCTGAATATGTAAATACATGTATATATTTTGAGAAATAATAATTTTGGCATTACTTCTAAACATTTAACTGCTAATACTTTGAAGAAAATTCCCTTAACAATGTATAAAGTACAGAATATTTATTTACCTGTATGTTTTTATATCTCTTGATTTTATGCCTCCAATATACTATGATGTTTACACATCTTAGTATCATTTTTATGCCGTTCATACGAGTAGTATCGAGAGATAGATTTAAATTAGTATGTATCTATAGCTTCATTTGTCTACAGACTTCATTAATTGTCGTATAAAAAATAATGGCGGTGTCTTGTCGAGATGTTTACACATCTTTTTGGCACTGCGCATTACAATGTACATAAATTTAAGTTATTTATATAGCTTTATTGAATATAATGTTTTTTCTTACTTACTTTTGGTCGATCGTTGATAATCCACGCGTACCTTGCGTACAGACGACAATTGATGTATTTTTCAACCTCCTTTTGTGAAGAGTTCATTTTGGATAACTCATACCATAATTTATTCGTACTAACGTTATATATAATAATTTTTACTATCCTCGGAGGTCCATGAGTCGTTACCCTAAGAATGTCGGTCATTTTAATCACTTTATTAAAATTGTGACACTAAATTATTTATAACATACCTAAAGCACTTCTATTTCTGCGTAAAACTTTACACTGTTTTCATTATTTTTTTCATTTCATAAATAAATAAGTGGGCAGTGAAAGCACCAATGAAGCGGAGACGGCCATTTTGAAACCTGGTCCTAGAGTCGTGACGTCAGATATAAACAAAACTATAAGGCCAAAGCAATCTAAACATTCGTTTATAATGGACAATACTAACAACAATGAATTGCACAGTATAAAAAATTATGAAAATACATTTAACAATATTCAAAACTCTATTTAATTATAACAAATTGAATAATTTAAATAAACAGTAACACAATAAATCTACAAAAATAATGGAACAAATTTGATAACAGTTAATACATGTAAATCCATCTTTTGAATTGATATGTTCTATTTATAAAGTATAATTGACAACAGATTTAACAATGCAATATTGGATAGTTGTATTAAAACAATATGATCACTCTTCTGTACAGTGAGGACAGAAGAAGGAGTCATTCCTCCTAACAAATCTGACAGGTGAGCAGTAAATTAAATGAACCCAGTGGTTGCATCTGTCACATTGTGCCCATTTAGTAAACACTAAAGAAACACAATTTCTGATATGTTCTGGCTGCCATCTGTGACAAATGCAACAAAGCTTTGACGGATCAATGTTCTCAGTGTCACTGTCTGAATCACTGATGGCATCATCTGAAATCAAATTTATAGCCGATGGTCCTGGTTGTTGAGTCTCGTCAACAAAAACAATTTTCTTCTTAGGTTCAGCTTTCTTCACACTAGTTGACTTTCTTTTCCCATGTGATCCTTTCTGATTTCTTTCATGCTCCACCATTTTTTCAATTACTCCATCAGAAATTTCCTTCCCTGCCACTATCTTACTCAATGTTTTTCTCTCCTTGGTAACTGGCTCACTCTTTATTTCCTTCAAGTGTTTCTCTTTGTTCACTAATTCCATTACAAAACCTCTATTATCTTCCTCATTGTCTAAATTTTCCGCATCTTCATGTGTATTCTTTTCACTTGGTGTTGTGTTTGTAATAGGGCTAATTTGTTTAAACACCTCTGCTGGAGCCAGATATTCCATTCTGATCGCTTCAGGATTCAAAGGGTAGATACCTGATTTCCTGAATCCAGACTGAATATTTTCTGGAGAAAGTGCTCTAGTGTATGCCTTGCCAGCAACCTCACATACATTGTATCTGGTAATGGTAGCAGAGGACTCCCTCATCAATTTGTGGCACAGGTTGTTGTATATTTTCTCCAAGGGACCATAGCAAGAGACATCCATGGGCTGCAAGATGTGACTAGTATGTGCAGGTAAAATGAAGATAATTATGCCCTGCTCTTTTGCCCATTCTATCAGATCAACAGAAACATGGGAGCGATGTCCATCCAAAAGTAAAAGAACCTTTTGATTGTCACTTCGTGGTACAAACTTCAAGAAATGGTTTTCTAAATATTCGCGGAATATAACACCATTTGACCAACCTGTTTCACTCACAGTCCCACTGGTTCCAGGAGATGCCCCATTTAATAACTCTTGTCTCATCCGCTTCCCTGGGAAAATAAAAAATGGTGGTATGGCAACCCCACATACTCAGATGCAATATTTACACACTCCTGTCGGGTGTAACCATACCCATAAGCTGCCATCGTCTTAAAATGTTGAACTAGGTTTGCCTCTTCAAAGCATTCCAGCACTGGGCTCTTCCCAAAAGCTGCTGTCTCAGGATCCACTTTTTGAAGAACTCGATCTCTTAGAGTGGTGTCTGGCACTTGAAATATTTTTGATGCCTTTTTCACTGACATTTGATTTTCTTTCACCATTCTATAAGCATTTGTTAGAGCTGATGGAGAATATAACCTGTATTTTTTCTTTTTTGACGTGGGATTAACCTAACAAAAACACAAAAACAAAATAAAAAGGCTATAAGGAACTTTACTTCTTATAACTAAAAATTATCTTTGTTTGGCCTTAAACATTCCAATCAGATCACATGACTTTCATTGACTGGATGTCAACAAAGGAGACAACCCCTGTTATATTCTTAAATTTTGGGTTTAAACGTGTATTTGACCATTTTCATTTGTGACTTTATTTGGTATTAAGTGATCTTAGCAAATAGTTGAAGATAAAAATTAAAATAAAAAATATTACCTGTTTTGACCGCATTGTCGGCTGCTGTATAGTAAAAAGTGACGTCACATATCGTAGTAAATTTTTTCTCAAGAAATGCGCAGCCTCGAACCAAATCTCGCGAGATACGCGAAGAAAAAAAAAGGGACACGACTCTAGGACCGTGACGAATTTAGGACCTCCGACGATACATGATTGGGGGGAATGTGGTATTTACGTCGGGCTCGGTGACACTTAACAATAGAACTCAATTAAACTGAACACTAATCAGCGCCTTTATTCCCTTGTCCTGGAGACGTTCACACGTATTTCTTGGGACTGAGGACCTGGGCCATCTACTGCTGACCTTTTGGTAAGCTTTAGTATAGATATATATATTCACAAATATAACAATATTTTCTTTTGCACGGTTGTGAATTCATTTTCATCTGGTGATCAACAAAACCGAATAATTCAGGTAGGTCCTAATGTTTGAGATGTTCCCCTTTTTACGTTAGCTCCTTCTGTATTGGTTATAATTATGATGTCGGAAGAAGCGATGTACGAATTGCGTTCGCTGAATCCATCCCATATGTAAATATATACTGTACATATAGCGGTCCTACTAAACAGAGAACTCTAGAGAACCATAGAGAACTCTGGGATTTTAGCTGTATTTATAGCTGTACATGCATATTTACATAATTAGGCCTATATATAATCGGTTGTTTATTTGGGTCAATTTCTTGATCTATGAATTGCGTTTAAAAATAGTATAAATTCGGAAACCTGATTTAGTCTACTATATAAAGTATAAAACCACGCATTGTAGCAGACGGTAAGAATATCTCTCTCTCTCTCTCTCTCTCTCTCTCTCTCTCTCTCTGCATGTAGACTGGCGATTTTATATGATATAGTATTCTTAATCGCTAAGCTTTTTCCAAATAGTGTAAACAATGGATAAAACAATGGATAAAATTTCAATATCAGGGACAATATCATAATTACGTCCCAATCTAATTAAAACCAGATCCTCGATCCGCTCCTTGCCCAGTGTTTTTCTATTGTCGCGAGAGAGAGAGAGAGGGAGAGAGAGAGAGAGAGAGAGAGAAGAGAGAGAGAGAGAGAGAGAGAGAGAGAGAGAGAGAGAGAGAGAGAGAGAGAGAGAGAGAGGATTGGTAAGATTGATATGATAAAAGTTCCGAACACAGGCACGTAGCCGCACGTATCATTAGAGGGAGGGGGGGATGACTTTTTTGAACGGCAAAGATTATTCGCAAGTTCGGTTGATCTAAGTCCCTGAGCCCCCCCCCCCCCCCCCCCCCCCCACACACACACACACAAACAGACTTACTTTTTTTGGACCATGAGATAAAAATGGAAGGAAATGAACAGGAATTTGAAGTGATATGTGCACTGGGCTATTTCAAAGTTACTGTAAATCAAATCTGATAACATTATAGGCGTATTGACATGCCAGTCTACACGCGTGACGGACTACATCAAGTGCTTCCCAATTATGACTAATGTGCTATTTTTAGACGAAGGCTCTATGAGCCTCCTCTATTGCTACCGGTCAGCTCACATGTGACGTCGATAGTGGATTTGACGGACACCACCTAGCGGCAAAAATTGCAATATTCGTTTGGGATTCATATTTCAATATTGTTATTGAAATAAATATCTTTTTTGCAATTACAATAAATAGAACTATACATTTTGCAATAAATAAACAAAATTTCTCTCGAAAATTTTAGTCCATATGTCAAATTCCAAGTAAGTATGAATATGCATGAGTTTAAGAATAGCAATGGTGTGTAGTCGTTTAGTGGCTATTTATACTTTTTATACAGCTTCCTGTCCGTGACGTCAAATAATGAGGATTCTTCAAGAACCATCTTGTGTTGACCGAAATATTGTGGTTCTTAGTCTGTATCGTATATTACTTGCTCATTATCAATTAATCTCCTGCGGAGATATATCTTTCTATGTATAGCTACACTCCCGCCCCCGGCATCGATCCTTCAAAAAGTTGAACTACTGCAATGTGAACTTGAGTATTTCCCCAATTAAGTACCGTGATCGTAGCATGGCACATTTTAGTTTCGTTTTACTTGGCATGCATACTAAACCTACTATAATGATAGTAAAACAAATACATTTAACATTCAGATTACACCCTTTAACGCACCCCCCCTCCCCCACACAGTTAGTGTGTGCAAAGGTAGAGTACCCAGGCCACATGCTGTGAAGCTTGATTAATCCTGCATGCATTGTCTGGCCAGCGCTGTCGATTTCAAAGTAAGTTGGGAAGTCAGTGTGTTTTTGCAAGCTGATAAAAGAATTTCGCGTGAAAAAGATGTAAAAACATTTGACAGAATGTACATATTTTCTTTCAAAAGTGAAGTACGGGGTATTACAAGATCTACTGAGGTATATTATTTTAAATTAAGTTTAAAGTGATATTACAGAGAATTCTCTTCATCTTGGATAGTTCCCTTTTAAAACATAGTAAGATAAAAGAATAGAAGTCGTGCATATACTGAAAGACTGAATCATTTTACAGCCAAAAAAAAGCACGCAATTGCGTGTTAAATATTTTTCCGAAATTCTAAATTCATATCTCTAAAATTTTGTTTACACCACAAGTAAAATCTGTATAAATTAGTAATATTTTCATCCCTTGTAGAAAGTCACGATGAAATGTTTACAGTTGATGCGCTAAGCTGTTGATCAAAAGGCTGAGCTAGCAATATTTACTTTTTGGACCGCCTGAAATGATTAAATCAACGGTAATTTTTAGCAAAATTGGGCAAAGTGAGTTGTAGCGTCTCTTATATATAAATATATCATCTCCATAACCTTTTGAAACGCTTAGAAATATATTTGATCACTCTCTACAATCGAATCGTACATTCTGCAAAAGAAAAGGAACAACACATATGCATGAGATTGAGATCATGCATGTATTACCTACATGTAACATTAGGGGGTTTTTAAGCATGAACGAATTTTTCATGTGAAAAGGTTCACTGTTCAAAGTTTTTATTGATTATATATCATAAATTTTAGTATATAATGTGAATCATTAGGTATAGTTCTAACTAACCGAATATTTTTGTTTGTTATTTGTTTTTGCATATTCCATAAAAGAGCATGAATATGTTAGCAAAGTTGTTTCTGTCCTGTAGTATTTAGTATTGCAAACTCTTAATTGATACTCTAAACCTTCTATACCTTAAAATTTGAAGAAGAAAAAACCACTATTATTTTTGGGAGTTGATTTTTATCAACTCCTCTATACAGTTACTCTGACAAACCGGAAGTGAAACTGTGTTTGGACCTAACCACAAATCATCACCACAGACCAATCCTTGATCTCGAAAATAATCGAAAAATTCGATGTAATGCATTCTGAAGCATTAAATATTATTATAGTTAAATATTGCTTGGATCCATATAATTTTCCAGAAATATTTACATTACTGATACATAGTTTGATGGAATTTATTCTATCTTAAAATATTACGCCACATGATTCATATGATGTTTTCCTAGAATACTTAAAATTGTCGGAAAAGCCCGAAAATTCATATTATGAAAATATGCATTATTCGAATACGGATAAGAAACTACCTGCCAAGCGAAATTACATATCGTTGATTTTAAGATAAACATCAATCGATGAAATCAACTCCAGTCGGTACGTCAATACTTGGAATTATTAGATTAATCTCCTCCGCAAATTTCAGTACTTTGATTAGATATGTACCGACATGGTTTTCAGGGATTGTATATCAACAATAATTGAGTATACGTACAGATCGAGTAAACTTGCCGTCTAGCTTTATAATGAGACTGAACTGCAAATGAAGTTGGAGTTAAATGTATGTTAAATTTGATCGATAGATGATGAAGAGAATTGAGTTTAAACCTCGATCGCCTTTTTTGTCGGTTTTATCCTCTAAAATGAAATCCTTCATCAATTTTCTTGAAACCCGAATTTTCTCGAAACCAACTAGAACATATAGGACAATCCATTTAAAATTGAGAAGCCGGTAGGAGACATGCATCGCCGTGAATGAACCAGAGAGACAAATCATTGGGCTTACTTAGAATTGAAATATTGCAAAAAGGATATCTCTTTTGCAATTCTTGTGAAGTTGAATTACTTAAAAGCATTTTAAGGTGAGGTAGTTATTCTCATATTTCTGCTAAAATGACATTTAATAGTTTGTTTATAATTTCAGTATATCATTATTTAAATTGAAATATTTTTAGAAACCATAAACAAGAAGTAAATTATATATTTTCTGTGATTATGTTTATATTACAACACTCATTGAGGTATACATTTTAGATATAATATATCATTGACGACTGTATATCACGTGAGGCACACTTGGCTCTATGTGTTTGTTCTCTTTTACCAAGGTGTGATGACATGTATTTAAGTGCAAATTTTAAAATATCGTTTAAGAACGTATTAACATGTAATATTTTCAAAATCTCATCAATTCTAAGTTGCATTGTCTTATTTTATCAAACTTGATTATCTTGCTGTTAAAAACAATCAAAGTGAATTTAGCATGTCTATGTTTCTTACTTTCATAAATTTATATATAATTTTATTTTTATCTTCCATGTACAATTGATTGAATTAAAGGTACACATTATATATATATATATATATATATGTATTTGTTCGTTGATTAATCTTAGGCATATGGTGGTAAAATTAAAGAACAATCTTTCACTTTATGTATATTTTTGTATTTCTTTACTTTTATTTGAAATCAGTATGAAGCGCTTAAAAATCGCGTTGGTTCAATTATTTATATAGGTGTTTCTTTTACATGCTTTAATCATATTCTATATATATCGTCTTTCATGAACTACATGTATGCATGAATACATAAAAGTCCATAACCTTGACCCAAGGTCGACTTTTTCATATTTTAATATCAATGACTCACTTATGAGTGTTATCTTATCACCATTCATGTGTATATTAGAATTGGAGCAACTTTAGACATCAGCTGAAAGCTGAACACTATTCGTAGAGGCCATTTTCCCGCCATATTTCTTCTTCCGCACCGCTATTCCTATAACCCCTGTAGTGAGTAAGTAATTTATTTATCATACTCTTGTACGATTGTATCTGTAAATATACATATATTGTTAGAAGCAGTACACATGACAAATAAAGTACCCCCCGAACAAATCAGTCACTTAAATACATATACATATAATAAACAAATTATTCAGCATGCAAGGTGCGATACATCAGTCTCATTGCATCCTGTAATAATGAAAAATGAAATGTAGTAACTAATAAATTTAAAAAATACATGTAAGTAATAATGAATATCTTAGCATATTAGTGATCATCCATTGTATGAATAGATTTATACCTGGCGTGAATCATGCAATATTTAAATGTATCAAAACATAATAAATGATATATTTTTGAGCATCTTATTGAGTATACCTTGTTTAAATAGTTCGATACGTGCTGAGATTATTTGAGAATTAAGAAGAATTTGTAATTTTTATCTGAGTACTAATTTTGTAGACACCAAATACTTGTTAGTAGTTTATTTTTGAATAATTGCATTTTTCACAATATAACAAAAAATGATATTTATCCTTAACTTGATTTAAAGAGCAAAGTATACACATTCGTTCTTGAATAACTTCACCCCGATATATTCAAGTTTCTACTGCTATTGAGAATACACCACATCTAAATTGTGCAAATATAGATATAAGGTACTTTTCAAGTTCATAGAACTGTTTGTTTCTAACCCCGTAAGAATCATGTTTACATTGTACATTTTTACGTAACTTTGAAAAAGAAATTCAATGGTTTAACTCGCCAGTATCTCAGAATAATAATGCAATACATTTTTCTCCACAAGACTAATATTATTAAATAGACTGAGTCTCGAAATAGTGGCCAAAACCTTAATTTAGAAGTACAATCAGTTTGTATTTCTTTTATTTCACTTCACCAAACGGTTATCTTTTAAAAGCATACTAGGCTACATGTATAATTATTCATGTCCAATACAAGTTTGGTAATAATGATCAGGGTCAAATTAAAATACTAGAATCGAATCATGTTTATCCCCTGACGGTATTGACTTGGATCTCCCTGGATAGCAAGAAGGGATGCAAATCTAGGACACTTATGTAAAAACGAATGATAAGGTTTTGAATATAATAATTGTCTATAACTTGGAATTTCCTGAACCCCTATACGCTGGAGGCGTAGTCTATGATTTTTACCACACACGTATAAAAGCATTTTTCAGCGATTAGCTGAAATAAAACATATTTTTTGTAATCATTAATAGTATATCTTATTAAGCAGTTCAAAATATTTCCATAACCAGGTCTCACCTGTGCAAACGAACAGTTCACATCGCCGTGTTACTAGGTCGCGATGAAATTATCAATTTTAAGCCAGGACAAATACTGTTCAATGCATCATATACAAACGGAAAATTCCCCGAAACAGGGAACAAAAGGGCAAAATCTAAAACAGCAGTGTGAGCATATATAGTGTTCCATCTCCAATCCTCGGCAATGCAATGTCCGATAACTCTGATAAAATTATTTCCATGTATCATAATTGGACGGTTTGAATTAACATATTGACTATATCTCAGGTTAACAAATTTGTCATCATTTTTAATAATAAAATGCATAGATATTATAACAATTATTTCATGTCAAAGAGAAGACTATGATTATTATGATTTGACGCTTAATCTTGGAGAACCTATATTTCATTTGAAGAAAAAAAGTATTTCATTGTAAAAAAAAATACTGTGGAATCATTAGATTTCGTGGTGGCCCAATTTTCGTGGAATTCGTGGGTACCTCTCAACCATGAATTGACATCCACCACGAATTATTAAATTTGGGTTATAAAGTCATATTTTCTGTTGTAGATATAAGAAAATACACGAAATTACGTCCCGACGAACTTGTAAAATTTCAGTAACCCACGAAAATTGGCCCCCACGAATTTTAATGATTCCACAGTATGTGTTTTAAAAGGACGATCGTATATGTTTTTTTTTAAATTTACTGGGTTTTATTTTTATTTTTAATCAGTTACTGTCACTAGTGGTAGAGAAAATAAATTGAGAGGTTTGTATTTTAAAAAAATCAAAGTTAATGTTCAAGTCAACGAAACTTAGATACTGTCAAGACACGGGTAGTGAGGATAACATAACAGCTATATATTTGCTTTTTATTTGGTTATAATAATCACAATGTATGATTTCAACAAATGTACCAATGGACTTCATATGCATACTTGTTTGTTTAAGGTAATAACTAATCAATAACTAATTCATAACAAATGTATTAAAATTTAAACCCAACGATATTCACAATACCTTGACCGAAGCGTGTAATCACTCTATAACTTATTAAGAAGTGGACATTTATTAAATATACGAACTTTGTAATTATTTAAAAAATAATGTTTAATTTTCTATTTTATTTTCACTTGCAGTTAAAATTTTATAAAATGCAATAATGACACTGATAAGTTTGCATTTTCAGATAACGATAAGATTGAACTTTTAAATACATACTTTAGTTCAATTTCTAATTTAGATAATAACAATAATGACTTTCCTGTTTTGCAACACAAGTGTACAGACAATTTTTCAAATCTTGTCATTCAAGAACACGAAGTTTTTGACATTTTGTCAGTAATACCTGTTAATAAAGCAGTAGGCCCTGACAGCATAAGTCACAAAATGCTCAAATCCTGCAAAGAAACTATTTCAAAACCTTTGTGTCTTCTATTCAACAAATCACTAACATCTAAGACTTTTCCTGACTGCTGGAAATTGGCACATGTAATTCCGTTATTTAAGAAAGATGATCCATCTATCACATCAAACTACAGACCTCTGTCATTGCTGAGTTGTATTAGGAACATTTTTGATAGAATCTTGTTTAAACATCTATACCATTTTTTACACGCCAACAACTTATTTTATAAATATCAGGCCGGTTTTTTGCCTGGACATTCAACTGTTTACCAACTTTTAGAAACATATCACTCTATTGTGAAAAGTATTGATGATGGTAATTACTGCTGTATGATCTTTTGTGATCTTTCAAAAGCTTTCGACAGTGTCTGGCATAACGGTCTCATTCATAAACTTAAATCATCTGGAGTCTCAGGGCCAATTCTTGAATGGTTTATTAGCTACTTAAGTAATAGAACACAGAAGGTTATGTATAAAAACAAGCTCTCTTCCACCCAATTCATAAATGTAGGTGTTCCCCAGGGCTCTGTTCTTGGCCCATTATTGTTTTTACTCTATGTAAATGATGTGGCTGAAAACATGAGATCAATATGTAGACTTTATGCTGATGATAGTTCATTACAACAGTGTTCAAACAATATTTCTGTCATAGAAGATAATCTTAATTATGATCTTCATGTACTTAAGAAATGGTCAGAACAATGGCTTCTAGAATTTAATCCACAAAAAACAAAAGTTGTATTCTTTAGTTTTGAAAATGTTGAAAAATTTCCTTATTTGTTATTTGATTATTGTACCTTGGAATATGTTTCACAACACAAGCATCTAGGAGTATTGTTATCTTCAAATTTAAGTTGGTCTAATCACGACGACAACAGCTTACAAAAACTTAGTCAGCTAATTCCTTCTTTTAAGGTATGATTGATTGATCTAAATGAAGGTCAAAAAGGAAGACACAAATCATTCGGATAAAAAGATTAAAAGATTAGGGTGAAAGTGCAGTTTGAAACTAATTAGTAAAAAAACCGGTTCTGATTTTGATAAATCCTAGAATGGTTTAGTTCTTCGTTTCTATTTTCAGGTATTAAATGAATGGGGTATATTATACGAAATACTATTCTGAACATAAAATCAGGTAAAGTATATTCGTATTCTTTAGAATGTTTATGGTATGTTATTAATGGTGAAATAGACTTGCTTGAACATGTCCAACAGATTATCGGTAATTTTGGGGAAAACCAAATTACAAAGTTAACACTCAAAATGATTGAAATACAATTGCACTTTTCCTAGAACCCATGCGTGCGTATTGTCAGCAATGAAAAAAAAGAGAGGAAAACTCAAAGAAAACACCCAATGTAAACTCAGTGCCATGACTCTACAGTTCTTTTGTAAGACTTGTACAGCAGTAAATAGTTTTTTTTATCTACATTAAATGCGCATGCATACAATATGTATATATAATCGCTTAATTTACTATACAATATGCATATACTTACATATATGTACATGTATTTTATATATGTAGTATATATTTACCATCTGTCTATTTATAAAGCAGAAATACCATAACTAAATGTATGTTAATATAGGAAGACAAGAAGTATTTGGAACCAAACACGGCAACAAATCATATGTAGAAATATTTATTTACTGTCTAAAACTAGGATAATAACTAAATATAATAAAACACAGTGTTAGAATCTCAAATGTTAGGCTGTCAGTAAAAACAAAAAAACAAAGAAAAAAACAACACTGTTTTCTTACGCGTGTATTGCTTGAATACAGATTTACACACATATCTAAACTTTAGGGATTCCCATTTCGTCCAGCTCTCTCTGCATTTGCCATACGGCGCATGCGCCACAGAAGCACATCATGATGCAGTCATCACAGGCTGTTCCCTAAAACAGGTAGACCAGATAATCAATTATTTTCTTTCTTTGAAAATAAAATGTATTTATCTATTTACTTTTCGCACAACAGCCTCAGATTGGCAAAAGTCAAACGAATTGAACTGATTATAAAATGCATGTTGAAATTTGCAAAATCATCATTGTTTTGTACCTTTCATTAATATGAATTACTCTTGAAGATTTGCATTGCAATAAAATTGATAAAATAAGATACATCATTAATTATTAATATAACATATATGCATTGGTCAATGGATATGAAAAGGGAAAACATATAATAACCTAACTTTTATGGACAACTCAACTAAGTTTAAACACAGGGTGTATTTTGTTATTCAAAATTCTTAGAAAATAAAAATGAAAATTAAAACTAATAGGTGCTTTTGTGATAACATAAGTTACTTTTGTAATAATATAAGGTACTTTTCTAATAATATAAGGTACTTTTGTGATAATGTAAGGTACTTTTGTGATAATATCACTACCTTTATTCCCCCCATGGTTCTGACTCTCGTTCTGAGGACATTACCACCGCCAGGCATAAAGAACGGGAAGCACATCCACTCTCCAAGTCTCTGTGAAATCTCTGACATCATGCAGGGAATGCAGCAGAAGCCCCTGCAACCTACATATATAAACAACGTTTTGTATCTACATGAGAAACATTATAAATTTGTCATTAAGTCTGAGTGACAATTTCTCTGTGAAACTTTAAAATTCAGTGACAATAAGAAACTTAAAACTTGATTTAAAAAAAAAAAACGTGATATAAAGTTTCATTATTTAAACATAGTTGCATAATCATGATAAAGAGCATATTCGAATATTGACTTACATGAGGGAAAGTCTGGAAAGCAAGCGTAAGGTCCAGTACTCCAATCCCTCTCTCCTTCAACACTCACAAACTTTTTCTTAGGCTCTTTATCCTTTATTGGCTGACTTGTTACAACGTCTACATGTACACCAGTGGAGTCCATTGGGTCTGCTTTCCTATCTTAAAGCAAGAGCGTGCGAACCTGTAAAAGAAAATGAGCCCTCTTTCATTTCTTTCTTAACATTGTGTAACCAACACCGATTCTAATTAAGTACACCAACATTTCTTTAAAAAGTATTTTTTCTTGGTATTGAAAGGGATCATTTCAAATGACATGTACAATGAATAATGTATTATTGCAGACTGGTTTTTTTATCGCAATTCAAACATTTTTTTCATATCACATTGACAATAGCAATTTTCTTTTATTTGCATTATACGAGGAATAATATTTTATTGGACCTATAAATCTTTATTGTAAACACGAAATTCAACGTCTGTATTTAAAGGGATCAATTTTGGGAATGAAATTAACTAATTCCCCCTTTATATTGCTACAAAAAAAAACGAAGTTCTAATCTAATGCAGAAAATATTATTGAAGAGGTTTCTATACTACTATATTAAAATAATAGACTCGAATTTTTTAGCTTTAATACCAATAAATCGGTAGAGTACTGTCTTTTGTTTTATATTTTTAAACATCATTGGTACTTGAATATTACCAATTTGTTGTTTTTTTCTCAATCAAGCTTCGTTAATTAATAATCAACGAAAATTTCTCCAAAAATTCCCGAAATCATCTGTTTTTTTTGGATTTTTGCAATCTTGCGCATGCGCATTACATTCACGCGAAATCACGGGAGGTTCTTCATTTTTTGCTTCAACAATATCACATTTGCATGGATAAACATGGAAACGATAAAACAAATGCGTGTTAATTTGCATTGGAAATTTTTTCTGTTCATTAAAGAAAATACGGGAGATAACTCTAACACAGCGCATTTACTATAAAAAAAATCCCGAGAGTTTTGAATGGCAACATGGTGTGTAAAAAACGTTGTTTAAATATGTCGAATTCTGCAATTCTAGAATTAAACTTTTCGAAGAAAGGAATTTACAGCTTCAAAATGGTTTGTTGTGAACAATTTGACGTATTTTCAATGCAACTTTATTAAGTTTCTCCAAAATCGTCTAGGAGCGATTCTGCAATTTTCTACTACATTGCAGGTATATGGGAGGCATTTTAACTGTGGTGAAGGCCTTTCCCGAGACACAGTTAGATTATTCCAACTCGGCATAGTGCATTGAATTTTATAGCATTATTGTAGGCTTAAAGTTTGGTTATGCAAATGTCAACAATATACGGTGTTTCGATTTATCTATGTTGCAAATGCCTGATATCATATGCAATGTCAACCCGCATGGGTCAAAGTCTAGTATATTTTAAATTTCATTCGCAATCATAATTATTTTCCTTCATCTAAGTAATCAACGACCAACCCTCCAAATATCTTCACTTTATTATATTTTTTGATCTAACAATTAAGAAATAGTTCGAACAATTATTATTAAATTTTACTTTTAAATGTGTATTTTTGTTAGTTGTGCAATGTGATTATTGTATATAATACATGTATATGTACACCATATTTTCAAGTTATTACATTTAGCTGCATTTTACAACGGTGCTCAAAATTATGCACCATGAAAGTTCCATATATAATACGTGGAATAAAAAAAATCCAAACCATTGCAATTCTGTCTTGCATTGTCGACCTGATGAATGTTTACAAGATTTTATAGATACAAAATGATAATCTGGTTTTTTGTTGTTTAGACATTTGTCAAACTTAAAAGAAAATCATTGTTATAATCAGACGTATTAGTCACAGCATTCTAATTGAAAAATGCATTAGTTGTAAAATGTGATTTTTATTATTCTTTTGGAATAATGACAATAACGATCTGCTTTCTCCTTTGAACATAAAAATATGCTGTATTCATACGTTTTGATAAAAAAGATAGCAAGTCTACGGTCATATGTTTTATAAATACGTTGCTTTGTTCTTACCTTATTGAAAAGTCGTCGTTTCAGATAAGAGGTGTCTTTAATTTTGTTACAAAAATCTTGAAGTCCTTATAAAAGAACTATGTGTATGTAGGCGTTGACATGGTTTCCAGGAATTGTTTAATCCCAGATTTAGATAGGAAAATATTCAGAGAGACCCTGTACCCAAAATTCTAAAAAGGAGTGTAGGTAGCCAAATAGATTTGCTGTTGTTCCATATTGCAAATACATATTTGGAGAGCATAGATTATAACTCGACTGGTTTGCAGCGCATTTCACCATTGTCTCTGTATTTTCTATCAGAAAATTATAAAGACGAGGGTTATTTACTCAAGGCAAAAACATATGACATTATCATTAAAGAGACAACATCATTATTAAATGATATTTTATGGAATCGATTCACAATTATTTTTCATTTTCACCATTCTACATATTGTAAATACAATTTTGTTTTTTCACTGATGAAATAGGGAATCTATTGCAAAAACGATTAAAGCATATTCTCTTGCTCCTTCTTTGTTCTTTTTTTTTTTTACAACCGATGGTTTTGCTATATTAGTGATGTATTCAGGTCTACGAATAAGGATGAGGATGTTAGATTTAAGGCCAGAGTACACAAAATTGCAGGAAAAGAACAACGAAGTTTTGGATAAAAACGCAATGGTTGCATTTTTATCATTACATTTGATTTGCTCAAAACTTTTATAAATACAACATTTGTACAAAAAAAACTATGTATTCTATGTTTGTTCGTACATGAGTATTATGTACAAATATCATTTAAATCTTGTACCACAATATCTTAGCGATTTTGCTAACATTTATAGAAAATATAATTCTCGCTACGTACTCGTTATGAAGACAATTATTGCCTGACGTCATGACGTCAGGCATATCTAAGGTTTAAAAGTTGCATTCTCCGAAACAGTGCAGGTAATGGACAAGCAATATCATGATATTTCACAAAAAGGATTAACCGATGCATGTTTAAGATGTCAGCATTTACATTCACAATTGATAAAAATGGTATATGGCATGTAATAAAAACAGCGAGCAAGAATTTTCAAGTAAAAGGGACGGTCACCATGCAGTGCACGTGTGTCATCCTGATTTAAAAATAGATCAGCATTCCACTATATTTGAACGGTGAAAAGGGGGGAGGGGGTCATCGCAACACGTTGTAACATCTTGTCTATTATGATACAATGTAAGTAATAATTGGTGTTGGATTATCATTATTACAAGAGAGCCATCAGTTTGGATTAGAACAAAAATATATTTATACAGCTGGAATGTTTACTGGAGGAACTAAATCGCCGAAGCGGGGTGTGACCCGATTTTCGTTCAGTTGGGCGATTTCATGAATCTTGAAAAGGGGTCATAACTCGCGTCTTACTAAATGTACATTACTACATTTAACAATTACTAATTAAGTGTGTTTGTTAATTCGTTAGATTTCTTCCAAAACATCCGATCCAAAGTATAATATACATGTATGTAGCTGTTACAAAACAAATGTCAAAAAATTCATTTGACCCTTTCCTCATGGATCTCTGCCGATGGATGAGTTCATTCGTTGCGTGAACGGTAATTGCAGGATTTCGCGCCATAATGTCTCATTCATAGTTTTTGCGCACCGATTAGTTGACGAGTCCGTTGGGAACGTGTGAATACCCCAGAGCACACCATGTGTTTACATCACAGACACGTAGCATCGATATCGGGGGGGGGGGGGGGGGGGGGGGAAGGCTGCTTCACCCTCCCAACATTTTTTTGCAGCTGGCACGTATTTTCTTAACTTTATATGATAAATGGAAACATCATGGAATTGCCCCCCCCCCCCCCTTCCACCTTTGTAGGAGCATGTAATAAATAAAACTGCAAATAAGGAATTCTAATTGAATTGAAGTTACAGTTTGGGTTTTTTTTCATGAATTTGAGAATTCGCCCTTTTTTAATTGCTTGTCAAGATGATTTTGATAAAGCTGCCCACACATCAAAAAACAATACGTGTTTGTATACCCTTTCATATTTCATATGGTTGGAAATTTTTAAAGAATTTGGATCTTAATATAACAAATACAGTTTAAAAAAAAAGACTATTTACTCAAGCTTTCAAGCTTACATGCAGTTATATGATATATGTACATTCCTAAAAAATGAATTAATAAAATAAATGAATTTCAAGTGATATATATATATGTACATGTTCTAGATCGAAGAAAAGACTGACATGTTGTCTTAAATTTGAACGTTCCGCCTTTATTAACAATATCAACAAACATTCTAAGAGTATTACATAATCAATACATGCATGTCTCCTACCGGCTTCTCAATTTCCTCAGTCTCATTATAAAGCTAGATGGCAAGTTTACTCGCTCTGTACATATACTCAATTATTGTTGATATACAGTCTCTGAAAACCCTATACATGTCGTTAGTTATCTCTTTAGCGTTGTTGCTGCATTGCCATCGATCGATTCGATCCGTTTATTCATTTTGCTTGCATTCCATTCTAAAACTCAACAGAGTCGATGGATCATCTATCTCTTCTTTGGAAACTGTAACTGGTCGTGCATGGACAGGTCTCCGAATTCAGCTCATGAAAGGAATAATGATTAAACGGACAATTTTGGGGTCCGCTTACGAGAAGTAAAGACAATGAAAATTATTTTTAGAATCTTGAACATGCATGGTTGATTCATCTCAAATGCAATGATATCAGTGTTAAATTCGTCACGCTACTGGCTCTAAAAACCCCTGTCCGTATGAAAATCGCCTGTCTTCCCCTGTCATCCCCTGTGTTTTCACTGTCATCCCCTGTACATCCCCTGTGTGCCACTGTACGGAGCCCCTGTATACCCTGTCATCCCCTGTGCGCCCCTGTACACACCCCCCTTTGTGCCATTGTAAGCCCCTGTCACCCCCTGTACGCCCCTGTCATCCCCTGTAAGCCACTGCATACCCCTGTGCATGCCCCTGACATCCCCTGTACGGCTTTTGACTGGGGTTTTTTTCAATTACATTTTCTTAATTCAACTATTGAAATCACATGTGTTATATTTTGAGCTATATTTGCACTCAACAGCGCCGAATCACAAGACACACTGTTATCGTAATTTTAGAAATTTCATGTTTTAGTTGATAATTTATTGATACTTCAATAATCATGCTTACAACTAAGGATTTGAGATTCACCGGGTGGTAAAACTCAGGTGAGGGCGGGAACTATTTTTTATATTAGGTGTGCAAGCCCTTAGGGCATGTAAAAATACAACATAGAGTGAATTATTCAATTTTCAAAATTGTCTACAGAAATATGTACACTTAACTTATGAATATCTTAAGCCTATGAATCATATGATTCTTGGTAATAAACAACACACTAGAGACTAAGATCAAGCGCGGCACATGGTTTTTAATTTTGTATATATCTAAACATGTAGGAGCGAACTAAAACCAATAAATCAGTCAGAATATAGAATTTATAATCAGCTATGTAACGATAGAGTACACCTTTCTTCTTTTTTCTAACCAAGTTCTTGGTTATACCTTTATCAATTTCCCGTGAATAGCAAAATAAAGCTTCAATAGCTTATATAAATTTGCCTAAGAAATTATGTTAATATATTTGTTCAATACGTTTCTGACCGGCTTATTGGATTCTTGAATTGAATTCAAACTGATGTTTTAATCTCATCAATTTCATTACTTTCCAAAATCTAATTGGCATACCTCTTTTTACTGCAAAGTGGAAGATATCAAAGATAATTTGATTAATTGCCAGTGAACAGAAATCTGTCGCCAAGGTTAGAAAATGTAAATGTGTTTTCTCTACATGTGGGAGGTTTTATAGATATTGAGAAATTTAAAAAAAATGATTAGTAGAGAGGGACAGACAGACAGACAGAGAGTTTGCATTGATTTTGAATTAAATTTATTAATTATATAGTTTACCCGGGAATTAATTTCCTAATAATTTGTATTACCTATTCTTTATCATTCCACAGCCCTGGTCAGAACATACACATCATACATGTAAATGTAGAACGTGTTTTCTATACATGTAGCCTAAGGAGTTTATACAGAGAGAGAGAGAGAGAGAGAGAGAGAGAGAGAGAGAGAGAGGAGAGAGAGAGAGAGAGAGAGAGAGAGAGAGAGAGAGAGAGAGAGAGATATTGCATTGATTTTTAATCAAAAGTTACTAATAGTTTAACCGGGAATTAATTTCCTATAAGTAAACATGCAATCCTAATTAATTTTCATAACCAATTTTCTATAATTATTTAGATTAACTTAGAGCTGTCATATTGATTTTTGATACATCAATGTTTTATACTAGACCAGATCAATTGATCAAAGAACTTGGAAGACACATGATTAACAACGAGCTGATTGAAGCTACAGTTTTCAAAGGAGAGGATGTTGACACTATTTCACTCGGTCAGTGATTACATAATAGGTACTGTACACAGCCCTCCTTGACAATTTGCAGTTCACGGTAGCAAGAGATGATAGACACACGTGTACATGTATATATACACACAGTTCCTCAGATCTGAATGGTCGGTCAGTGATTATATAATAGCTATATACTGTATACAGCCCTTCTTGACAATTTGCAGTGCACGGTAGCGAGATTAAGAACAATGAGGTGACAGACACACGTGTACTTGTATAGACACACACGTTCTCAGGTCTGGAGGCTCGGTAATGCTACAATAATGCAATATGTTGTTTAAACACCCCTTATGACCTTTTTCCTAGTCTGTCAAGTAAAGAAACAAGAAATTGAAAATTTCAATTTTTCAGTTCTGAGAATTTCAAACATGAACAGATTGAAGAGCTTTAAATTCAGAACATTATTTGGCAAAGTGATATGAATTAAAACTGTATATTGCTCTTTTATATTTTTTTATTTTTCAAATGAAATAATGCATGCGTGTATAATTAAATGGTACCCCGTTACCGGCATTTGCATACAGTCATGCATTAAATCATTCATTAACGGTATAATTGCTATACAGTGTATATGCATGAGGACAATTCTATAGAATAATGCATATAGATAACTAAACTGAAAAATGTACACTAGCTGATAAAAGTTAAAAGTGTCAATGGACCGGTCTTATCCCCCTTTCCGAAAAAAATCAACTCTCTCTCTCTCTCTCTCTCTCTCTCTCTCTCTCTCATGATTTATAAAAAAAACAATACTGACAGCAAGTATCAGCGATTTACTTGAACTTTGTTAAGGCTGTTTAATTCTTTGCATCATTACACTGGTCAAAACAGTCAAAATATAGGTGATTATTTCATCATTTCGATCGGTGTGTGGTTATCTGCACGTGCTGGTAATATTGTGTTAGTATGCGTTTTATCTCAGTCAGGTTACATGGCACAGAACATTGCAGGTTTCATGCACTCCTCCGCTTATTTTTCTTTCTTTCTTTTTTTTTCTTTTTTTTTTTTTTAATTACAAATTACAGAACACGGTCATTTGTATAAATGCATGTAATAAAATAAGCGGTTTATCGGTATACAAGTATATCATAATTTGTGTCAATGTTTAGTCAAAATTATTTACGTTTGTAATAATATTGCCCTCAATTAAATGCAAAGAAAAACAAGCACCGTCTAAAACATGAGTGCTAAATATAAATTTTTTAAAATCCGAATTAATTAAAAGCTATTTATTTACTTAGCGAGCAGTTAAAGACCGTACAGGGGATGTCAGGGGCAAGCACAGGGGTATACAGTGGCTTACAGGGGATGGCAGGGGCGTACAGGGGGTGACAGGGGCTTTCAGTAGCACACAGGGGTTGTGTACAGTGGCGCACAGGGGATGACAGGGTATACAGGGGCTCCGTACAGTGGCACACAGGGGATGTACAGGGGATGACAGTGAAAACACAGGGGTTGACAGGGGAAGACAGGGGATTTTCATACGGACAGGGGTTTTTAGAGCCAGTAGTGTCAGTAACACGAATGACGAATCCAACGTCCTTATTTGAATTTTTTAACAATTTGACAACTATTGGTACAAGTGTACAATCATTCTCTACTTGGTACGTGTACATGTATTTGTGTTTTCTCTATCTTTAAAACGATGATATCATTTGCCGACCATATTCACTAGTTTCAAGAACTTCAAGAGAATGAATAACGAATTATGATTCCATGTTGGTAGACTAATAAAACTAATGCAGTATATACTTCCCACAGTCGAAAAGAAGGAGAAAATACTTTTAAATGGCTATTTTAGTTGAAAAGCATGAATACATTCGCTAGTGACGTCTTGCACATCAAAGAAAGGCTTTGTTTTTAAAATAATTGTTGTTTTGTACAATTTATTTTTACCCATGTGTATAATGAACAGGCACGTAGCATCATGGGAAGGGGGGGGGGCAGAAATAAAAATATGGAAATGAAAAGTGAAATTGTTATAAATAAACTATGCCAATTCCCTCAACCCCCTGCACAAGAAATAAATATAAAACTGGTGGCATTGTGATATCAGCAGGAGGTACATTTATAGTTTAAATCATTTATTTTTTTAGTGTGTCTCAAATTGTGTAATGCTTTTCCTTAAATCCCAAAACTGTGCTTGTAAACAATGAAATTTATCTATTGTTTTATGTATCAAGTGCGTATTACAATTTAGATCAAACCAGATAATACGAAGGCGCAATCAAGCTGTAAATAAAACACAATAACAAAACGCCCCTTTAAAGCACAACGCATTTTTCTACTAACAAAAGGTTTGTTTACAGTTTGTTTACAGTTTCAGAATAATTTGACCATAACATCATGTGATACATAACCTTGGTAAACAAATGATATTTTATACTGCGTTATAATAAGCTGCATAGTAAATAAATCTAAATATTTCTTTAATTATTCATGATACTTTTAAATGAAGTGTCTGATGATTAAAAGAAATTATGTATTGAAAACATATAAAAGGATTATTATTACTTCATTTCAACCTAGAAAGTTGGATGATTTTTTTTTATCAAATAATTAAGAAATGGCAGCAAAACGAACTTATCTGAAAAAACTTTGCGTGCATCGTAAACAAAGAACATTACTGCAAACTATAAAGTATACATGAAGATAAAAATGCAGTTGTAGTATAACTACTTTTACAACTTACAAAAACAATAATAAAATCAAACAGAAACGCAGATTAAGCAAAAATCATGCAATCATACTGTCATTTATTAATTTGTTTCATAGCGTGGCCTGTGCAAGAAATTAAGTTTTATATCGTAAAAAAGATTAAAACGAAATGAAAGGTAAACTTATCTTTTATTTTGATAATTATGTCTCTTCAAAATCTTGTGAATCCTAACAGAGTCATTACAGAATGATAAACATGTAAACAATAAAGTAGATAAATTATAGAACCTCTTAATGAAAGGGCAACAGTTTTAGTTTCAAGTCAAAATGATGAAAAAAACAATTAAAATGATTAAGTTCTAATTGCCATTTTTTCACCTTGATTTTGCTAAAAATTATATAAAGGGGCCTGCTCATTATTTAAGTCAAATTTTATTTTTATCATTTTATTGCTTACAATGTTTGAATAATGCATTTCTAATGATCAGCGAAAATTTGAGTGTCAGTCGTAGCCTTATAAGCATGATACAGAGCTCACAGTTCTATGTTACGTAAATTAACAAGTCCATCATCATCACGATAATGGTAAAGACAATGACAATGTTTGGAAGGTTTTTTTTTTCATAATACTTTTCTTTGAAAGCTGTAACTTATGTGGACTTGTCTTTGAGGGTATTTATATGTACTGTTATTGTGTTCCAGAAACTAAAAAAAAAATACAAGACAAATTGCCTTAATAGGACATTATCTGTAAATTGAATGACTCAAGGAACTGAACATATAAATGACTTAATTTTAATGATTCACATATAAAAGTGTCTTTCACTGCGATAAGTGACTCTCTTACGAGAAATATTCTCTTAAACACCACTTTAAATGGTGATAATCACCATGTTACGACATAAACTTAATAAGACCTTTCCGCTCGCTGTGCTTTTTAATTCATTCATATTTCATCCAAAAATGTCAATATGAAACGTAATTTTGTCAATCAATGATCTCAACCAAACATAAACAACTAGTCATCAATTGTACAGGTAAACAGACCATAAAGCCAGGGTAAAAATCAACATTTTACCTCAATCCAGTTTTTGAATACTCTGACACTGTATAAAATAATTGTTCCGATGATCGAGAGGATTTCTATGCTTTATGATGAACTTGGATGGAATGCACTCGTAGTTCGACGTAAAATACACACGCTTGTTTTATTTTATAAGATAATTTATAAATTTCACCTCAGTATTTAGTTGATCTACTTGAACAGTGTTTACTACCTCAAAATCCGTATCCTCTAAAAATTAGGACAACCTTACATTTCATGTCGCTCAAGCAAAAACATTGTCAACTTTGTAACTCAGCTTCAAATTTAAATACTGACTTATGCAATCATTTTTAATTGACAATCCAATTTGTAACAAGCGTGGAAACAATCATGAAATTTTTTTTATTGAATGCCCAAGAAACTGAGTTCAAAGACATTTACGAATTAAAAAATAAAATAGATTCCTTAAGACTGCTAACAGATTTTTTACTTCATGATCAACTTATTCTTAACGGTGACATTAGCCTTACCTATGAACAAATACTGCAATATCTAAATATGTACATGAATTTATTTGATCTACAAAAAGATTCGAATAAACCATCTAGTCCTACTTATTGTCTTATACCATATAGCCTTAACCTGTGTATAATACTTTTTAGTTTGTATTTTTTCACTTTTTTATTATTATGACCATATTAAATATATTAAATTATATGGTGAGAATATACTTCTGAATATAAAAATTTAATATATGAACTACATGTATTTATGCAGTTAAGATCTTTCTTTTCAAATCAAATTATATGTACTTGAATCTAGGTGCAAAGAAAACAATATAAACAAGGTGAAGTATTAAGGTACTTCGCAACACCTAGATTATACTTTGTAAGACACAACATCACAAGCTTGCGATTCAAATGTTTTGTTAAACTGGTTGAATAACGTAAACATTTGTAAACATTGACTGAATTAAATTTTCAAAATATAATTCTTTATCCAAAATTGCACATTTTTTCATGCCGTCCATCATAGAGCCATTTTAACAAGACCCTGGACTTTGAGTAGGATGTAACTATCTATTTCTTCAACAAAACAAGCTATAGCTTACGCTATTTTTCGAGTAAAATGTACAAAGATTACGTAGTTTTAGTCCAAAAGCCAAATAAATCTTGCTGAAAACAGAGGTATGGCCGAGTGGCTAGCAATGAAAAAACCCAGACACACGTCACATTGCTGTTTGACACAGTTAACGCACCCCTTTAAAGTGCAAGACATTTTTCGATACGACGACGAAAGAGGATTGTATTTTGACAAAAGACAAAATCATGATGGTGTGATATTCAATATAATGTACTGCGTAAATACAATAAACAGCGTACAGTATAATAAGTTGTTATAAATGTTTCCAAAAGGATATCTAAATGCAGGATCATTGTATAATATTTACTAACAACACATTAATTTTCTATTTTCATCATGATGGTGTGATATTCAATATAATGTACTGCGTAAATACAATAAACAGCGTACAGTATAATAAGTTGTTATAAATGTTTCCAAAAGGATATCTAAATGCAGGATCATTGTATAATATTTACTAACAACACATTAATTTTCTATTTTCATTTTCTTTGCATTTCCAAAATCTGTGATGGCTTTGATTTATTATCAAATAGAAAAAGGCAAACGAAATAAAATACCCATTGGCAACGAATTGTACGCATACAAAGGGGTTTTTATACCGTCCTTTAAATGAAACATATGGTTTGAACCTCTCTATCGACTATTTGATAGGTGAGTCAGAAGACCAAGCGTTTTCGGTACAATTTCTTTAGTTATAAACCTTTTAATTTTTGACAAACATAAACCTGATAAGCTTGTAAGACTACGATGAGTCCTTCATTGATTTATTAGACACATATTAAGGTAAACATTTAAAGTGTATGCTAAATATACAACGGGATCTTCTTTTGTCCGCTCAATATATTGTGTGTGACAGATTACACTAGATCAATACACTACGCCTGTAACCTTTTATGAGTAGATAAACATTATTCATTGGTTTCCAGTCATCAAAATGAAGATAACAACTTAGATTAGCCTAGATTCTACTGTAGGTCACTTCGATTTAGAGAGATGATCATCTTCCGATCCTCACTAAGGACGGAAGGGTATTATATACCATTTTATGTTAATCTTACATCTACTGTCAACCTTTTTTATGCTTATGCACTAACTTACACCACACACCCTTCCTCAATCCTAAACCATTGTAAAATTGTTTACGTTGTTAGCTGTTAAACTGATATTGTAGAACAAGGGCGCACCTCCGATTTGGCTAAAAAACAAAGGGTATAAATCACAAAACGTGATATCCTGTCAGGGTAATGTAAAAATATCCCTAATAGATTTAAACAGTCCTGTAGATGAACTCACACCAATAAGACACATGTTGAATTCCTTCCTGCTTTAATGTAGATTTTATTTTAAGATTTCATCAAATTGGAGACATAAATATAACAACTATGAATTTAAAAAAAGCAACGTATGATTAGTGTGTAGGCTTTCATTATTGACGTTGCCCCATTATATTAAGATCCCGTCTTTAATTTTTTTTATCAGGTAAGTTTAGTTTAAACTTATTATAGATAATTAACTTGAATTGAGACACTGGCTATTTATTTTGAGTGTTATAATGGTGCATCAAGTAACACCAATCCTACAAATAGACACCCATATAAGATTAAATACATGTATATGTGCTCAAATGCACTTCCAACATAGTTTAATAAAGATCTTATGAAAAACTAAATACATGACAACAGATACATGTAGAACTAACCAACTAAAGTGCAGTCATTTTTCTGTAAACAATTTAAATGTGTGTAACTATTACTTGATGCAGTAGTGTTAACTTTATTAATCCTCACATCTTTTACGATGTCGTTTTGAAGTTATCTTTCAGGTCATGTTTTTATATGACGTTCTATTTTTTTTTTTAACAATATAGTCGTATTTTTCTATATTTGATAAAAACATACCTATACTCTGTATCTAATCTTAAAAATATAATCATAACTTACATATTGGAAGGAATGCGAATTTGGAGTCTAACGAAGCAAAGTAAGAAACTATCAAAATGAAATAACAAACGCCGAATTTTTTTAAACATCTTATTGCTTATTTCTTATAACAAATAAAATTTACCAAATATACTAATTGTCATAAAAGATTAAAGTTAGAATTTTTAAAAAAAGCATTACTATGAAAAATTTAATGCGTTTTACATTTATATTAAATCCAAGTTGTATCTTTTTATAAGTCCATCACTGACTTTCTATCACAGAATCCAGAAATGAAAAGTAAATGTATAGCTTTTTAATTAATATTAGCATGTGTCTGAATTTTGCCCAGAACTCTAGCGAGTGTTGTTTTGGTGTCACAAGGTACACTTAAATTTAATCATTTGTCGAATCTAGGTCATCCCGTTCCATTTAATCAGTCATCAAATCTTTACAAACGGTTATTGCATTGCACTTCCTAAGTTTATCAGTGCATACTAGCTGGGTTTGTTTTTAACAGTTTTTAACAGATATTTAACAGTCACACATCTGTGTACATGTCATACCATTAGTCTCTCGTTGAAAATTTTAAAGTACTGATCCAACAGGATACTATAATTTGGTTTATCTGGTTCCTATGCACTGTACACGGATGTACCAGTAGAGGATATTTTTTTTACTTAGACATCTACATCATAACATATCATAACAGTATTTTCTTTAGTTTATATTTTCGTTTACATAATATTTGAATTGATAATCAAACTTCAAAATTGACATTCATTAACATGAAATGAAAGTTTTTATTAACAAACAATAGGTAATATATAGTTTTCAACCTATAAGTTAAAGCTATATATGTAAACAATGAATCAATTATTATACATGTCATGTTCAAAACGTCCCCAGTCGAACGAAGAAATTGGTAACGGATATGCGTGAGATTCATTAAATCTATGATGATTTCCATAAACCTTGTTTCGGATTACTTTCCGGTTGTAAAATGGCGTTTGCATTCCTGGATTTTTATGAATTTCTTGATCGTGACAATACAAGATAAGATAAATATGTTTGAGACATATGAAATCATCGCCTTGAATGAACCAGAGAGACAAATCATTGGGCTTACCTAGAATTGAAATATTGTAAAAGGATATCTTTTTTGCAATTCTCGTGAAGTTGAATTTCTTAAAAGCATTTTAAGGTGAGGTAGTTATTCGCATATTTCTGCAAAAAGACATTTTATATTTTGTCTACAATTTCAGTATATCATTATTTAAATTGAAATATTTTTACAAACAATAAACTAGAAGTAAATTACATATTGTTGTGTTTATGTTTAAATTACAACATATCATTGAGGTATATATTTTAGAAATGATATATCATTGACGACTGAATAGCAGGTGAGGCACACCTGGCTCTATGTGCTTGTTCTGTTTTTGCCAAGGTGTGATGACGTGTATTTAATGCAAATTTTAAAATATCGTAAAGGAATGTATTAACACGTACTAATTTTAATATTTCATCAAGTCTAAGCTGCATTGTATTATTTTATCAAACTCGATTATCTTGCTATTAAAAACAATTGAAGTGACTTTAGCATGTTAATGTTTCTTACTTTCCTAAATTTATTTTCAATTTTATTTTTATCTTGCATGTTTAATTGATGATATTATCATATTTTATGCATATCGTCTTTTATAAACAACATACATGTATACGCATGGATATATAAAGTCCATAACTTTGACACAAGATTGGCTTCTTTACATTTTACATGACTCACTTAAATAATGAGTGTATCAACATACATATGTATATGAGTTTAAGATCAATCTTAGAATCTTAGACATCAGCTTAAAGCTGAAAACTACTCGTAGAAGCCATTTTTTGCCACATTTCTCCTTTTCGCTACTATTCCTATAACCACTGTAGTAAGTAAGTCATTTATTTATCATAGTGACTCGTGTACACATGTATCCGAAATATACACAGTATGTTAGTAGCAGTACACATAACAAATGAAGTACACCCGAATAAATTAGTCACTTATAAAACCAAAGTATTCAGCATGCACGGTGTGATATGTCAGTCTCGTTGCACCTTGTAAATTATAGAAAATAAAATGTGATAATTAATGAAATAAAATATACGTAATAATACATATCCTAGCATCTTGGTGGTTATCCATTGTATAAATAGTTTGATACCTGGCGTGAATTATTTGATAATAAAAAGTCATACATTCTTTTAACTAGTCAAAACATAATATATCATATATATGTAAGCATTTTATTTAGTATACAAGATTAAGAAAAATATATACAATTTATATCTGAGTATAAATTCTGTAGACACCAACTACTTGTTAATAGTGTGTTTTGATTAATTATATAACAAAAAAAGTATCTTCAACTTGATATAAAGAACAAAACTTACACATTCTCCCTTATATAACTTCTCTACGATATATTCAAGTTTCTGCCCTTATTGGTAATATACCGCATCTTAATTGAGCAAGTGTACTTTAGTAAGTTCATAGAAATATTTTTTCTAGGTTAGACTCATGTTTACATTGTACATTAGTACTTAACCTTGGTGATAAATTTAATATTTTAACTTACCACTTTCTGAAAATGCAAACATTTTTTTCCACAAGACAAATATCAATAACAGACTGAGTCTCGAAATAGTAGCCAAAACTTCATTTATAAGCACAGGTGTACAATGCATTTCCTTTATTTCACTACACCAATACGGTTATTTTTAAAAGCATACTAGGTTATAATCCCTGTCGAATACAAGTTTGGTACATGTAATAATGTTCAAGATTAAATAAAAACACTTTGTTTCAGAATCAAATCATGTTTATCCGCTAACGGTATTGACTTGGATCTTATAGGATAGCGAGAAGGGATGTAAATCTATGTACACCATTGTAGTAGCAGATTGTGCGGTTCTGAATATGACATTGTCCATGGCTTAGATTTTCTTAAACCCCTATATGTCGAACGCGTAGTCTATAATTATAGGCTATATCATTTTAGCACTTCAAAGACTTTTGATGAACAGATCTCATCTGTGTTGACGAACATCCCACATCACCGTGTTACTCGGTCGACACAAAATTATCAATGAAAATGCAGCAGAACCAATGAAAATTAGTAAAAAAGCAAAATCTAACACAGCGTAAGGCATACACACACTGACTCTGAGGTTCAGGGCCTCTTTTATTAGCAGGCAAGGTAATGTCCGATAACTCAAATAAAGTTATTTCTATGTATCATAGGGTGATGGTTAAATCAAAGCTTAACAAATTTGCCATCATTTGTGATGATAAAATGCAAAGATCCTGAAAAAATTATATCATTTCAATTTACATACAATGTATTATAAAGAGCGGACTAGGACTAATATGATTTTGACGCTAAATCTCGGGGAACCTCTCTGTATAAACAAAAATTATATTTTGAATGAAAAAAGTACTTTGGATATTGTAAAAAATGAGGTGTTTTATAATGACGTTCGAATTTGATGATTTTTTTTATTTACTGTTTTTGGATTTTTAATCACTTACCGTTACTGGTAACAATGAAAATTAATTTTGGATGTTTGTATAAAAAAAATCAAAGTTAATGTTCAAGAAAACGAAACTTGAATTCTGTCAAGAAACATGTAGTTAGGATAATATAACAGCGCCATATTTTCTTACATTTGCTTATAATAATTACTACTCAAGATTTCAACAAAATAATGTTTTTATGGACTTCAAATGCAAATGTTTACTTGTCTGCTTAAGCCACAACTAATGCATAACAAATATGATACAATTAAAACCTGACGATATTCACAATACCATAAACGTAGTGTGTAATCAATTGCAATCTAAACTAATTAAAAAGTAGACATTAATTAAAAATAGGACGTTTGTGTTTATTTAATAATTGATGTATGATTGTGTAAGGTATCTTCACTTGCAGTTCAAATCTACAAATGCATTGAGTTTTTTCAGACGGAAATTAATGTGCAATACATTTTATTGTACGTATATGTAAAAAAAATCAATATCACTAACTTCATTAATTTTGAGGCTCGTTCATAGCTAATATAGATCAGTGTGGTCTCAATTTGGAATTTTTTTGCTCCAAGTACTTAGATACAGTAACTGCTAAAAATCAAATCTTGAGCATTTGGAAGTTTAAGCCATATACCGAAGTCAGTCCATTCTGTGAACATATGATCTAAATGAAGGTCAAAGTGGAAATGAGAAATCATACTTATAGTTGTTTTACAAGATTTTCTTTCACAGAGATAAGTATAAAAGCGCAGTTTAAAACAAATGCAAAACTGGTTCATATTTTAAAATAAATCCTAGAATGATTTAGTTCTTTGTATCTATTTTTAGGTATTAAATAAATGGAGCATATAAGACGAAATTCAGAACATAAAACCAGGTAAAATACATTATTACCTGTGTGTTTTAAAAATGAAATGATATGTAAATAATGGAAAAATTGAGTTGCTGGAATATGTACCACACCTTACCGTAAATCTGGGGAAAACCATAAACAATTGCAAAGCTTACAGAGTTAACACTCAAATCGGTTTAAATACGATTGCACTTTTCCTAGAACCCATTGTTACAACGAACTTTGGAAAATTTGTACATTCGAAGTGCGCTAAATTTGGGACCAGGTCAACGCACTTTGGAAAATTATTATTTTTCAAAGTGCATTAAAATCGTCGATATTAGTCAACTTCGAAAAAAATGTTCAGGGTTTAGTGGAAATAATTGATTCTTTTATATGTAATAATTATTGTTTTAATCTTGTTTAGCTCAATGGGATATACATGATATCTTATGCATGATCAGCTTACTTGATACTAGTAAACATTTTTATCGATTAGAATTATTTTTCTTTTCTCATAAGCTTACGTATTTTGACAATGTACACATAAACAAAAACTCTAAAGATTTGAATTATTCAAATATGACATAAATTTGCTCGCTTAGCAACTGCCTTTTCCTTTTGTTGTGAATGCTGCAAATTTATTCTTATCTTGACCGTTGGGCTATGCCAGAAACAAAACTGATTTTTATTTATTGATAATAATAATCATTGTATAACGTATTTAAACTGGCTTCAATTGCATGTGTTAATTAACAAACATGGTTCAAAAATGATACATTAGTTATGTTTATAAAAATCAACATGATCTTTTAGAACATCAGTGCGAGAGAAAAACCCACCACCCTTATGCTTATTTTTTGATTTGGTCCTAAATTTAACGCACTTTGAAAATTGTTTTAAAGTTCTTATTTTTGTTCAAAGTGCGTTGCCACAACCCATGCGTGCGTATAGTCAGCAATGAAAAAAGGAAAATAAAATCAAATAATGTTTACTCAATGAAATAGCCGTGAGTATTTTTTAAAGACTTTTCAACTGTGAAATATGCTTTTTTTCTTCTATATTAAATGCGCATCCATACAAAATATATTTTTGGTTATCCTGATAATAATAACAAAAAAAAAACACTTTGAAAAAATTTATGCCAGCCATTATCTCTGCTTATTTTACTATACAATGTACATATAATAACATTTATGTATATTATATATGTCGTTTGTATTCATCATCCATCAAATCATAAAGCTATATAATTCTAACCAAATGCATCTTTGTTTAAGTTCACGTTTTTGGAATAAAAAATGTCGACAAATCATTTGTAGAAATATTTTTTTACCGTATAAAACTAGAATGATAACTAAATATAACCATACACATTGTTAGAATCACAAATCAGAAGCTGTCAGTAAGATAATAATAACAAGGAAAAAAACAAATAGCTTTTTGAGTACGCATCTGTTCCTTGAATACACACAGATCTAAGCTTTAGGTATTCCCATTTCGTCCAGCTCTCTCTGCATTTGCCATACAGCGCATGCGCCACAAAAGCACATCATGATGCAGTCGTCACAGGCTGTTCCCTAAAACAGGTAGACCAGATAATCAATTAGTTAATTCCGATTTATTTGTATTTATTTTCTTTATTTAAAAATGAAATGTATTTATCTATTTATTTTTCGCGTTACAGCCTCAGATTGGCAATAGTCAAACAAATTGAACTTAATATAAAATGCATGTTGAAATTTGCAAAATAATCATTGTTTTGTACCTTTCATAAATATGAATTACACTTGAAGATTTGCATTGCAAAAAAAATAAGATACACGAAGTATTATTATGATAACATATATACATGTGTCAATATGTGTCAGTGAGATATGAAACAGGAAACATATAATAACATAACTTTTATGGACAAATCAACGAAGTTTAAACACTAGGATGTATTATGATATTTCAAAATGCTTAGGAAATAAAAATAAAAATTAAACCTAATAGGTACTTTTGTGATAATATAAGGTACTTTTGTGACTATATAAGCACCTTTATTCCCCCCATGGTTCTGACTCTCGTCCTGAGGACATTACCACCGCCAGGCATAAAGAACGGAAAACACATCCACTCTCCAAGTCTCTGTGAAATCTCGGACATCATGCAGGGAATGCAGCAGAAGCCCCTGCAACCTATATATAAACAACGTTTATGTATCTAGATGAAAAAATTATAAACTTGTCATTTAGTCGGAGTGGCCATTTCCCAGTGAAACTTTAAAATTCAATGACAATAAGAAACTTTAAACTTGATTTGAAAAAAAGCGTGATATAAAGTCTCATTATTTAAGGTGGAATAGCACACCTGGAAAAAGTCAATCAAATTTACGTTAAATTATTTGATTATGAGAGATGTAATGATAAATAAACTATACATATGTCAAATAAGCAAAAAATTTGCAAATTGAGGATAACAAAATGAATATAAAAAAACATTCAGTAAGTAACAGCAAAAGCCCCTGCGGGGTTCGAACTCGTTATGTACGGATCGCAAACTGACACTTTATCCACTCGGCTATGAGGTAAGTTATATGTTACGGTCGATAAAATCATTTTAATAAAACAAACGATCAGAGGTCAGCCATTTTATGATGATGTGTTATCCCCCCTTAAAGCAATATAAGCTTCAATTTCCATGTTGAATTTTCTTTTTACAAAATGTTATTTTCTGCTAAAATGACGTAAAATATCATGGCTTTTAAATTTCTGTTAGCTTTATTTTTTTGTAAAAGCCGTTAAGAAGCCAAATTGAATTATTGTTATCCTGTACAAAAATTGATTTGCTATATATTCCTTAGAAGAGAGATCTTTCTTCTGGCAAAAATTAATGATTTTCTCAATTTTTTTTATAATAAAAGTTTAAGTTACATGCAGACTTATCATTCTAACAGGTTTTTGAACCAAAATAAAATTTAAAGAACACATATCATATTGCTTTAAACATAGTAAGCATACTTCCACTCATATATTGATAAATTAACATCCGATTGATATAAGAGAGAATTGGCATATGAAAGGCAATTCTTAATTTGCATAATCATGATCAAGTGCATATTCGAATATTGACTTACATGAGGGAAAGTCTGGAAAGCAAGCGTAAGGTCCAGTACTCCAATCCCTCTCTCCTTCAACACTCACAAACTTTTTCTTAGGCTCTTTATCCTTTTTTGGTTGACTTGTTACCACGTCTACATGCACACCAGTGGAGTCCATTGGCTTTGCTTTCCTATCTTAAAGCAAGAGCGTGCGAACCTGTAGAAGAAAAAGAGCCCTCTTTCATTTCTTTCTTAACATTGTGTAACCAACACCGATTCTAATTAAGAACACCAACATTTCTCTAAAAAGCATTTTTTCTTGGTATTGAAATGGATCATATCAAATCACATGTACAATGAATAATGTATTATTGCAGACTGTTTTTTTTATCGCAGTTCAAACATTTTTTTCATATCACATTGACAATAGCAATTTTCTTTTCTTTGCATTATACGAGGAATAATATTTTATTGGACCTAAATCTTAATTGTAAACACGAAATTCAACGTCTGTATTTAAAGGGATCAATTTTGGGAATGAAATTAACTAATTCCCCCTTTATATTGCTACAAAAAAAACCAAGTTCTTATCTTATGCAGAAAATATTATTGAAGAGGTTTCTATACTACTATATTAAAATAATAGACTCAAATTTTTTAGCTTTATTACCAAAAAATCGGAAGAGTACTCTCTTTTGTTTTATATTTTTTAAACATCATTGGTACTTGAATATTACCAATTTGGTTTTTTTCTCTCAATAAAGCTTCGTTTATTAATAATCAACGAAAGTTCCTCAAAAAATTACGGAAATCATCTTGGTTTTTTGGATTTTACAATCTTGCGCATGCGCATAACATTCACGCTAAATCACGGAAGGCTCTTTATTTTATGTTTCAACAATATCACATTTGCATGGATAAACATGGAAACGATAAAACAAATGCGTGTTAATTTTCTTTGGAAATTTTTACGGTTCATCAAAGATCAAAGACAATCAAAGATAACTCTAGCACAGCGCATTTACTATAAGAAAAAATCCCGAGAGTTTCGAATGGCAACATGGTGTGTAAAAAACGTTGTTTAAATATGTCGAATTCTGCAATCCTAGAATTAAACTTTTCGAAGAAAGGAATTTACAGCTTCAAAATGGTCTGTTGTGAACAACTTGACGTATTTTCAATACAACTTTATTAATTTTCTCCAAAATCGTCTAGGAGCGAATCTGCAATTTTCTACTACATTGCAGATATATGGGAGGCATTTTAACTGTGGTGAAGGCCTTTCCCGAGACACAGTTAGATTATTCCAACTCGGCATAGTGCATTGAATTTTATAGCATTATTGTAGGCTTAAAGTTTGGTTATGCAAATGTCAACAATATACGGTGTTTCGATGTATCTATGTTGCAAATGCCTGATATCATATGCAATGTCAACCCGCATGGGTCAAAGTCTAGTATATTTTAAATTTCATTCGCAATCATAATTATTTTCCTTCATCTAAGTAATCAACGACCAACCCTCCAAATATCTTCACTTTATTATATTTTTTGATCTAACAATTAAGAAATAGTTCGAACAATTATTATTAAATTTTACTTTTAAATGTGTATTTTTGATAGTTGTGCAATGTGATTATTGTATATAATACATGTATATGTACACCATATTTTCAAGTTATTACATTTAGCTGCATTTTACAACGGTGCTCAAAATTATGCATCATGAAAGTTCCATATATAATACGTGGAATAAAAAAAAAATCCAAACCATTGCAATTCTGTCTTGCATTGTCGACCTGATGAATGTTTACAAGATTTTATAGATACAAAATGATAATCTGGTTTTTTGTTGTTTAAACATTTGTCAAACTTAAAAGAAAATCATTGTTATAATCAGACGTATTAGTCACAGCATTCTAATTGAAAAATGCATTAGTTATAAAATGTGATTTTTATTATTCTTTTGGAATAATGACAATAACGATCTGCTTTCTCCTTTGAACATAAAAATATGCTGTATTCATACGTTTTGATAAAAAAGATAGCAAGTCTACGGTCATATGTTTTATAAATACGTTGCTTTGTTCTTACCTTATTGAAAAGTCGTCGTTTCAGATAAGAGGTGTCTTTAATTTTGTTACAAAAATCTTGAAGTCCTTATAAAAGAACTATGTGTATGTAGGCGTTGACATGGTTTCCAGGAATTGTTAAATCCAAGAATTAGATAGGGAAATATTTAGAGAGACCCTGTACCCAAAATTCTAAAAAGGAATGTAGGTAGCCAAATAGATTTGTTGTTGTTCCATATTGCAAATACATATTTGGATAGCATAGATTATAACTCGACTGGTTTGCAGCGCATTTCACCATTGTCTCTGTATTTTCTATCTGAAAATTATAAAGACGAGGGTTATTTACTCAAGGCAAAAACATATGACATTATCATTAAAGAGACAACATCATTATTAAATGATATTTTATGGAATCGATTCACAATTATTTTTCATTTTCACTATTATACATATTGTAAATACAATTTTGTTTTTTCACTAATGAAATAGGGAATCTATTGCAAAAACGATTTAAGCATATTCTCTTGCTCCTTCTTTGTTCTTTTTTTACAACCGATGGTTTTGCTATATTAGTGATGTATTCAGGTCTATGAATAAGGATGAGGATGTTAGATATAAGGCCAGAGTACACAAAATTGCAGGAAAAGAACAACGAAGTTTTGGATAAAAACGCATTGGTTGCGTTTTTATCATTACATTTGATTTGCTCAAAACTTTTATAAATACAAAATTTGTACAAAAAAACTATGTATTCTATGTTTGTTCGTACATGAGTATTATGTACAAATATCATTTAAATCTTGTACCACAATATCTTAGCGATTTTGCTAACATTTATAGAAAAGATAATTCTCGCTACAGTACTCGTTATGAAGACAATTATATACCTTCTAGAGTTAAGTATGATACATATAAAAAAAAAAATCATTTATTTAAGATGCTATAGGCAAATGGGAACTCACTAAATTCGGATATCAACAAATCAACATCCATCCGCCAGTTTCAAAGAAGCATCTCTAATAATACTATTAACTCAATAGTTACTAAGTATTTTCTTCATGGTAAAAGAGTAGCTAACATCATTTATACAAAATTAGGACACAATTGTTAACCAAATTATGATTTATACAGAAGAAAATTGTTGATTCTCCAAATTGAATATGTGGAAAGAAAGAAGATGTACAGTACCGATCAGACCCAACCTAACAGAAAGTATACCCCAACTAAACCCTGGGTTTACTTTCTGGGTTTACTCTGGGTTTACTTCGTTTTTACTAGAGTGGACCCAGAGTAAACCTAGAGTAAACCCAAAGTAAACCCAGAGTGGACACAGAGAGTGAGCCCAGTCATATATACCCCTGAAAGCAGACGCTAACTGTGTATTCGGAATATACAAAAGATAGGAATTACAGCCAGTAGGATGGTTAGATAAAATACTAGTCTGCTTCACACTTCCTTGCATACAATTGACCTCAAAAAGCAATTTCAAAGTAAACCCAAAGTAAACCCCAAGTGGACCAAAATTTTCAAAAAGTAAACCCAGTTTAAAAAACAAGTAAATCCAAAAAGTAAAACCGGGGTTTAGTTGGGGTTTACCCAGGTGTTAGGTTGGGTATGATCGGTACCGTATATCATTTTTCATTTGTTGAAAAACTATTTTCTATTGCAAGGAATACCTTATTTAACTATTCCAAATACAAAATTTAGGTATGATAGATTCGCATACTTCACTATGGGGTAATGACAGCTTAGATTATAAAACTAATGTTAGAATTTTCACCGCTGTGCAGAATTTTATAACCAATTCTCGATGATTTATATAAGTATACAATTTTGTTCTTAACCATTTTTTTTTTAGATATATATGTATATATCATGTTTTATAACACTTGAAAATTACTTATTTTAGGGTGAGAACCTAGTAAGATGCAAGAACTTGTGTTCAAACCCTTTGTATATTGAATATTGAATAAAGTTCTGCACAGCGGTGAAAATTCTAACATATACAATTGAATATGTTCAAACATGAGTATGTTTTCGTAGTCATAGGAATAAACAACACAGGGCACAAACATTCTATTTATTAGACAAACTCTGGTCGACACATCTTGAATATATACATGTAATATTATAAAAGCATTTTACATTACTTTTGTTGTCAAACCAACTAGAAGTGATGAATATTTTTGGTTGTCCTAGTTATTCCCATATGAAAAACAAGTTTCGGTTTCGGTATATTGTCTGAAATCAAAGGCTCATTTAAGGCAGTTTTGTGGTTACATAATCAAAATAGTGTGTTAAATAATTTATTCTTAAACGCGTCAGACGAATTTGAATGGCATCTCAACCTTTAACTTATACTTTTGAATGTTGTGTGTACCAACGTGGAGATTTTCCACTTTTTGCAATAAAAATATGCTGGGATAGATTTATTTGGTTGTCTAACCGATATTGGTTTTATCTTAAAAATATGAAACAAGAGGCCCATGGGCCACATCGCTCACCTGAGGAACAATAGGTTTGATAAAATCAGCATGATACAAACTATCTGGACAATGTAGTAGAATATATGTAGAACCTGTATAAATAAAAATCCATTCTACCCCTGGATATTTTTATTTTTATTATCATATAGTCCTTTTTTAACAAAATGATTTTATAGTTACTGTTGTAATTTATATTGATCATTGCAGTTCCCAAAAAGATCCTAAACAATTGTTTAAGTATGGGGTATAAACCTACATAAAACTTTGATCCCTTGTGAGGCCAAGAATAGTCCAGGGGCCCACAGTCTAAACAATTTTAAAGATTGCTGATTAGTTTCGAAGAAGGAAATTTTAAAAGATACTACTCTATATATATTCCAATGAGGACCCCCCCCCCCCCCCCATTGTGGCCCCAGGGTCATAATTTTCACAACTTTTTCCTTAATAAGAATGATTTTTTTTTTCCAAACATAGTTGTATTACATTCCAAAACAATGGTAATAGGTTATTAAAAAAATGGATATCACCTATACGATAAAATTTAAAACAAAATTTTTGTTCCTTTTATTCTGCGTTGTACATTCTTTTAGACTCGTTATGTGGAAGTTTTTAATGTTTGTACTTAAAACTTGCAACGTCTATCTTTCATTATCTTTTAAATGCATTCACCAGGAAAACTATACACATCATTTGATGAGCAGATAACATACCACAAGACTATTTTGTCCTAGTTATACCAGAATTGTCAAGAAACGCGGTTTTGTTTTTGTTGAGATTAAAAAGAAAAACTATTATCTTATTTTCTCAGAACTCTTTATATCAAAATGAATAGGATGTTAAATCTTATGAAAGACTGATGTTGTGGTTTAAAATTGTTTAAAGTTGAGATAAATTTATTATGAATTAAAGCCTGTTAACATTCAAATCAGATTATGTTTTGATAAGTGGTAGGTCATTTTTATAGATAATTGATAACAATCCGAAAGCTCTAAGCAAAATTCACACTACTGGAAGTGTTCGTGATTTCCAGTAAAGTTTAAGGTCGTGGGTCGCAACCTAAAGGTCAAGGTTGCCTCATCATCCTTACTCACTTGAGAGATATATGGAAATGAGAAAATCACAACAACAACTATCCATTGATGTACAATGTAATATCTCAAACTGAGAGAGAGAGAGAGGGAGAGAGAGAAATACTGAATATTGACAAGTAAGATATTTACCTTTAATAAATTATTCACTAGGAAAATGATAATTTACATAGGAGAAAAAATTCCTACAGGATATTTTAAAAACCCTGCAGGAAATTCTAGAAAATTTACAAGAATTATATTTTCCATAGGAGTTAATTTTTTCCTTGAGAAATTTAAATCATAAAGATATTTTTCTATTGAAAATGAAAATGTACTACTGGGGTTTAATTTAAAAAGGTAGTTTTCCCATTAAAATTTATCTTTTCTGTACGATTTTTAAATCCTACATAAGTTTTGTTTAGATCCCATCGGAGTTTAAATTTCTAAAGACAGTTTTTTTTTTTTTAATTTTGGAACGCAATTTTAAAATTTCTATGAAATGTTTTTAACCTACGGGAAAAGGTAATGTTCATAAAAAAAACAGGATATGTTATTAACTCTTCAAGCCGTGGTATCTGTAATGAGTACATGCGTTTTTTGAAATATGCACGCTGGAGGCATGCATTAATGCAACTGTCGCACTGGCATAATCATCAATTAAAAAATTACTGACTCAGAGGCATCGACCCTTACCTCAGCGTTAGACACAAAGACGATTGAAAACAATCCGCATAACAATGTTGTATCAAAAAGGGTAACCTATATCTACGACTCCAAGGTACACTGTGTCAATGGGCAACGTTAACGTGTCTTGCATAGATTAGAGCGATAGATGGTCATTTATCTAACTAATTTTATAGTGTTTTATGATTATTCTCAAGATGTGTCTGTATCTGGGGGTGTTTGTATTAACTTAAAGGTTTTATAGGGTACTTGGGGGGATTTTAACAGAACATATTTAGAGACATGCATTATAATAACTAATTAATGAAAGCTTTACATATCATTAGGTTATTTTAAGATAATGAGACGATTATTGGATAAATACTAAGAATTTAGGTTCAGTGTTTGCATCTTTGCGAAATATCCACTTGCTAAGCTCCAACAAGAATGAAAGATACGGGACATACTAGTCCATACATTGTATAAACTACAAAAATAAGTTCTACGTGTTTGTTTTTCAATATGTATTTATTAAAAGATGTCTATCATTTTAATACTGATCTCCAAAACATTTTGTTACGTTTTGTGAATCTTATCAATATACATACAATGTAAAACAATTTTGTTCATTAAATTTGGTTTTTTTCTGTTCAGACACATAATGCGCAAAAAAAACAATATATAAAACGTGCCAAAAAGAGTTTATCAACATTAAGTTGTACCTAAGTTTTCAAAAACTTCTCAGATAAATTTGATGTTCATGTATTAAAATTCTGTTTACACAGACAAAGGGTACTTTACAGGGTATGCCAATATGACTTGTTTTCTTTGATTCGAGTATTGGGGATATCTCAATTCAAATAAAGTCATATATTGTACATTATGACTTCTTAGACATTTATATAGTTTAAAAGAAAACAAAACACCTATATAAACTTACAATGTTTTGAAATTTATGAGTTTATTACATCTATTTGAACAATGAGAAAATGGAACGGGGGACGATTTTAAAAACGATTTGAACATTATTTTTTCCATATTTGTTTTAAAAGACAACCATTATTGCAATCTATTTTGAAACTTCCAAAAGCCTATTAACAATCTGTATGATTACATTTACAAAAGTATTACACATGATGTGTTAAATGAATTCAATGTACTGTAATTTCCTTATATTATGCGAGTACTTAATTCCGCTGTTTTGTATCAAATTATAAGAGATTATAAAATCGCGAACGTAAAACATTTATCCATAGTTCCCAACTCTCAAAAAATAATGGCGAGATTTTTAAAATCCACGAGGGGTTGTATCTCGCGATTTGACGCGGATATATTAATTCTTCACGTTTAAATAGAAATTTAAAGTACTTGATTTTGATAATCTCTTTTGAATTGCTTTTTATGTTTCTTCGGTTCACATAATTTTCATGTTGTTTGAAGATGCAAAAATGAAATTGAATATTTTCCTCCACATATCTCAACAAGTATAAATAGTTAACAACAAATTAATTAAAGGTCAGTCTTGTTTTTTTAACAAATCATTACATTCCTCCAAAAAAATAAGGGAAAAAAAAAAGAATTATATTCCATTCTCCCGCGAAGAATCATAGACGCCATTTAAATTCAAATAACAGTAGAACTAATGTGCATTTAAAAGTTTTATAATGCTAAAAGATATAAGTTGCAACTAACAAGTATTAAAATGATTAAAGGTTTAATCGGTTTGATACGTGTATCTTAAGGTATTTAGGCCACAACGATCATCTTAACGTTTCCGGGAACAGTTTTTTGTTTTCATTTCGAGGTAAAAGCTACACTGCAGTTCCTCGAAATTAATCACAATAGGTTAATTTCTTGGAAATATAAGATAAACATGAAACAAAGGTTCGATTTTAAATAGAGATTTTTTTTTTAAATCCCACCTTCTTAGTTTATTATATATATAAGGAATATTCGTTAACCGTACACTATCGTAGATAGCAAATTTAAGGTCGAGGAGGTATTAAAAGACATGTATGCAGTTAACAAAGCAAGGCAGAAAAGATTGCTTATTTCAAAATGAGCGCCTTTTTAATTATGTTGACTTGTTTATTACATGTACCTTAATGATTATTTGTTTGGTTTCTCCAAAGAAACACCCAATCTGTACACGATCTTCTTTAGTTAATGTGTCGCGCATATGCGACTTTATAACAGAAACAGACAAGCGGTGTTCGGGTACGGAATCTTCGAAACATGTGGATTTGTTTTAGTCTAATTTGTTTTTGGTGTTTCATTGACTATTCCGTTTTAGTGCACTGGTTGTTTTTCTACATACCTTAAGCGTTTAATAGAACGTGTTCAGGTGAATAATATACCCAAATGCGGTGGATAATGAATAGACTTATTAAGTGTTCTGATCTATACATACCGTTTGTTTACCTTTTAGCGTTTATACAAGGTGAAATCTTACATTTCGATCGTCGTAGATGAAAGAAAAATAAATTGTATTTATGACCTAATGTCATTTTTAACATTCAACATGAACTTTTATTTAAAATATTTAAATAAAGTTTAAAAAATACAAATTTAGTCATGCATAGATTAATTTCGTCGGAAAATCCAAAATATTTAATTTTTTCTTCGAAAAGTCCACACAAAGGTAACCGTCTAGAAAAGAGTGTAATCTGTTCCTTCGAATAGTGCGATACACTCCTCCAACATAAAAGCGCGGGTTAAAAGCATATTTCAGTTCCTCCGTATCCGGCCATCGCCAATATTCATCGGATTATTCTAGTATTTTTTTTCTCTCTGAGCAGGCCACATGTTTGTAAGCTGTCCATTTCCCTGCATGCTTATGAATAATTTTAAAAGTTTTAAATATCAGTAGCCCAAATAAGGTTCTATTTTGGCGATTTTTTTTATGTAAATATTAATTGTAAACCATTTTTTGCTTTCAATAACATTTTTACATATAACACGATGTAAGCTAATTAAATAGTTACTGTTAAATTCCATTGTTTTTATGGTGCTTTAAACAATGGCAATATACGAAAGTCACAGCGTTTTGTTTAGAGTACTTACAGGGACGTTACAAATGATATTTTGAGAAATATGGTGCTAAATCCGACAAAGGGACTTATTAACTCTTACGAAATAAAGGCGGTTGCTTTTCAAGGTATCGTTTTGTTTAACAATTTCTACACACAATCAACATGATGTGAGTGATTTTTGATGACCTGCAGGGCTTTGAAGTCTATCTTATGTTATAACGGAATGTTAAACATTTTACTGTCTGTGATTGTAATTTATCTTTTAAAGAATAAATACATGCAAGTAACAAGTGTATTTTTTTCTCCAGAAAGTGCGGGAAAAAACCACCATACAGAACTGAATGTTTCAATTAACCTCAGGTTAATTTCAGGTCTGATCAATTCACAAGTGGGTTAAATCAATACAATTTTTATAGGGACAGAGTTAAGTTAAAATTAAATTTGTTTTATGCAAACCAATATTTCACAGTCTTACATCAAGCTAAAAATATTTTACAAGAATCATCATTCTTTCTTAATAAATAATCAGAGTTCATGTGTGTCTTTATGTAAATTGCTAAATAGAAAATTCTATTACAAGATATATCTACCACTAGACACTACATGTACTTTTAGTCTGTCCCAAGATAATTTTGCCGCATGTTTCATTAAATTATTCGATATTCGTAAATACATCTTGGTACAGACGACTCATTCAATAGTATAAAAAAATCCCAAGATTTCCCCCCTTCGAAACGCCCCCCTAGCTTGCCGGGTATCAATACACGGCTAAAAATTAAAAGTCTACGGGGTTTTTCCATTGCTAAGGAGATGAAGACGCCCGCATGATAACGTTGAAAAATTGCGCGAGGTGTTCCGAGTACTTTCGAATGGAGAAAAGATGTCAACATTCCCCATTATAAATCTCCCTGGGAATCTGTTTTCGTTCCTTTGAATTTTTACGAGGGAAAAATGATAATGTGTGAATGAAGTTATCTTGGGATTTTTCCCTTTCATCGAGATTAATTGCACTTCTTTCACAGGTATGTGCATTTTTATTAAAAATCGTTCAAATATGCAGCATGGATATCTTGGGACAGACTATTGTTGTGTTCATAGTTAACTTGAAATTGTAAACTTTTATCCATATTTAGCTATTGTATACGAAAACACATCACGGGTTTGAATGCCATTGCAAAGAACTATATATAATAGTGTAGTAACTCAATAACTGGCATTCATTGAATTAGCTTTATATGTTCCTGTCAAATAAATAGTGAGCAAAAAATGTCTAGGTATATTTCGTGTTTGTTCATCTGCCTCTGTTTAAAATCAAACTCAAATAAAAGGATGGATAAAGAACGTGTGATGGTCGTGACGCTTTTTGGAATGTATTGATCTCCTTTATTATGCTTCAGATATTCTTTGTTTTGAATGAGGCAACATGATAACGCTACAGTCCCGCAGTCGCTACTTAACAGTTTTTTTTTCTTTTTTCTTTCTATTTACTACTTTTCTTTTTTTTTAAAATGAAAAAAAAAATATAGCTTATCAACTAAAAAATTATAATTAATTGTCTTTCTTAAATACTCCAGCTAAAACAAAACAAGAACGCTTATTTATTTCATTCGAATGTTAATATGTATTTTAGTTTTGAGGATTTAAGACATTATCGGATATTCTTAAGCAGTCTTATACCCTTACCTAGCTTTTAATTTCAGTCAAATTTATAGATTTTAAATTCGAATCATCAATACTTTAACAAGTACATATAATTGTATTTGAATACAAATACATTTACATGTACCTAGAATAAGTGAATCCTGCAATTAGTGTACATAAAAAAGAACATTTTTAACGCAAAGGTTTAATAAAAGTAAAAGTTGATGGATATATGCAAAGTATACAGTACCGATCAGACCTAACCTAACAACAAAGTACACTACATTGGTTACAATGAAGTTTCTTTAATTATTTTTACAACTACTATGTACGTATATATCATTGGAAATCTTAAGTCTATAAGCAACTGATAAATTCATCACATTAGCACACCAAAAAATCATAACACATTGCATTTCCGTACACGTATTCATATACATATTGTTATAAACTTAAGGGATTCCCATTTCGTCCAATTCTTTATCCATCTGCCATACTGCGCATGCGCAGCAGCAGCACATCGTCATGCAGTCATCGCAAGCTGTTCCCTGGAAAATGTACATCACATTTTGAAAGGAAAATATCTTTTAATTACTCTTTATATATATTACTGGTATTTGGACATGGCTGCCATAGATTACCTTTTTTCGATTTTGTTTCCAACTCATGCATAAATTATTAATCATGCATAATGTTAAATCATTACATTCTAACGGCCCCCATTTGGAAGAGATATTCCATTTATATATTTTTAAAGGTATGAAACAAATGACATTTAATAACATTATTTGTATAATTCTTTTTGTCCTTGTTTCCAAATACATGTATTATAAAGTCCAGTACCCTAATTCCTCCCAGTGTTCTGAGTCGAGTCCTGAGGACGTTGCCACCGCACGGTACACAGAATGGGAAACACATCCACTCCCCGAGCCTCTCCGCGATATCACACAGCATACAGGGAATACAGCAGCAGCCCCTGCAACCTACACACAGAAAAAAAACTTTTGGAACTAGAATGAATATTCGAAACTCTGTCATTGTATATGCGGAATGAAGTTTAACTACAGTAAGACACATTCATAGAGAGGTAATATTCCTTCTCTCTAGCTCAAAATATATATAATGAATACTTTACATATATAACGAATTACACTTAGAGCATAACAAAATTGTCCGTCCCTGGCACTTCGTTATAAGCTTGTTTTACTGTATATTTGATGTGAAATTAATATGAATAAGAACTAATTTTGAATTGTCTTTTAATGGTAATTGTGGTAAATAAAGTTTCTTTAAAACTCAATGATAAATGTTTCGACCAATTTGGTCGCCACTCAAACTGCATAATATCTACATGTGATTTTTTACTCTCAGTAATTTTTAATTTGTTGGTGACAAATTAGCATGAGCTATTCTTATTTAATTAGAGCAATATGTCTTTCTTATCATTCTTAAAGATGGGCCTATATGATACATTTGAGCAGTTGCTATAGGAGCATAGAAGCATGTTACGTTGACTCGTTGACTGTGTTGATATATAAAAAAGAGTGTACTTATAATTGTAACTTACACGAAGAGCAGTCAGCGCAGCACGCGCACGGTACAGTACTCCAGTTCCTGGTTCCATCCACAGTGTTACCCATAGGCTTCCGTCTTGACCGATCCATTCCCGAGTTACTCGAAACAACGTATACTCCCCTTGGGTCACTCATACTCAATATCTTCGCCTTGTCCTTTGTAAAAGAATCGTCTTAATTCATTTAAAATATCATTGTCTCGTACTTTTTTAGGGAATTCTGTAGAAAATGAACATTTTTTAGACATTCGTTTTTATAATTTCTAAAAATGTAGTCTAAATGCCTTCGTATAAAATATCAATTCTTAAAGAGGTTAAGGACATTCTATATTCCGAAAGAGACTGAAGGCATTCTGGATATATTTCATTCGTCCAAAAAGGGATTTGATGCTGGTTTCCTTCATATTGCGTTGAAAAGACGATTAAGGAAATTTATATCTCGCATATCAGAAATTTGTATAAATTTTCAATTAGTAGATTTTGACCGTAATAGCTTCATATGATGCATACATGGAAATTTACATTTTTCCAATCATTCAAATATGAGAGTGGTATGAAATGTAAATGATATAATTTGCACATAAAACATTTATGCGTTTTGTAATTTTAGCATGAGAATAATATGATTTGCCCCACATAATAATGGAATGATTTAATTACATGTATAAAATATTTTATATTTATTTCTTACGATTTTCATTATCTGTATACATTTTAAACATGAGAAAAAAATATTTGATCATTAAATTTGATTTTAAAAAAATAAAAAAAATAAAAATCTGGATTCTTTCTGTATTAACATGTATCGGTTCGGTTTTCCCAAGCATAGAAGGATCATCTTTAAGTATTCGTATAAGATTGTGCAAAAAAAAAATAAATAAATAAAGAAGTCACAAAACTTGAACACTTCTATGAATTTTTGCTTTTTTTTAAAATTAAGATCAACCAGAAACACATATTGTTCTGAAAAAAATTCATTTAACAAAAGTGTTCTTATTTTGAAATAAAAAAATATTCTAATACATGTAGCATTAATCGGTTATTTTGAATTGCTATTATTTGTCATAAACTAATAATCAAGCATTTATTGGTTTTTAAAAATAATTGCATAGAAGTATGGCATATTCTTACCTATTGGAAACCTTCTTTCCTGAATATTGCCTTCTGCTGGCGAGTTTAAGTATTTATACATGGGAAAGGTACGATGGATTTCCGAAACAGTTTTATTATTTCTAAGAAACGAAAATTGAAATACATTAGAAACATTGGGGGAGGGGTGGAGGGAGGGGAGAATGGTGCAAAACCAGTACTACAAGTCTTAACATGATGTATCCGGATCTCCAACCGGATTCTTTGAATCAATTATTCACACTAGTGTACAAATTTCCGATCAGATCTACCTTAGACTTTAATTTAGTGAAGAAAATTCCACATATTTTAGCTTTTAGAATTTCCTATAATTTATTCAAAGTTCTTATCAATAATGAAGTCAAAATGAATTAAAAAGGCGACAGCCATCAAACCGTCGGAATATGGTTAAATGGAGAAATCGACTTCATAATCAATGTATAAACAACAAATTGTTAAAAAAAATTTATAGTGCACAAAAATTAAAAAAACAAAAATAGTGCACATATTTCAAAGGTTATTTTTTATCTTTAAATTTAAAGTCATTTGCACTTAATTAAAAATTTACATAAAACGATTTTTCAAAAAACTGCCCACATTGCTTTGATATCAAATTAATTAGAATGCTTGTGTTTAAGGAAAAGGGAATTATCCAAATGCAGACTGATAACTTTTGAAAAATTAAAATGATAAGAAAAACAATGGCTTACTTTATGTCTTAATTAATGTATTTTACGTGTATTAATGTGTGGTGTATTTGTCATTATACATGTTTCAGTTTGTTGTTTAAACTCTAAATTTGAAATATTGTTATGCAGTTATATATAAGTTTTTTATATCATTATTAAACATTTTCAAGGATTCATATATACATAATTAATATCTATCTTTCATTTAAGATAGTCCACTTTTTAAATCATTACAGTTTTTGTATTTTTTTGCAAGTTAAAAACATATAGATATTAATTTAAAGTACTATGTACGATAAAATGAGATCATTCATGAAAAAATGTTAATCGGAAAAGTAAATATTTGTTTTATCCGGAAATAACAGTTGTTTAAAAAAGTATTAAACTATTTGATGAATCATATTCTATCTAATTGTAAAAAAAAATGTAATTTTCAAAAATCTTAAAGATTGAGAGCACTACCAACTGGTGTGGGTTTTTTTTTTTGGTATTTCTCAAACATTTGAGATTATAATGACATACAATTAAAAAAAACCACCAAAAGTAATCTGATAGCCATGTACATAGAGCAATAGAGAAATATTTGAATCTAATGGTGTCGTTAATTATAAGCTATGTAAAACTTTGAGTCATCATTTATATAAATTTTGATTTTGATTGATCCTTTTAGCTACACTTTTACAAAGATTCTCCAATTTTTAGTTTATAGTTTTTTAATTTGTTTATTTCTTTTACATCTGTTCAGAACTTTCTCCGAATTATGGGAAGGTTTACAGCGGTATTACTTAATTGCGATAAAATCATTTATACACAAAAAATCCCATCATTTTAATTCACCTTATTTTTGGACTTATTGATTGCAAAAACACTCTGCATACCTATTTGACATTTTAAAGATCAGATATGTACACGACCTCATATATTCCCTCGTAGCCGATATATCGTAAAAAAAATCCCAAGGTTAAACAACTGACCGATTTTCTAAATCAATAGAGCGGGACCTTTGCCCCTTCAGTAATTGGAAAAGAGTTATTTCAGTCCTTAATTTTAAAGTGCACAGAAAATTAAAATGCTCTAGTGAAAACGGCTAATGTTAGATATTACATCGTCTTTAACCCTCATCTTGCATTGGTTAATATTTTTTCTACTGTATTGTTTATCTGTACTTTAAAAAGTACCTTTAAATACTTTTTAATTAGCAAAAACAACAAGACGCAAACTTTAAACTATTTTGTTAAAGCATAATCAACATGCAGATATAAAAAGATACTGATTTTCTATATGTTTTATCATAATTTAACCTATGGCATTTAAAAAAGATCACACAGGATGAAATCAATCTCTGCCATTCAGTCAATTGAAAGGTGACTGAAACGTAACTGAAAAGTGACTGAAATGCATATCTGTGTCATTCAATCACCTTTCCAGACCATTTAGTTACTATTTAGATAAGTTGACTGAAAGCCAGAGCTTCATCCTGTGTCAGCTGCATTTAATAAATGTAAAGTCTGTATCTCACTTGTAACTTTCATGCTGACATTGACGACACAAATACACTGAAAACGCTTTGTTAACAATAAAGTTGATTGCAACAAGACAGTCAAAGAGAAATATTTTTGCTTGAATCGTGAAACGTTGTAATATTCAAACAATAAAATGTTTTCTTTGGTGATTCATGTGGGTATGAAGGTAACGACTTAGCAGTGAAAAAAATAAATCCTCATTTCTGCAATGTTTGCTCCCTTCGTAACCCACATGAATCAACAAAGAAAGCATTTTATTATTTATATTTACATCTTTCTTTTCAGAAATTATTGCAGTGGTTAAAAAGAATAAATACAATTAACTAAATAATTGTTAAATTACATCAGTAAGTTAGATGAAGAAGAAGCTTAGTACCATTCTTTGGGAATTTTAGTCTGACATCCTCATGTTTATTTCGTGCAGTCCGGTATTTTTCGTAAGATATCAGGCACGTAGCATCGTTTTTGAAAGTGGGGGGGGGGGCAGACTCATCCAAAAAATCTTTAAAATCTTAATCCGGGGGGGGGGGGGGAGTATACCTTTAACTTCAATTTCACTATTTATTTCCTCCGGCCCCTCTAATAGTACGTGCCTGGATAAAGAGGAAACCATAGTTGGGATTGTTTATATGTATGATAATACTTTGTCTGTAAAGGATGCTTATTTTCATAATTTTACTACACCGCTGATGCTCTATAATTCTTATGCTGATATATCATAATTATGTGCTGATTAGTCGTCATAAATTGGTGATATTTGTATTTGCTGATACGTTGCCATCGTGTGATGATAATTTGTCGCAACTGGAATCATGCAACATTGCTATAACATTCAGGTTTCCTATATCAAACGTTTAATTTCTACGAAATCCATTTCCTTAATTCACAAAGAAGATGGGTGAATAAGGCTTGTAAAATGTCTGCATGAGGAAAGATAAGATACATGTAATATAAAATCAAAATGTCTGACTTTTTTTTCAAATTATTGAAAACATTGTATATTTATCAAAACATTGATTTTTAACCCTTAAATACATCAAATACTTTTAATGGGTTGATTTAAACTTGCGTTGGCGTGTCAAAATCTCCAAATAGTGTAATTTTTACACCAAGTAATGCCTTTCTTTTATAGAGTGGGTCTAAGCTTCATATTTTTGTCATAGCCTACTGTGAAATAATTTTTATTCGTTGGGGTCTGTGTTCGTGGGTAGCCAAAAATTTTCTGGCGCGTTGGGACGATATTTCGTTGGCAGTAAAATCTGGGTGATTTAATTAATACTAAACAAAGGATTGTGTATTAGTTCGTGGGAATATAAATTCGTGGGCAAGGGATACCCAAGAAGGATTCAAACACTGTTCCCCCACGAACTAAAATGATACCACAGTATCTAACGATTAAGAGGAATCAAATTAATTTCAATTAACAAAAACGTAGAGAAATGACCCACTATAATTTTAAAATGTCATTTTGTATCCCAACAACTGAACGTTTGGAAAAATAATACAAGTTCGTAAATTTCTGGTCGACGTCGCATTTCTCATTAAATAATGGAGTGTGTTGTGATTAAAAGGGCTCAATGGTTCACGTTATTTTTTTCTCATCGTTTGTAAAAATATTCAAAACTGAATAGAGCTAGAAAGTGTCCTTTTGTAAACTTCTATTATAACATCAATTATGTTTAGTTCGAATAAAATAAATTTGTTTTTTTACGACTAAACCAAATTGGCATTTGCGTTATCTTATTCCCAATCTTCTTCCACGACACCACCAAGACAAGCAGGATGCTCTTAGATTTCCACTTACATACATAATAAGCTATGTTGGAATAATTTAATTCTGGTGGTAACGCGGCATTTGATTGGATAGAAAAATTTAGTTAAATTTGTATAACCTGGTTGGCACGTCACAAGACACGTCACAATGCACCAACGTACTAATTCACTTGACGTTACGTTTGAATTTTGAACAGATTTATATCATTTTTAAAAGTAAAACGGACTCAATTTGTACAGCAAATTCCAGAAAATTAAATTATAAGGAATGAACTCAATATCTACCCAAGTTATACTCGTATAACCTGGGTTGGAGCAATTTACGCTTTTTTATAATCCGCTTCGCGGATTATAAAGCGTAAATTGCCCCAACCCAGGTTATACGAGTATAACTTGGGTAGACATTGAGTTCATTTCTTAAATAAATCCATCTAGAATTACTGATTAGTGTACGGTGTGCATTTTTTAAAAATAATTGCAGGGTAGCAAATACTGAGATGCTACAAAGTGTAAATAAGGTAAGGTTTCTGATATATTACTATCCATATGTACATTTATGCAGGGTGAAATCTGTATCTTTTTACAGATTGTGCAAATCGTTTTTAAGCCTTCCGGTAAAATTTTTATTTTGAAACTCCTCGTTACATGTTTTTTGGTCTTGATCATTATCTTTTTTATAGTGTCAAGTTCGGTTATATACATTTAGATGTTACAAGTTGGAATTATTTGCATGAAAACAAGTATTTGAGTATTTGCCGTTCGGATATCCCTCATTGTCACTTACATGCAATACAGTCCACCAGCACGTACTATGTATACTTTAAAACCTTGTTTCTTTTTCATCCTAGGTTGGCTTTGTTGGTCCCACCACCTAAGATCTTGGTGGAGATCTCTTAGTCTTTGGACTGTCTATTTTGTCGCCTCTATATTCTATGTCTACATCGGCAGTTGTTCCGTTCACCATTAACGGTACACTTATGGTAGGCTTTCCGTTCATTTGACAATTCTCGTTCTCAGAACGAGGCAGCGTAACGAAATCATCATCGTCTTTCTTGATTAAAACTGAATCAATATCACCAAACACGCTGCATACCTTGTGAAAATGCTAAAACCATTGCTCTTGTGGTGTAAAAAGCAAAACAGGAAAATGCTTAGCGTCAATTAAAACTCACCGTTTAATACTCTTGCTTAAAATTTTGAATTTAACATGATTTAAAACAGAAAGTTAAAAACATGACCGAAATACTTCATAAAGCACTTCACTGAAATAAAATTAAATTCTTTTTAAAATATGAGAAATCAATGCGCAATCATCGTTCTAAATATTTACTGACAGTGTTTGCTTCATGTGATACCTAATAAGAACATAACAGTCTCACACTTGCTACGATACAAACATTTTTTTTTGGGGAGGGGGGGGGGGTGAATTTCCATTTTCTACTTATCAATCGGAAAAAGAACGTGCGATCGATTGATTCAAAAATACAGACCGATTGCATTCCGTAAGAATTCTAGAAACTTAAAAACACGTAATTATTTTACTGAAATATTTATATGCATTAGGATTTTAAAGATTTTATATATACTTTGATAAATTATCCGAACAAATCTTATGTCTTTACGTACAAGTAACTTTAAATGCAATGTCAAACTAATAGAATTTATCATTATTGTATAAAAAAATATAATTAATTATCGATGTATTTAAAAGTACATGTATAATAAGTTCTATTAAAATTAAAAAAAACGGTAACAATTATTATATTCATTCATACTTTGATAGTAAATTATTAAGCTGCTAGGTATTTTAAATCTAAATCAATGTAAATTCATTGCTAGGTCAGATTGACACATTATTCTCTTTAAAATGTTTACTTTTATTTCTTCCAGAAAAATAAATTTTGCAAACGAAAAAAACCCCCATTATCATAACAAAATTTGTAGGTCTTTATTAAAAAATTAACTATATTTGTTAAAACTATTAAAGACAATATCTTTAAATCTGTCGTTTCATAGTTATACACGTTGAATCTGCAATGCGGCGCATGTGCAGCAGCAGCACATCATCATGCAGTCTACGGAATCTGATCCCTGAAATATATACAACCTATGGTAAAATGAAATCACTTGGTTTATCATTTTTATACATTTATATAAGGTTTATATACATTGCTAGGTATATCTTTTTCAATTTTCCATTTGCATTTACATCATGCATAATGTAAACTCTCAACATAAATTTTATTGCTCACTTTATGCTATCTATGCTTAAGAGACTACAAAAAGGGCCTTCTACAAAGAAATCTTTGACGAAACTAGTACCCTAATGCCTCGCATAATGCCTCGCACGGTAAACACAAGAAACGAATCCACTTCCCGAGTCTATTTTTGATACCACTTAGCGTACAGGGAGAGCAGCAGCAGAAACTGGAACCTACAAAATAATACACAAATATTAAAACTAAAACTAATATTCGAAACATGACATCGGAAGGAGGTTAACTATATATATATATATATATATATATATATATATATATATATATATATATATATATATATATATGATGTAAGTTGAAGACATGGACTTTTGTATTGTCTCTTAATGTGAACTGCGGTTAGTTTAAGGAAAATGAGTGACCGGTTAAGACCTATTTGTACGCTACACATGCTACTGAGTACCAACATATGATATTTGAATGTAATTTGATAGGGACATGTCATTAATTGACCTTTTTAAAAAATCTATTTTGAGCAATTTCGTTTCCTTGTTATTCTTAAAGAAGGACAAAATGATAGGTTGAAGTAGTTTGACTAGGATAAGAGAAGCATGACATATGTTCCGTTGACTCGTTTACTGTGTTGATACTGTAAAGCAGTGTGTTCTAATAACTGAGGTTTATTCCAGTTCTGCATTATCTCTAAAATTTAGTATTTTCATTTTTCGTCCTAATTTTCATACCTTTTTATACATGTATTCAACATTTAAGGCGAAATGGAAATAATTAGGACTTACACTAGGGGAGCATCGCAGCACGCGCACGGTACGTACAGTTTCTGATCCCATCTACAGTGTTGTCCCTGGTCCATTACCGAGTTGCTTGAAACATCGTATACTCCACCTCTGTCACTCATACTGATTGTCTTAACCTTGTCCTTTGACAAAAATTAAGTCATAATTCATTTAAAATATTTTCCCCGAACTTATTACTATGCGGGTATTATGTAGAAAATGAACCATTTACAAGAGTGACATTCCTTTTGAATTTCAAAAAAAAGTATTTTCAATACCTATGTTCAATTTTTTTTAAAAAGAGGTCAAGAACATTTTATAAGCGGTCTTTAAAAGAGACTTTAAGAATTCTGGATATGTGTCATTTGTCAAAAACAAACAAACTTAAGACAGGTTTGTGGTTTATGGTTTCCTTCATCATTATGAAAATGACAGTTAAAAACACAATATACCATTGATTGGTTTTGACCTTAGTAGCTTCATATGATTCATAGATAGATATTTACGTCAAATCATTCAAATAATTATGAGTATTCAGACATTTTCATATAAAAGGAATATATTTGCGACATATGTTAATCGTATGATTTTTTTCATATCGTTTTGTTATACAATTATCATTACACATGTACTTTTTTAATCATCATGATCAGAAGCTATCTTCTTGTCGGACTTTTATTCACAAACAATACAAACATTTAGTTTTTAAAAGAACTTTAATATAAAATATGGATTCTTTCCTATTACTCTGATATAGATTTTTTGATATTCTTAACAAAAAGATTAATCGAGTATTTTGGATTGCTATCATCTGTAACAAACAAATGAATGACAAAACATTTATGTTATTATGTTACAATTTTGGGAGTTGATTTTTAATCAACTCTCCTATGCAGTCACTCGGACAAACCGAAAGTGAAACAGTGTTTGGACCTAAGCACAAATCAACACCGCTGACAACATTTAGTTCTAATCAATAAATTCGATGTAATGAGTTCTTAAGCATTGTTTTTTAAGGAACCTTATTTATAGATACCTTGTAAATAGTCAGATTTTAAATGGTACGAACAGTTTAGATATTTTTTTAAGTCGTACATTTTATGTATTCCTACGCCAGAGTTCAATATAGTCTCGTTCAACTAGACGTTCGGCTGTCTCCGTAAATATCCGACAAGCAGAGAGTCTCTCTTGCTTGTCGGATACAGCTGAGAGTCTGGTTGAACGAGACTAGAGTTCAATTTTGCCTGGATCCATATAATTTCTCATATCTATTTCGATTACTGATAAGCAGTTTGATGGACTAATTCTTTGAATATTACATAACATGATTAATTAATTCTGCATTTTCACGAATTTCTTGTAGGAGAATTCATGTTATAAAATATGTGCGTAATTCAAATACTTATAGGAATTTACTTGCCATGCATGCAAAATTACATATCGTTGATTTTAAAATAAATAATAATCGATAAAATCCACTCCCGTCAGTACTTCAGTACTTTGATTAAAACTGTGGCATAATCTTACCTTTTGTCTTGAATATTGCTTGCTTTAAAACAGCAATTGAAGAGTTTAAGAATTTATACAATGAAGCGCATTGAAGTGATAAAAAATGTTCGTTTGACTGGAATGTTCTTAACTTTGTCTCGAACGTCAATTGTATACAGTGATACTTATGAACACAATTCATTAATTTAAATGTCTGCTAAATATTCTTTAATAAATGTGTCTTTACAATCTTTACAAAAAAACAACAACTAATAATAGCAAGCAATTATAGATTATTGATATAAAAAGAATCATAGTTCCCTCTGTGACAGATAACCTGTATTTCGGTAAAATCACCTAATATCAATGGTTGAAACTTCTCTCAATGCGTATATAATTGCGAGTTTAAAATTTTCTTGTAGTTATAGAAGAAATCTTTCTTGTGATAATTTCCCAGCTTTTTAAAACGCAGTTTTCTAAAGGATTAAAATTCGGTAAATACACTGGTAAAAATCCATACTGCACGTCCTGGGCGAAAAATATTGTTGAAGTATTCTTTCTGCATTATTTTTGTGAATAGGACAATTGTTTACCACTTTGAAATCACCCGGAAGCAAGACTTGTCTTCCATATACATCCTGAGCTTGATGATTTGCTTCATGCCAAAAATTTGGAAAAGGTATAGGTATTTGAAATACCATCAACAAAATTGTATTATAGTACACTGTCTAAACCATCAAGTAAATTTAAAGTCAAATTTCTATCAGCTACGTATTTGCCGACTTTTATTCATGGTTTGCCTTTGTATGAATGCCTATACGTTCGTTTAGTACACGAAAGCTTAAACCACCTTTTGATGTGTTTGTTTAGTTTGACAAAAATCTTTGTAAGCTTGGCTATAGAGCATATTTGCATGGGTAAATCTCTTGCTATATGGACGTTTTATCCGTTTGTAGGTAAAGCTAAGACCTCTCGATACGGAGCGATTGACGGTTGAAACAGACACATCCGTACACACAGGAGAATATTTCTTTAACTTATCCTGTAGTTCTTTGCCAGACATAGATGGTGTTTCTTGTTTTAACAATTCATTACTCTTTGTCAGGTTTGGTAAGTTTTGGTCTTCCTTTTTTATGTCGCATTTTTGGGGTATATATGTACCATATTGGGTGTATCGTTTCCATATTTTGCAGACGGTTTGAATTCCCTTGCAACATGGGAAAATATACCCCATGGCACTTTACCGGTCACACTGTTGCTGTCATTAACATTTAGTTCCTGAATCAACAAGGATATTAAATCAACGCTTAAACCAATACCATGTTGATAAACCCTTTTAAGGACTGGTTAATGAAGTATCACTCAAATGCCTGCGAATGTACATGTATACATGATTTATCGTTTAACTATGCTTGATCGAGCGTGGGACAATTTTTGTTGATCAGATTCATTGAAATGAAAATGCATACGCATATCAAACACAGAACTAAAATTAGCGCATATACAGGTATAGTACTAACCGATAGCAATGTTGCTGAGTGTTCAATCGAACACGTATTGCTATTTGTTACGGATTGTCGCAGTACCATATGTAATGTTTGGATCAAAGTAGTCTTAATTTTCATTAACATTGAATTCCCAATCAAAGAATAGAAGAAAGTTGTAACACTATTAGTAAATCGATAAATAGTCATTATATTGTAAAATTTGACAATACAATAAAGTGTCAACCCCCTCTTATAAGTCCAGTCCAAAATAAATGTGCTGATTGGTAAGTTTTTATTATATTGTTATAATTACAATAATCCTTCTTTAAACCGGGTCGTACATACAAGAATTTCGGAATTTTGGTCTGGAAAAATGGATGATAAAACGGTGTTGCAAATTCAAATAGAACATGCCCCAGAAGAAGTTCAGAAATTCAACATCCCATATGTTCCTTGTTCTTATAAATATTTTTTGTGTGATATTCGGTGTAGGATTCCTGCAAATTGAATACGGAATCGAACTATTGAGGTAGAATATTTAGATGATGAGGATGTATGGGTAGTTCTATTCAGTGATGCCTGTGTGGGTGAGGTGTTAAGATGTACAAAACCGATATTCGGATCGAAAAAAGGTGTCTAAGGACCAAAGTTGTTGAGGATACAAGTGTACCACAAGACCGTCCACAGGAGACAGATAACGACCAATTGAAACCTAACCAAAAATGCAATTTACCCAAATCTACACCACAACCAAATGTAAACCCCAATATATAGGTCTTCATAACACTTACTGATAAACAAAATGGAAGACTCAATTGATGTAAAAAAAAAAAAAAAACAGAACTCGTTTGTGCAAGGTATTATCTAAAAAAAACCTTGAACAAAAGTTTAATTAGCAATCCTGACATAAAACAAGACAAAACAAAGGACCAGAGCAGCCAGTGTCACCTGAGGCTGGGCCACACCAAACAGCACTCGACTGTGGTCCCTGTGAAGGTCCACAGATATGTGGAGACCTTGACAAACACAAAAACGAGAAAAAAGAACCTAATGAGTGTACACAAAATGTAAAAGCAATAAACCGAGAGTTAGAAAAAAACTCAAACAAGGTTTATCAAGAAAAAATCAAATTTAAGAAGAAAACTGTTCTTCATTTTTCAGTAAAGTTCTCCCTCACTTTGTGAATACTAACGTTTACAAGTAATATCCAATAGGAATGTAAGGTATCCGATCCTTGCGAATGGGTTCCATGCATCCTGACCTAGCGATCCTCGAGACTCATTTCGGTAGACAAGCATCCCTAAATATAGAAAAAGCTAGTAAATAGTGTCAGAACGTTTTGAAAGAAAAAAATTGTATTTAAAAGAACGTAAAAAAAAATGATTCGGTGCGGGTACATATGGAAAAAAAGGTGTCAAATTTCCAAATTTTAATGTTTGTAATTTTACGCCAGAAAATCTTGTTGTGCCCTTGGACGCTGGAAATGTGGACACAAGCTGCATCCCGATATTTTTCCTCCGTATATGTTTTCCATGCCCTCTACATATCCTCATGCAGTCTCCTCAACATGCCGCGAGCACAGCAAACAAACGCAGAAGATGAAAAAGAACGTAGCCTACCCCTTAAAAAAAGAAAACTCTAAAAAGAAAAACTGAAAGATGTGTATATATGTTGTTAAAGAAACTTTTACTTATTTGCAATACAGTACATGTATAAGGAAGTTCAAAACACACATAAATTTGTTACTTAAAAAATATTCTTGACTCTTTCTTTTGAACATTATAACTATTTCTGAGCATAGTTGGAAAGAAAGAAAAAGTGTGCATGTGTCTCTCTCTCTGTACAGCGTAAGTGTATAAAATTCCAGCTTGTGTTGTATTCGGAAGATAGAAGAAGGGCAGTTCCAAAAGCATCGTGACGACTACTGTTTTCCTCTTTTCAGAAGAAATGGGCGTGTCATATGTAATAATTGACGTCTGATACAAAGTTTAGAACATCCCAGTCAAACAAGCACGTTTACCACTTCAGTGCGCTTCATTGTATTTGTAATAGGCATCAGTGGCTTTTGAAATAGTCTGATTACTTCGAAGAAAATAAAATAAAAATACATTGGAGACATGGGGAAGGGGAGCAAATTGATACAAGTATATATAAGTTTTATCCGGTTCGTTCCAACCGGGTTCTCTGAATCAATTATTATCATTACAAAATTCATATCAGATCTAATTTGTATTTTAATTCACCTTGTATGGGCGTATTGATCGCAAAATATTTAAGGTAAGATGAAATCTATTTCATTTTTACAGTCTGTGCAAATTATTTTCAGCCTTCTAGTAAAAAAAAAAATTGAAACTGCCTCGTTACATGTATTAGTCTTGATCATTTATCTTTTCATAATGTCAAGACAGGTTATAAGAGATCTTACAGATATGACAGTATATGCATGAATCTAAGTATTTGCGGCTTAATGAAATAAACTAAAAAACACTAACTTGTGCAATCCAGTTTATTCATCATTACGATATTAATAAAAGTTATGGTAGCGATGCAAGTAATTTGTGAACTCTCTCTCTCTCTCTCTCTCTCTCTCTCTCTAATACATGTAATCCAAAAACTTTTGGAACAAATGGCCTGCTCCTGATTATCCTCTCATTGTCACTTACATGCAGTATAGTCCAGTGTATGATCAATGCCAGCACAGTACTATGTATGCTCTAAAACCTTGTTTCTTTTTCATCCTGCGTTGTCTTTGCTGGCCCGATCACCTGAAACCTTGGTGGAGATCTCTCCGTCTTTGGACTGTCTATTTTGTCGCCTCTGGAATCCATGTCTACATCGGCAGTTGTTCCGTTCACCATTAATATCGGTACACTTGTGATAGGATTTTCGTTCATTCGACAATCCCCGTTCTCAGAATGAGGCAGCGTATCGAAATCGTCATCGTCTTTCTTGATTGAAATTGAATCACTATCACTGGATTTCATCGAAACTTTGTCAATCAAAAAGGTATTCTTTGAGGCCGAGTTGTACTCCGATTGAGATATTCTTTTCGTGATCAAGTTTAACTCGTCCATATTGAAATGAACAGGTCTTTTTACTGTTAGGCTTGACCCTCCCTCTTGGATCTTTGAAATCATCAAATGTTTGATTTTGCAAACGAGAACGGTTAATAAGAGTATCGAAATTACACTACCAAAGGCAGACAGTCCAATAGTATTCGCAAAGAAAAACCTAGCTTAGATAGCTTTGTTGTCTCCAGTTCCATTTGGCGTGAAATCGTGCCATTTTCTCCATAACCGACACACATGTACGTTCCCGCGAAATCTGCTTGCATGTTGAATATTTCCATAACACTTGCATTCATTGAAACGTATCCCTTAATACCCGTGTACGATTTTTGGACGCTATTGTATGTATCAACAGACATTGGTATGACCCAATGGGTGGTGATTATTTTGGAATTCTCCTCCGCCTGACAAATGTACGTTTTTGACTCCCCTAAAGCAAGAAAATCGTGTGTTGGTGGTGTGGCTGTAAACATAGCGCTCCTTTGCGATACGTCATCATCTGACGTCATCATACGTTCCATGTACATACGTCATATTGGATTCAGTGTCCATTTGATTGTATTCCACATCGATTATGCTGTGATTCCTGACTATTCTTTCACTGTAGTTTCCAATAGTTGGGCCATCGATGATTTCGTCTTTTGCATCGAACATGTTTATATTTTGATCTGTCGTTGAAGAATTATACTCTACAGCTGCTGAATGAACCATTTTCATCAAAAGCATCCTTCTCCCTGTACTTCAGCAAATTTGAGTTCTCTAACGCTTCACATTGAATGAAAATTAAAACAATAATGATCATTTTGCAAACATTGGCAAATGTCACAAAAGAGTCTGACATCCTTGCATGGAAGTGCCGCAGTTTGGTGACTGACAACAAACTGAAAAAAATATCGGTTGCAGCGTGTATATACATGTGTTTACACTGACCAAATACTCGGGGTTTGTATGAGAGACTAATTATGAATTAGTTCATTAAACACGCGAGGATCGACTAAATCTCGCGTTTGTATCGGACATTGGTAGCTTTTAATCAAATTACGTGCACTATCGTGGAGTGCAATCAGTAGAAATGGCCTTAGACGGAGACCTGCTGATCGCTGTAATGACTTTATCGTAATTACTACTGCTGATGTAAATGGGGTGGCGGCGGATCACAGAATTACATGTTCTCCGCCAGTGACAAAAAAAAAATCAATATGCATCCGCTCCGTCACCTGTGCTTAACATTTGGCCATATCTAGCGAGTGTACCAAAATCTAAGTATGTTGCAAAAAAGAATTGGACGTCAAGTAATACGTGCGCGGATCCAGCTAGAGTATTTTCCAGGAAGGGTTAGGCGAGGGATTATTTTTGTCTGTCGGGGAGGGGATGCATGTCCGAGGCCCAATTATGGTAATTATATGTGTATATTCAAAACAGTTTGAATTTTTAATCCGCGCGTGTAATATGATAATACAAAACTCTTGTGCGTATATTCATCCATATATTTGAGTTGTAGCTCGATATATATCGAGCTATCGAAGATGCGTGCGTGAAAAACCGATAGAATTGTGGCTATGCTAAAGGGGTTAAGGATAGCTGAGAAATTAAACACAAATAAAATATATATTTAACACTGGCATTGTACATTAGCCATTAACTTAGAATATACGATGTGCGCAGCATGCAGTTGAAATGTGTATGTCATTATGGGAAGAGAACCATGAATATGCGTGTTGCTACTTGCAACATTTAATTTACTGCTTTGAATTACTTGCCTGTGCAACAGCTTTCAATTAAAGGAACTATTTTAAGAAATTCAATAGATTTACAGACAGTTTGTTCATGTGCATATGTGTTTCATTCATTCGTAATTCGCAAAAAAAAAGAGAATCTAAAAGGATTTTTTTATTTATTTATTTTTTTATTTTTTTTTTTTAAATTGAATAGAGCAGAAACATTATATCTCTTTATAGAGTAAGAGAAATGAATGCGATTAATATCTACTGAAAATGAATTAGACAATTTTTAAAGGGTAGTTTTTCAATAAAGAAAAATTACATTCATTGTAACCTATATGAACATTTTTCTTTCCTTGGGGTGCCAAAAACTACATATGCGGCGATGCCCGTTTTGAAAAAAAAATGCTCATATAACGTAATGCATCTGCATCACTGTCATCTCCTTTTAATAAAGTGTAAATCTTAATAAATTTCTTCTTTTTCCTATAGATATGCTAGAAATGTCCATCGCCCAAATAACCCCTCCTCCCACCCCATCAACGCATTTGCGAATCCGAATCGCACTTGCTTGGAAATTGGTAGGGTAACGAATAAGATGGGCACCGCCTCGGATCGGAAAATCTCGCGAGAGTCGTGTTGCTACTTTGGAATGTTTCAATATGGCGGGCACCAACGAGTTTATGGTTTAAAAACAAAATATTACATAGACATCGCGGGAGCCTGTTGTCGTCTTCAAGAATCAAATGTCTGAGATGCAAAAATGGATCCTTCATACACTGAAGTTATCGCAGCATCTCTTGTACGAGAATTCCTCAGCAGAAAGGTAACACAATGACTTTTTTCTGCGAGATAATTCGGTTCGGAGTTTGTGCTCATGTTAAAAATAGTTTTATACATTCTAAAAACGTGTTTTGTTGATCATGCTGATTGATAAACATTCAGTTCACATAATCATTAAAAAAATAACGTTGGTTACATCAGAGACATAAATAATGTTATTTATGTCTCTGGTTACAGGGTCGATACTGCTCAAATTATCTAAACATGTGCTAATTTATTTTCACTGAAAGTATCTTCAAAAGTAACCATCTTGCAACTTATCAAGTTAATAACCTGAGTGATTGGTGAAAAATCGATTGTTCGAATATTGTGATTGACACATGTAACGTTATAATACAAAACAAACTCTCTGTTAATAATGCACTAAGCACTATGTGCATATGGACTTTCCTATGATGTACATCATGTTCCCGCAGCACTATTCTCTTTGAGAAGTGAACAGGCATAGCCTATATAGCTATGCTTGTCCACTTCTCAAAAGAGAATACATGCAGCATCAGAGTGTACATCAAATTGGGAAACTAATAAAAATTCCTTAAGGTAAATGTAGTAACTCATAAGTTTACAAGTAGGAGTTTGCCATTCTTTGAGTCAATGGTAGGTTTACACGGAAGGTGCAGAGTTACAAAGAAAAAAATACTTTAGTTATGCAATAATATGTCTAAAATATAGAAAACATTTTCTAAAATCATCTTCTGATTTCAGGGTCTGAAGGGAACACTACAGATGATGGACCATGAAATGCCAAGGGGAGACAATGCCATTAGTAACAGACAACTGCTGATGAGAGAGCTACATATTGAGAAACTGATGAAGAGAAACAAGGTCTGACCATGCGCAGAGAGATCAGTGATATGTAAAACTATAATTTTCCTTTTTCTCATTGGCTGAAATTATATCATGTGACATTTGTCACTAAATTGTCAGTTTCTTGCAAGCTCGGTCGATATCACTTTCTGTGTCTTTGGTCGATATAACTGGACACTGGTCATATTACCACACATTGACCTTCAATGGAGTCCATAATTGTATTTTATGTATTATAAAGTAAAAACTGTAGGTTTATATAGGGATGTTTAAAACTTTGTTCTACTAGTTTGAATCTTTCAAATTAGTTATAGTATTCATAATGTGCATTAACTTATAAAAGCTGAACACCGCTCGTAAATAGGCACTGTCCGCCATATTTCGATCGATCTCTCTTACCATTGCTATTCCTACAACCCCTATATAAGCTGCAGACCTCTGAGCAGTTTAAAGTATTTCGCTGTAGAGGTCTAACCTGTGTGAACGTACAGTAGTTGGCCATAAATGAGTTCGCAACATGGCCGACGTTTACGTAGGTCTCGTCATCACCTGAAACTTTTTTAACCAATTATTTATAACAACAAAGTAAAAATGACTTAGCAGACATATAAATTACTGTGTATTATATCCCTGGGAGTGAAATAATCATAGAATTTTCTAGGTTTAGCGATGTACAGGCTTTGTATTGAATAAAACGGGAGACTACTCGAAATGTAAACAACAACTCTTCATAGATCACGAAAAATTCGGGTTTCATTTTTTGACCTTTGTACTTGTGTAATCAATATGTTTCCTATGGTTTAATGATATTAATGTCTGAACGTTATGTATGCCCAAAATTGTATTGATATTGTGTTCCTTTACGATATAATTGGACATTGAATTCGTGTTATCTTTTTTTTTGGTCATATGTCATCTAACGGTGCCCTTTTTCTACAACTTTTACTTCGAGTTACAATTTTAGCCTTACTCCGGTCTTTAGTATTTTAAAACTTTACCTCACAGTTTTTGCTGTATATTCCGATCATCCTTCCAGTTTAAGGCAATAAAAATCCAACATCTGACATTTGTATGACGATTTGTTTCTGCCTTCCCCAATTTTTTCTCGGTTGGGTGCCATGTCGGTTTGCAGACGATAATTGTTTACCAAAGGGGGATAACTAAAAAAATAACATCGGCGAAAGCAGTAAAAAGTCGGAGAATCACCGGACGATTTTTTGATTCTGGTTATCGTAGAAAATAGGCTTTATATTCTTCTTTAAATCTACCTCAAAGAAAAAAAGTATGTTACGGCGGCCATTTTGCGAACTCATTTATGGCACGCGACTGTACATTTTGCCTCACCCTGTTACTTGGTCCTGATGAAATTATCAAGTTTTACACAATTTTTTCAAGCCAGGAGAATACTAAAATCAAATAAACGGTCAAAATATAATTTACAAACAGAATAATGAGAATATGCACATAAAATAAGAACTAAATGCATGAAACCCAAAGACCATGAAAATACTACACGTTGGCCATTAGATTTAGGTGTACAATTGGGTGTAACGAAATCGAAGGGTTTATATACCAGGTATCTGTGTGACGGTGCCTATTTACGATTGGTGTTCAGCTTTAAGGGCCGAGTTAATTCAGTCTCCTATGCTGTAGTAGTTTAAGTCTTAATTACCAATGTTTTTTAAAAGCAAAATTTGCTTATTGCAGGAGATGGTGGAACCATTAAGAACAATGCTAGAAATAATAACCAAATACTTCTTAGAGCTGACAAAACCAGGTGATTTGATTTTGGTGCCCCAGCCCCAGGATTCTGACTCCATGTCTTCCTCTCAGTCAAACCGCAATAACGATGCATCTAACTTAATAAACCCAGCTGTTGATAGACCTACCTCTTCTAGTTATGGCTCAGGAGGAAAGTCAAGAACAGGTAATATTAGATAATCATTATCACACCACTGTATATCTTTACTATGTAAAAATGACGACCAATAAACTTGCTATATTATCTCTATATAGATCATTTTTGAAATATTTTTTGTGCTATTTGCCCATGGTAATTAGTCATTAAAACTATTCTCAGGCAGCGTTTGATTTCCCTCACATTTAATTTCAGACCTCCTCTGGAGTTATCATAGTCTTTACATTAGATTCAAAGTCAGATAAGTCTAACTTGTCCACTGTAAGAAACTCTGCATCACTGACAAAAAAGTTTTCATTGGTACAATAAACATGATAAAACACCATTTTACTGATTCTTTGGACAATAGAAAGTTAATTATTCCCCTGAGAGGTTACTATTTTCTTAAGCTTGGCCTCAAGAAATAGTTGCTGTCTTGGGGACATTAAACTTGGTATTGTCCTTAAAGCCAGTAAATAGGTAAATATTGTAAAAAGTTACATTTCCTGAACTAAGAGGGAAAATAACCAATCATAATAATAATTTAAAAGTTAAGTCAATCATTCCCCAAACCATTACATCACATAGGGCTGTTGTTTATGTTTGATTTCTGTGGTGGTTCATTGAATTGACTCCCATGAAACACTTGTACATGGCAGATTAAACTCCAGTGTAAGCCAATACCAAATTGCAGCTTGGTGGCCTAAGACAGTGTAGAATGAAAAAGTGCCTTATCTGTGGACACAACACAACATCAAGTGATCACAGTGGCGCTAGAACCAGCAACCTGTCGGTTACTGGCCAACACTTAAAACCCCAAAGACATTTGCTTGCTATGATTATTAAGATTTCTTTATAATTAGTTGTACATGTATCAATAATATATAGATAAATGAGATATTTCTAGTGTACAAGAGGTAATTTTTAAAAAGATTTTATTATAGTTCACATTCTTGATCATAAGGTGATTAACATGTAATTGATCTGCAAATTTAAGCTGCTACAAACACATGAAAACATATTTTTGCTGTTGTGTCCATATAAACTTAAGTGCATAAAACAATTAGTTACTCCCCCTTACTCCTAAGCCATACATGTACCTCAATATTGACTCTTCAGGTGTACGGAATGGGTTCGCAGGATCTGGTCATAGATGACAATGTGGAGGGGGAGACACTCTTGGGGTCAGGCAAGGCTGGCCTGATGGACAGGGAGGACCCCAAGGACTCATTCCCTACCCCACAGAGACTCCAAGGCAGACCAATCAGTGCCAAGAAGAAAGGACTATCTGGACCAATTACAAGTAATCTGGAGGTCAGTGTGGAGAGGTTAAAGGTCAAACAGCACACAGATTAGAGAAAGTTTATCGTAGCTTAAGTTGGATTTGTGTAATTTTCATGTTTATTCTGATGATAAGAGAAACAATGAATTAAACGCAAACTTTAACCCCAACCTAATTTGCTTGTTTTTAAAGCATCTCTTTATGGTATTTGATAATTTAAAACTGATTAAACTTAATATGTAGCATTTGTTTTTAGGACACTGGAAGAAACCGCAAACTAAACAAACCTAGACCTTTGACCTCAGGGTCCCGCAAAATAATTCTAGACAGCCCCGAATTGACCTCTGAACCTAGACGCAGTTCAGTGAATGAGGACAGACTTTCTGGCTCAACAGGAAGTGTAGCGGGCCGTGAAAGGAAGCCGTCCATTCAGGACGTGCTGGCTGTGGAAGACACCAAACCTTCAAAACCAAAATCAGCGTCAGGGAGACGCCAGGCATCCTTGGAGGAGGATTTCCCAGAATACAGTGTAGACAAATCGAGTATAGCAAACAGACCCCCCACTAGGGGGAGCCAGAGGTCAGTACACCACAGTAGTAAATCGTCCAATCAATGGAATATCATTTGTAAGTTGTATTGTTGTTATAGAAAGATTTTTAAGGAATAAATGTGGAAGAGTTGTTTATGAAATGTGAATAAGATATTGTCTGTGAGTATTTGACTCCAAGTAATTTTAAACAAGAAGTATATATCATAAAGATTTTACACACATCATATTTTTGCAATTTAAACATATTTTATTGAGTAATTAACATCATATTTTCATAGAGGCTTGATTTTAGAGTGAATTAATCTGAGGCATATACTGGGGACCATAATTAACCTGAACGTATTTCAATCTGTTATGAATGTGACGGTGCAAGTAATATATAACCATAGCACCATACCCTATTTAGCAAAACACTGTCAGTTAAAAATAAACATTTATCTTTTTTCAGACCATCCTCCAACCATTCAGTGGCATCAAAACTTTCCACGAAAGTAGGTGACCTGGAGTTTGGTGATTGTGACGACCTTGACTCAGATTTAGCTGACCTTGACCTGGGACCAAAGTTATCTGTGAACCGTCCAGTACAGAACCTGATTGATGCCCGCCCAATAACACTACAAACTGCCATAGTAAGTCATTCAATGTAGAATAACACATGATCAAAAGCAGGGAAATCCATTTACATGTAGCAAATATTTATAGTGTCTATGTTATTGAAAAGATTTATTAAGAGAGAAGCATTATACAAATGTGAAGAAATTTAATTCTCTTTTTTTCAAGGAATTGATGTAAATTCATTTTGTTCACGTAATAATTCTTGTAAAAGACTTCTCTTATCAAACTGGAAACAGGATAATTTATGTAGATACTTTGTATCATTAGTTAAAATGTGCTATTTGATCTTGTTAAATAACCTGGGAAGACAAGCTATAAGAATATTGAGAAAATCTGGAAAGTGGAGACATGCATGCAAAACCAATTAATACTGAAAACCAACTTTCTAATGTGACCTTTTCATTCATGATTTACCTGAGATAAACTGTTTTGTGGCAACTAATTTTTGCAATCAAGATTGTCTGGATAATAATATACCAGATAATTTTATTAGCTGGTTCACCTCGAGAAATAGTTGTGATGATGAGGCTTCATCAAAAATTGAGTAAAATAAAAATTTGAATGATTACTTATTATTAAATCAATTCCTCTGTATTTCTTTAGAATTTGAAGACCCTGATATTTGGGTCGGCTACCCAGTGTTTCAATGATGAGTGGAGGTACCAAAGTCTGGTGTTCTGTGATCTCCCAAAGCTTCAGTATGGAATAGTCCAGAAAAAGGTGAGAGAGAGAGAGAGAGAGAGAGAGAGAGAGAGAGAGAGAGGTGAAGAATAGAAAGAGAAAGAAGATAGAGAGGTACAAGCGAAATATACAGAAAGAATAAGAGATACTGATATTAAGAACAGATTTTTAAGATAAATAGTCCATGAAAAAGATGTTCTAACATTTAATATGAGTTTAATGTTTGTACATTTTATATGAGATTAATGTTTGAAGCTTGGTTGAGTTTTTCTACATTGAACCCATACATGTTTATGATGTGTAGGTATACAGTATTCCAGTAAATAATGATGTTTTTGTTACAGGGAGGCCCCTGTGGTGTGCTGGCTGCTATACAGGCTTGTGTTTTACAGGAACTGCTGTTTGGGGATTGTAAAATACCATTGAAACGATTGTAAGTGTTAAATACCAAAATATTAATGAGATGGATGTAAGTGTAAATTACCACAGACTGACTGAAACAATTGTAAACAGAAAGAAACTTTGAAATGATTGTGTTACAGTAACTGCTCCTACTAAATGTTTATAAGTACATTTGTCACTGAAACAAGCGTAAAACATTTTTAGTAATATGTATAAAAAATAGAAAGTCTGAAGTACGACTGAAACCATTGAAAGTGTATATAAGTAACACTGATGCATTTGTTTGACTAGTGTAAAATGGTGCTGAAAAGATTGCAAGTATAAAGTACCACTGAAATGATTATAAATGTAAAGTAACACTAAAGTAATTGTTATTGTTAAGTTACCATTATTCCTATTATTTGTTTGTTCTTGTAGCGGGGATCCAACGCATGAAGAGAGAAGTCAAGCCCTAGCTACAGCTTTGGCCAAAATCTTCTGGCGAGCAGGAGAGAATAAAACAGCAGTAGTCACCATGTAAGTAAGAACTTTTGTATTACAACTGTATACACATGTATCCTGTGCTATATGAACTCTAGGCTGGGCAATATTTTGATGCATATGTATTTGATACGTAGACTGTGAAAAGTGCCGCATCTTTAAGATTGCTTCATCATAATTAAACTACGAACTATGTAAAGGGAAATAACACAATTACCGACTGATGCTCTTGAATACCTGTACAATGTTATATTAAAATGTGTACTTATCTAGTGTGATAGTTATTAATTTTTTTTTTATTTTTTGATTTGCAAAGGTATACACAATTAAAGCCAAAATAAAAATTAGTTTGTATAGAAACCAGAATAATGTGAATAAGCTACATTTTATAATGAATATATATTCAAAGAAATTTGTAGACTTAAGAACAACTAATGGTTCATAAACCAATGGTATTTTAACAACTTGAAAAAACAAAAACTAAAAATACATTAGCATTCCTGGAGGGTAAAATTTATACTGTATATATTAAGCACAAACAATTGACAGAATTTTCGTAGAATTTCCTTTGCTTAGAAAAGAAAACAAGCTTTTATTGCCTCTCATCTGACCTTTCTCTGTGTTTGATTTACAGAGGTTCAGGGAAATCTGTGTTTCAGGGAGGGGCACCAAAGTACCGAGCAGATGATCTGACCGAGACTGTAAGTTAATTAACTTGATGTAACTCATTAACTTAATTTTGAACCGATGTTAATTTACATACATGTATTTACTATACCTGTAATAACCATCGATTTCATTTACATATAAAATTTGTGGTGACAGTTGTTATGTTGATCAAGAGAATAGGTACTATGTTGAACATTCTTGTAAAACCATTTGTTACATAGGGATGTTATAGAATATTAGAGACCATTGGTGCACGATATTAATTTTTCTTGGCAGCTGATGCTGAATCACTTCAAGTCTTATGAAGATCTGCTGGACTTTTTGAAACAGAATGTACATCATTTCATGACAGACGGGACGGGGGGCGTGATATTGACGCTGTACTCCGTCATCTTCTCCCGATACATTGACCAGTGAGTCGGTTGTCTCTTATCTATATGCTTTAACCAGTACCTCTATCATTTTTAATTCTATTCAGTTGTGAAACTTGGCTTTCAATTAGTTACTCAATGATTATCAAATCAGGGTTAACTATGTATTGAGTATGGTTACATGTACGTAATTAGCAAAAACAGAGCAGAGTAAACTCTGGTAGAAAAAATTAAGGTAGGTCAATGAAGGAAAAATGGACAATGGTATAAGTACATGTAGGTAAGTTTGTAGTCTCTTGGTGATGAGCTCACTCAGTAAAACAGTCACTGCATACCCAGAATTTCAGCATAGAGCAGTCATGTTTCTTTTTTTTTTTACCCAAGTCTTATATATAACGTATGAAAAGTTAATGAATTATTAAACAAATTAAGTTTTTGCCAATATAACTTGTATGTGCGTTGTACTTTACAATAAGTATATTTTACTTACCAGTATATCCTGAATCAAATTGTGATATATTGGTAGGAATCATTATCATGACATACTGACAGAAACTTTAATAGCTTGCTGCTATCAATAAGTTAATAATACTCTTATGATGCATTGACCATTGATGATTTGGTCAACCAATGATAAGTTGACCAATGTTCTCATAATCTTGTACATTGATAAGTATTTTGATTAACTGCCACTGAATATAAAATGTTTATCTAGTTTGAAATCTCAATTGTTAGAACTTCTAAAAAATATTTATTCTCTTTAGGGGATTAATTGGTAGATCTGTGTTTTATCACTGCATCTTTGCTTTAACTAAATTTACATTTCATGTTTTTCAAATGCTTGCCAAAAGCAAATACAAATGTATATAAATAAATAAATGTAAAATCTTTATAAAGTTACTATGTAGCCTTTATTTTGTTGGCCAGAGTGAGGGAAGATATGGACGAACCAACAGGAAAGCTGATGGGAGCTCATGGGTACTGTACTCAGGTAATGCCACTTACTATCTACTTAAAACATAATGACTAACCATCTATAGGTACTAAATGTTAGCAATATTTTGGAATTTGAAAAAAAAAAATGAAATGAAATACATGTTGTAATTTCTCATTAGATAATTGCTTTTCTTTTGACATGCCTAATTCATGACCAGTTTTGTTTTTCTGTACCAGGATATGGTCAATTTGTACTTAACTGGGAAAGCCAATTCTAATGTGTTCAATGACAAAATCGAGCTGGACTCAGGTACAGGAAGTGATGTCACAATCCTTAAGGGGGTCACAGGGAGGTCAAATATAGGACTGCTTTCTCTGTTTGAACATTACAAATCCTGTCAGGTACTAACCTATGTTTTTCTTTTGGATAAATCTTAGATTATTTATATCATATGTATAGCATCAGACTATGACTAAATCAATTGTAAATCTTTAATATATTATAAAACCTATCATCTACTTATCATATAAATTCCCAGCATGCTTAGGGGTTTTCAAGTCAGAAATTTAATTTTTAAATAAATTTAATTTGTTTAATTAATGTTGTTTAATTAATGTTTGGAATAATTGTTGCATGCAATAATATGACCCTTAACTTTATTTTTAAAGATTTTAATTATTTGAGTATTATTAAGATATGACATTTGATTTTCATTTATCTCTTTTATGACAATTTGAAAATGTCTTATTTTATGGGATTACTTTAATTTGCCCTAGGTGGGGACTTATCTCAAAACACCAAAGTACCCAATCTGGGTGGTGTGCAGTGAGAGTCACTTCAGCGTTTTATTCTCCATCAAGAAGGAGCTTATCAGTGACTGGAAGGCCGAGAGGCGATTTGACTTGTACTACTACGACGGCTTAGCTCGGCAGCAGGAGGAAATCAAACTCACCATAGGTACAGTGAAATACATTATGTTTGTTAGGATTCGCTCGTTATTGATTTATATCATGAACCATGTTTTAGCATAAAGCAATGTCATTTGTCATTATAGAAATATTTTATAACAGATATATGGCATTGATTTATTTTTTATAACAGATACAGTAGATATGGGATTCAAGACGCCATCTTCTGAAGAGGACCTAGTTCCTCCACTCGAACACTGTATCAGAACCAAGTAAGTCAATCTTGTCCGCATACCATTACCATATAAACATGGAAATATTGTACAAAACCAAATTTTCATAATTTTTCTTTTACCATATTAACATGAAGATTTGAACAAAAACGAGTATTCGCAATTTTTTGCGTTTCAGATGGTCTGGAGCTAATGTTGACTGGAATGGGACTGAACCTCTTCTATAACACAGGATTTGATTGGTCAGCGTAATTTGGATTCAACCCTTGAAAAAAAAAACAACAGAACCAACACCTACATTTCTACATTCATAGAGTATAGACAGAAAAAAATCTTACAGATGTTTGTTGAATACAAATGTGATTGATCAACCAATTTTTTTTTTTTTTAAATCCTGCTGCAGCTAATTAGAAATCGTTGTGATATATTGTGGACTAAGCATGAAATATCATTGGAAGAAATACAATATATAATATGATTTGATATAAAAACCACAAACTAGGATTTAAGCTACATTTAAGTTATATTTTAGTAATATGACCTTGTTATTGCTATTTGCTATAGTATATCAGTTGTCATAAATTTTAGTTTATTATTTTTATTTTTTACATGTAATTAACTGCTGATTCTTGCAATATTTTTTTTCCAGTAAATTTATGAGTGATTTACTGAAGATTTGAATAAGTACAATAATTTTGAATAATGAATCCATGCAAAATGAAATGTGATCTGATTGATATCTTGATTCACATGGCATGTACAAATGTTTATAGATGCCATTTAATACCACTAAATATAATAAATTTGTTCTGAATTTTTTTTTCTCCAAGCAAAAAAAATGAACTTGATCAATTCATGTTATTGTCAGTAAAATTATCAAATTAATAATAAAAAGGCAAGCATTTTAAAACATTTGCTACTGTTCATTGTTATAGTCAAGAGGAAAAACTCTTGGTGAATAATGTACGACATTGTTACTCGGAAGCAGTTATCTTGCTTTGACTATTCCTCAGTTAGACACACCATAAAACTAAACTGCAAATTGTAATAGATTTTCGTAGTTTATTTAAGACATAACTTCAGATGGAAATATTGTTCTTTTGTTTTTGCAAATGATACTTGTATTTAACCCCATTCCTAGATGAATTAGCAAATGTGTACAATTTTTAGACTGAACTCTATTCACATGTCGAAGGTTACAATGATATTGCACAATTAAAATATAGAAAAGTCACCAAATATATTGCAGGCACATTATGGACACTGTTCAGTTGCGAAGCGTACTTTAAATTTTTACTGTACAAGTAGCTTCATTGCGGAAATAAACTTTAAGATTGTTCTTTCGTGTCAAATTAGAATGTGCGAATGAGATATGTGGACTTTTTTTTTTGCCTTGAAAATGTTGTGAATTGTATAATATTTTTACAATATATAATACATTATTTATTATCTACAAAACCCAAGTTAACTTTATAAGTTGTGCCAAATATTTAGTTTATTGATTTTGTACAACACTGCAGCTAATTATTACTAACAGTAACCATGTTCACTTTTGGCATTGTTAATAATTCACTTGCTTTCATGTTGGAAATGTTATTTATTAGTATTTAGCTACTTGATGTTGGCTTTTAGGCAATGTACCATACTTTATTGTATCAAACTTCTTATTCACAAGTATGACATCAGAACATGCAGCTTAGGAAAAATATCTATACATGACCTGAAAAATAATGATAACATTTTTTTTTTAATTGTATGATAGTATTTAAAATTGAAAATATTAAAATCCCTCAAAATGACTTGAAATTGTAGAAATATAAATATTATGTAGACTAAGTAACTTGTTTTAGTAAATAAAATTATGTTTAGATCAGTGTCATATCAAGCCAGCCACATACTACATTGAATTGAAGAAATGATGGTTGAATTTGTAAAATGAAGAAAAACCAATTAAAGACAAAGTTTGTAGCCTTTAAAGCAATATATTTACTTACTTCTGTTAACTAATCCAACAACCACACTTAAAGTCATATTTATGAAAACAAGTATATATTTATACCTTGAAAATCAAAGATAAAGGATTTGAACAAGCTTGAGGTTTTTACTTATTTTCACCCAGAAATGAATGTTATAAAAACAAAGATGTTTACAATTGATGCGTTTGGCATGATATTACAGATAACTGAAATATCAAGAAAAAGTCTGACAAGAAAAATTGTGCATCAAATACTTGTATCATGATTATAAAAATGAGGATTTTGACCAAAATTTTAAGACGTACGTATATGATCGTCGTCTTCTCCCACTCCAAGCAAAACCTACTGACGGCTACTTTGCCACAAGCCATCCTTCTTCTGATAAGTTTTATGTAATTTTTTAAAAATGAAATGGAGAGTTTGTTTTTATTCAGAGGCCTGGATGGTCGTTAACATATTTTGACTAATTGAACTTCTTTAAAAGAAGAGATATATATATATATATATATATATATATATATATATATATATATATATATATATATATATATATATATAATTAAGGAGCTTTAATTAAGGAGGTTGGGCGGTCAACAAAAAAAATGTCAACTTGCTACTTATCTATGACAATCTATGTTGGTATGCAATAACACGCGAGATAAAAGTTTCCATGCTACATGTACTTATTTACATTGACATGCAATAACGAGGTTAAATGTATGCTGAATATCAACATATTTATCTGCATGTCAACATCATTTAGTTGCATGTCAACATAAGTTGCATGTCGACATAAAGAGTAACATCTAGCATGCTGGAAGTCTCATGTGGGCGGTATTTGATATATTTTGTGATTTCCTATAATTCATATTTGATTGTAATTTTCTTGCATATCAACAGTTATCTTGCATGCTAATATCGTTCATTTGGAAGTCGACAAAATTGATAGAAAAAATAATTTTCACACAGGGACAGAAGTATGCCACCATAAAAATCTAAAAAATAAATTAAAAAAAAAGTAAAAAAGTATTTTTTTTTACAATAAACTCGTCGATGTAAATATGAAACATGAATATGATGACATGATGCAACTTATTTATGTCGACACGCAACTTCTTTATGTTGACATGTTAAAATGCGAGTTAAATATACATTATTGCTACTTCTCTTTGTCGACATGCTAGATAAATATGTTGACCTGCAATTTATCTATGTTGACATGCAGCTTACATGTCCTTATGATAACAAGTTGCATGTCAACATATGTATCTCAAAATTAAATATAAGTTAGTTCTAATTAATATTCATAAGTAGTATATTGCATGCTGGAAGTCACATGTTGGCGGTATTAGAATTCTTTATGATTAAAAAAAAAACTATGAATGCATGTCAATGTATTTATTTAGCATGTTAACATATTTGATAAAAATAACTTTAATGGACTCGATGGCCGTTGCCATTTTAAGACTGCATCTGATTTCTTTTGAATAAAGAGCTTCATATAAAACTATAGGAAAAATACCAACATTTAAAAGGTAAATGATATGGATTTTTCATTACTAAATTATAGTTTATAGCTTCACAATTCATATCTTAAAATTTTAGGTAGATCTAATATATAATTTTTTGACTATTAAGCCTCCTTAAACAAGAGGCTCGAGTATGCCACTATAGTGTAGGATGCATTGTTTATATCATATGCACCGTTCGGTATGCATATTTTCATTTTAAAAAGTACCGAGATTGATTTATTCAGAAAAATGAAATGAAGTCTTGCTAAAGTGATTTAACCGAAGAGTTTACTACATAAAAGAATAAGATTTTGTCCACAATTATTATGTTTCATGGACTTTATTCATGCGCATAGGCATTCCCAATAAGTCCCAATAACACCCCCCCCCCCTTTAATAACAAAACAATTAAAAAAGATAATCAAATCAACAGGAAAATAAATTATCATCCATTTTTTAGAAAAGAGAAGCGTTGCTAAGTTTAAATATTTGTTTTATTTGGAATTTTTCTTTACTACGTTCTTAACCTGTTGATGTTTCAGCTGACTGATCAATTACATATACGACCTAGTTTGAATTTTTAAATTACAGTGTGCGTATTTTCAGTTAACAATTTAAAGTAAGGAGAGAACCGTGTTTACGCCATAAATTCCTGCCACAAAAACGACAAATACCTTTCATTGTTTGATAGATTAAATTGTCTTACAGTTTCGTCTTACAGTCGCTGACTTTTCAACTTATCCTTAAGAGAATGTGTAAATTTTTCACTTGATGTACGTCGTATGAAAGTATTTTTAACTTATTGTATGTGTGTACAAACCAAACTCTTTTGTAACTTATGCCCAAATATATTGTATGCATTCTTGACCTATGGTTTATATTCTTTGTTTTTAAGATAAAAAAAAAAGCATTATCTACTTAATTCTATTTAAATCTTAAAGGTGTATTGATGCGATTTCATTGTTCAAAATTATTGGGAATGTCATCGACTTCATGTTAAGTTTCAGCACCAATAAAGAGTACTTTTACACTACTAGAGACATTTACAATAACTGAACTGCTCATGATCAATTTCAAACGGCCCAAAATTGTAAAACTCACAACTATAGTTAAAATGTTTTTGTTTTTTTTTTTCGAGAAGAAAACTTATCCAAAATCAAAAACCGAAGTGCACAACTTCAATGTCTCTGCTTTTCAAATTCATTTGGTTCCCATTCTCTGCTTTTATAGTCTTGGTGCCATTGTCCGGAAACCAAAGGCCCTTAAATATTTTCTAAGGGGAACAACTCGTTAACGGAAGAGGGATTTTGAAGGGTATGTCAGGTGTTAGATGGCGTTTTGTAAGGTCTATTAGCCCAGAAAATTTGAGAAAAACCTTTCAGAAATATTCATTATGTAATGTGTTAATGTTTGAATTCACATTCATTGAGGTATATTTTTTTATAATAAAGTTATACTAGTAAAAAATTTTCCAGAAATCAGTGAATTTTGTTTTGTTAACTTGATAAAAAAAACAGTTTTCTATGAAATTGAGTTTTAGTCGTGTTAAGAAAAGAAGTTTATCGTTGTGATTAATATGTGGTAATGAATGATGAACTATGTCATGATAAATTATTTTAAAAAATATTGTCCCATCCAATCCCCCAAATTCTTTATCTACATTGTCTCACTCCACCCAGCTGAATTTTGGTACTGGACTAGTGTTCCGTTCAGAGAGAGTTTATGACTCCTATCCACGCAACACGATTACTTGGGATAAGCACCGGCTCTTTAGCCTTCATGGCTCGGACAAGGATTTAATTAAACAACCTATCCACCCCCACCCCACCCCCCAAGCTGCATCGTTAATTTTGTTAATTAAGTTTTTGATTTTCATGTAACATTACATGGTTGATTTTTTTTTAAATACCACTGGATATCTTCTCTTAGCCGAGAAATAAGTGTTAAACAAATAATCCCAAAAATCCATGCATAGATTAATATTTGAATGTAATTTTCTACTGCAAATTCAGATTTTGGTCATAAAATTTCTATCTGAAATTTTTTTTTGACTTAATTGTGTTGTATTCTACACTCATTTCAATACCATTTTAAAGATGCATTAATTACATATACTATGCATACAGTACATAAAAAGTCTATTGAAAAATACTGTATTTAACATTTCCTTAAATCTGATTTTTTGATATAAAAAGGACTTTTTACCTCAAAATTGAAGTTTTAGTCATTTTTTTGGTAAAGATTATGACTTTTAATGATATGTTGTGTTTTTAAGAATAGTAAGAATCACCCTATATTATCTGACATTAATTTGAAAAGACACGCTATGAAAAAAATCCAGAAATCAGTGATTTTTTGGCTTTTTCTTATTTTTTTTCTCTTAATGTGACAACAATATAATTTTTCAATAAAAATACTGCTGAAATAGGGTTAAAAGATGATAATTTACTAAAAAAACCAAAAACATAAAATGCTTTCTATGAATTGGACAGAATTTAGGTCTTATTGCCCCTTCTTCTTTGTCTCTGGAGGATGCCCATGCGTGCTTTATTGAATAAAGGTCAGGTGATTTTGCTGGCTAATCCATTCATTATCTCAATTATTTTCTCGTCCAAATGCTGATTGACCCACTTTCGCACTGTGGGATCTGGCATTTTCATCCATCAAAATGAAATTGTCATCAAATTGCGCCAGAATAAGGTCTTACAATATGTGCAAGGATATCATCCCTGTAACGTACACTGGTTAGATATCCGTTCCTTATTAGATAGAGGTGTTTGAAACCGTCGTTACTGATATTTGCCTAAACCATGACTGACCAACCAGCTAACCAGTTTTGCCTAGCAGCACAGCAGTCGTTGAATTGCTCATATTTTTTCTCCATATACGCCGAAGTCCATCATTGAAATCAAGTCAAAATCTTGATTCATAGCGGTCCAAATCACTACTTGGATAGGATAAATGTGACAGTTGACATGGAATTTAGCAAATTGGAGGCGACGGTTGCGATGCTCCGTGGACAAAAGTCGGCTCACTGCACGTTTTTTTCACGTAACCCTGCACCGTGAAGTCGGTTTCGTAAGTTTTGTGTGGAGATCCTTATGCTTGATGCCAGTGTCAGCTCTCTGTTTAGAACAACTGCTGATGACAATCGATTTCTCTTGATAATCAATGACATTTTTTGTTTTGTCTGACAGTTGTGATTTTTGAGCGACCATTTTTAGGTCTCTGTTGGAGGCTATTTGTTTGTTCATAACGTTCCAAAAAACTTCCAATATAAGAATAGCTGACACCCTGCTGCGCACCACGTTGTAAAGATTCAGCTGTTTTACTACTGTTATATTTCTTCATTGAGGCATAATAACTTGTAAAAAGGCAATAAGCAGATAATATTGAACAACCATAAACCATGTTCCTTTTTCTGTGTATGCAAAACAACCAAGACTACAGAAACGTGGATAACTAGTATGTCAAACATTCAGTAACCAAAACTCCTGTGTTATGAACACAAATCACGGTTGTATTTGAATATACAACATAAAATAATGATAGTTGAAAAGTGTTTGAAAACATTAAGACAACCCAAACTAATTTTGTTGAGGATATTAGCATTTAAAAGGGGAAATTTCATTAAAAATTAATATTTATAAGCAAATTTATACAGCAATATACCAAATTGTTTTCATGTTTTTATTCCTTTTTTTTTTTTAGAAAAACGTCAACTTTGATTATTTCCCTGGACCTAACCACAGGGTAATTTTTTAAAAGGGACGATTGAACTCAAAATTTTAAGTTTTAGTTTTCCATTTTTAATGTTTAGAATGATTGATTGATTGATTGATATGGGTATTTTTAATGCTTTATCAAAATTTGAACATCAGATATTGATTAATGAGCAAGATACAAAGTTTGGAATTCTCAATTTTGTCTATCATTGTTTACGTACGTGTTTTATTGGTATAAGTTTCAATCAAATGTTGTTTCCTACTTTTGATTATATATTTTATAAACAAAGTTTACCTGATGTTTGTTACGAGTTATTCGAGTTATTTTGTGAAAGAAATGGTAATTCCATACTTGACATTACTTGTAATGACTCGAGCTTTGTTTACATAACAATGATTTCTAACCTCTGTATCTTTCTTATAACTTAGATTAAGACATTCAAATTAAAGCTGCTTGGTCCGATTTCTTTGTAATTACAGTATCAACATTTTTTTCATACAAATCATTTATCTTAGAAAGTTATGGACTTTCCCGTATTTACACCAGCAGAATCAGTCTCCTTTCAAAGTTAGAAATTCTCAAAGTAAATAAAAATAATTTCTCTTTGGGCAAACGAAAAAACAAACCAAAATGCATCACGGGAATGTTTAGAAAAGGAAACTGCATTATTTCGTCCCCCGAATGATTGGGGCTATTCGACCCACATGCTATGCATCGATTGTAAAGAAAGCAGACTTTAGAAATATTGGCTAACAAAACGTACACATGTTTATTTGTAATTTGTCTGATTATTTCGACCTTTATTTAAAGCGATGTCAAATTCGTAATACAACCATACCCGTCTAGTAGTCAGGGGTGAAATTTAACATGAGGCGAAATAACGCGGCACCTTTTAATGTCGTTTTGTTTTGTTAGCAAATTTTGTACGTATTTTTCTTCATTGAAATTTGGCATAATTGACGGGTAAAACTACTGTAATGTCTATTTTTATACATATACTAGGCAAAGCCATCGTTTAAAAGCGAGTATAAAATTTGATATAAAATCGGACCAAGCAGCTTTAAGGTTAATCATTCAAAATGTGCAAGTAAACCATTTTATAACTTAAATATCAAAAATAAAATTTTGATCTAAAATCGTGACCAAGTCCCGTTAAAAATTGGCCTGTTTGGTGTCTTTTTATTAGTTATACTGTTTTTCATTTATTTGAAATAAAAAACTCCTTGGACAAAATTACAAAAATATAAGAAAAACGTGAACATTTAGCAATTTTTCAACAAATTCCTTTAGGGTCTTATTCGAAGCGATTTCATACGAAACAAGGGTGGTTTTTTTTTTATTTTACAACCATTCATAACGTAGTAAAACTACCTGCAAGATTTTTCATCAAAATATATAGGGTAGGAATAAATAAACTTGGTGTTGTTAAATATTTGCTTTGACTTAAAATTTTCTTTATTACGTTTTTAATTTTTAAATGTTTTAGGAGACTGACCAACATATAAATTACATATACGACCTTGTTTTAATTTTTAATCTTATTATGCAGATTTGCAGTTAGCTTTTTAAATTTTGGAGAGAACGGTGTGTTTATATTTTTAAAAACCCACAAAGAACGATACAAGCCTTGTTAACGTTTGAGAGGTTTCGTCTTACAGAAAAATCAATAAAGTTGACGATTTTTCAACTTTACCTGTATGAAGTATGTAAATTTCTTTCCACATGATTTACGTCGCAATATTTAAGACTTGTTGTGTTCCTAAAACAATTTTCTTTTATACTTTAAACAGTGATCTGCAGTTAATTATTTTCCAAGGGATTTTGTCATGGCGTACCTTTAACAGGTCGGGTACACTACCTTATATGGATAACATTATTTAAAACGTGACAGTATTTTCCTCAATCAGATTCTCCAATCTAGTGAATGAGTTGCAATGCATGACGGTCTACAACGTGTTTACGATTCAACAAACGCACTGTTTTAATCACAATATTTAATTGCTTGCCGGAATGTTTGTACATAGAAATTTTTCCTTTAGAAGGTAAAAAGAAAAGATCACGTACCATTAACTTTGTTCCATGCTCACATTGAAAAATACTGTTGTTTTAGTAGATCAATTGTTGCTTCAAAAAATGATCAGTATCAAAGGACTGCCAAGCATACGCATACAAGTACAAACAGATTTTGATAAGAAAAAACTGCACAATTGTGTATTGGTGACTTTATCATTGTGCACTTGAAATAAATACAGGTAACTGTACATTTTTACATACGTGAATAGCCACAGTAGTAGAAATGCACAAATATACAAACGCAGAAGCGCAAGCTATGCAGCATATAGTATTTTGTCCGTGAAGCATTCTGATGAATGTCCCTGAAGAAAATATCAACGCACATTCTACTAATGTTGTCCCAAATATGGGGTATCACGTGAAAAACGGTACTCACTGCTTCAAATTCAATAGGATGTACCCCTCTTTTGAACATTGACAATGGGGTATTTAAATAGGCTGATATAAGTCCTCATATGCAATATTTTTTAAATGTGAGCATAGAAATTAAAGTTCAGATATAATTGTCCATATTTATTCATAAATTCTGAAAAATCATTCAAAATGAGTTTCCAAAGGACAATTCAAAATGATAAATATATATTCAATACGCTTTGTATACACTGAAACTTGTAGTAGCCCATAATGCCTTGCAACTCATTCACCTGATTGGTTTGTCAATAAAAGTAAACAGATGGCTAGTTTAGTATGCAAATTTATGCCGACGTCACAAAATATAGTGGTCTTGACATGTTTAATGTATTACATGTACATTACGTTATTGCGTTTTATCACTCTTTCTGTCCCCACTTCGTTTTCAAAACTGTTTGCCAAAAATTATAAAGTTTAAAAATACAGTAAAAGTAATTGTTTGCCGCAAAAATGCAAAAAATTATTTATGCAGTTCTTCACGTTTTTAAATTAGGTTGGGCGCTTTAAATTTTAAAGTCTGACTTAGCGAAAACTTTCAGCCAATGAGCAACCAGATGAACCGGAATTCATATATTGTTGACAACGCCAAACCCTTTCATAACGCATTGACGAAAGAGATGGCAGGTCGAAATCCTCGTAGGAACCAGGGGATCCGTGAGCAGGAGAACCTATTGTTGGTAAGTTTTTTGTATCACTCAACCTTGTTTATGTTGCTTTACATGATAAGCATTTCATTTGTACCTACAGTGACGTTGCGAATGCCAGTTCACATCAAGAGGGGATTGGTTGTCAGACTGAAATCAATTACTCTTTGTTCTGGAATAAAAAAAAAAGGTCATTCAATGTATGTCACGTAGTATTGAAATAAAATTCACCGTTCCCTCTATCGTCGTTTTAGAAAAATGTGCATCACATGCTCAAAAAAAAGTAAAGCGATGACACCCGCCGTCTTGGATTTCCGGAGGAGGGGCTCGTTTCACAGTTTATTTTTAACAATATATCCCCTATGTCTACCGGTTTCTGGCAATATCTAGGTAATAAAATGATCCAAATACTTCTCCCTATACTTTAGTTATGTATACATGCCGTATAAACCATTCAGTGACCCGAACCGTTCTCGATACTTGTCCATATTTATGAAAAACGACGGAAGTTTGCATCAAGCGACCTGACGCCTAATTGGCGGCTCTCCATATAAAGTCAGAGATGTTCCAAATGCATACGGTAAGTCCATAGAAATCGTAAATGGACAGTAACCAGTAGAAATGTGTAAACAATGCGGAAAATGGTCATAATCTATTGATAGCAGGCTAGGCCGGAACAGGGAAGACATAAACAGTGAAAAATATTGCTAAAAGATTGAAACAGCAAGGTAATATCGTGGCTTTAAACTGTCACACAGACAATGCTTGCTCACAGTACAAAGGACTGGGTGCATTAACCTAACAATTTTTTTTTTTGGGGGGGGGTCAGAGAATGGTAGACATACAGACGCTGATCAATATCGTTTAATTCAAAATGTCGAATGTGAAAAAAACCCAACGGAATATATCAGGAAAAGAAATATCTTGATAATAGATGAGGTGTCCATGGTTTAACCAAAAATATTAGGACAAATGGAATTGGTATGCAGAACAAGCTAAAAACTGTAAAACCTGTTTTGGATCTACACAAGTTATTTCATTTGGAGATTTCTACCAACTCCCTCTGATCAAAGATTAGTTGAATAGCGCTTTCGGTCATTAGTTGTATGAGGTAAACCTCTTCAACAAAATTTTTCAACATACTGTTACTTTGAAAAATGTGCATCACCAGGTCTCTAATGAGGACCATTTGCTCACTGCAGTGAATAAATTAGAAAGAGGATGTGTTAGTAATGCAACTCTTAACGCCATCATAACTTTATCAAGGCCCTTAAATTCGGAGACTTGTCTTAATTTATTTGTACGAAATTATAATGAAGACATCTACAACTATGAATCCATCCATTTGGGAATCTTCATAGCACATGGCGAAGGCGATCCTCTCGGCTTGCACCAGAAACACTAGGAATTAAAATAACAGTACCTGTTATGTTGTTAACTAACATAAGGACCAGTTAGTTAATGGTGCAACAGGAACTGTCATGAAAATTGTAAATGAGACGAAGGCAGTAAAATTTTAAATGCATGACACATGTGAACTCGTTAGTTTAAAAAGATTTTAATTTACGAAGTTTGATCCTGTGAGTATGAGTATACCTAATATTAAAACTGACTGCAAATTTGCACGTCTTCCTTTGCAAATTGGAGTTGCAGTGGACAGAGCAGTAATAACAAATGGTCTTTGTGTCTTAAGTTTTAGCCTCCCTCTCTGCAGAGAATACCTATCAAAGGTATATATATATACACATTTGCGTTTCTGCAAATGATATAAGAAATCTCTGTGACTCATGATCATTGCGTTGTTGCCAGTCTCATTGTTGTGCAGAAAGAACTCATAATGTGTTTGATTAAGATAATTCTGTTAAGTAAGAATGGGATACAGACAGTTTTTAACTTGATTACTCAGAACAATTCTCTTTATACATAGACAGATTAGATCAACATATCTACTCTCAAAGCCTGGAAGATTCAATTTTACCTGGTATTAAGCTATTCCTATAGGAACACTCTTCTCCAGCAGAACAAGGGGCTAACAAAGCATTAAAAATTTACAAGAGAAAAAAAATTATATGAATGGTTTGCAGTACAGTGTGCAAAAATGATGGCCATTTATAAATTGGCAACTTCAAAAGGATCCATGGAGATTTAGCAAAATTGTGGAAACATTATCAATCATTCAGCGTAACTTGTTACAAGCGATAGCTACAGCTGTCAAAACGAAAACCCAGAAAGTTTACATATCTACGTCCCCACTACTCAGTTGCCCTCTGCTGGTAAAGGAAAAATAAGATATGTTTGAGGTTACACAATTGCCAAAACCAGATATCGTCTTGCTGTTAGTTTGTGCAATATGTTGTTAACACCGGATTTGGATAAGGAAGTGAAAAACATTCGTAATAATGTATCTATATTAGACAATTTCACAGTTTCAGCATCAGAAATCCAACAGTTATCAGTTTATGAAGACACTTTAGAAGAAACAAGTAGAAAACAAAACACATCAGAGGGACTTTTCTACATACATCACACAGTATTTAGGATTTTTAAGACATTGGAACAGCACACTCGTTTCCATTCGTCTTAAAATAAACATTGGTGAGGCAATAATAGACACCCGTACATTTATGTAAGTCAAGAACTTTTAAATGATTAGAAGTTGTAGAACTTCACATCAAATGTCATTAATTTTTTAGACCAGCAATTGAATTGGATGAGACTGACCCTGTAGAAATAAATGTACCTAGAACAGCATGCATTTCAAGTATCTGTGAGGTACTTCTTCAGAAAACCACTAATCTGTTCTTTTTGTGGCAGTGTTAGTTGGACAGTTTAGAAGAGACTGTCTGACAAGTGTGCGGAGAGAATTTTTATTTATTTGTCAGGGTTCGTCAGAAATTAAGTTTGCATCCCTTTTAAAATTGAAATGAAAACATCTGCTAAATGCAAAATTCTGCATGAATTTCACGAAAAAGAACTTCATTTATAAACAGAGGTTTATGGATGTAAAGTATCCAAAAGGAAATCAAAAGAGGAAATAAGAATTTTTTTTACCACAGAAATAACAACAAAGTTCTCATATTCCCAATCCCGAAATTCTATGTGCTTCTATTCAATTATGTAGAACCAGTGGTAGCCTTGATATAACAACTCTAAAGAATCAGCCACAACCAAGACCTAGTAAAGAATTGTGTATAATTTAACCAAGTTCTGTTGATTAAGATGTATGCTTAAGTGAACCTAGTTGTAGTGAAGAGGCATGCACGATACATACCCTTGAGCTTTCAATCTTGAGTATTATGTGATAAGTTATCATATCCTGTTCAGGATTGTTACTTTTTTTAAACGTTAGATTTGTAATATGTTTTAGCTTTGCTTACTACATAGCAATGAGGAAGTCATGATCAGTTCTTGTAAGATATATTTGAAATGATCTGCTGTTGACCTGATATGGTTCATACATACTCAGTAAATCCAATGTGTAATTACTAAATTGATAAAATAACCTAGTATTTGAATTGTTGATACTTTATAATTTTACCCTTTATGTTTACTAATGTCTTTGATCGACTAAATATTAGGTATTAAGGTCATAGGACTCTCTCCTGATTATATTTTACAAAAAAACTTGGCGAGCATGAACAAACTAAATTTAATTTTTAAAGCTGACATGAATTCATAAAAGAATTTGGTCGCCTTATTAGTTTCGATCGCCCCTCTACTGTCACTGGGGTATATACCGGTCGAGAAAGTTACAGTCGGTTGCTTTACGATCGAAGCATCAAGGTTGCATGTACTTCTAAATGCATGAAAAACGCACTGTAGTAAAGTGTTTGTAAAAAACAACAAAGGAAACTACAATCAATAAAACACCAAATATTTTTTTACTCTTTGAAAGAATTTCCAAGGTATCCGCATGCACACCAAACACGTGTGTCGTTCATACAGAGTGCATAACGCCCGCTTCTTTTATTGAAGACCACTCATAAGGCACTACATCTAGCACAGTAGATAAATATTTATAGTATATCCAAGAAAGTAACAACGTAACATCTAGGTTTCTACAAAAACACCCCGTTTCTAAAATCCACGCGGTCATTGCACGATCTGCCACAGTGTGTAGTTTGCGCATGTTATAACTTACACAGGAAAACGTTCTACAATTATCGGAGATTTTGAAATTTGTGTTTCTGGATATCAGTCTGTCTTGTTTCGTACTTCTTAAAACAGTCCTTACCAGTGCAGTGGTTGTTATAATTCATTTGTTCAGAACGCGTTTCTACAAGTCTTTTCGTCCGATGTAATGTGTTCGGGTGAATGAAATACCTGAATGCGGTGAAACATGAATAGTGCTATCGGCCTTATATAGGAGATGTGTAGCGATGAACAGAACAATAAAAATCAACAACTAATATGGCGGTAGTCGGAGATAAAAGGGAAATAATGCGTATTTAATGACAAGAACACACCACTTTATATATTTATCTTCTTGTAATTCAATTTAAAAATCCGCGATAATTCAACTTACGGTTTCTTCGGACTTACCGTATGCATTCGTAACATCTCTGACTTTATATGGAGAGCCACCGCTAGGCGTTGCGTCGCTTGATGCAAACTCTGTTGCTTTGCTGTCGATGAATATGATCTGGTATCGAGGACGTATGACGTCAGTGGAAGGTTAATACGGCATGTATACATAGATAAAGTACAAAGAAAAGTCACTGGATATTTTGCAACTTAGATCTTGCTAGAAACTGGTAGACATAAGAGGATTAATTGTTAAAGATAACTGTTTATTCACCCCCCCCCCCCCTCATGAAATCAAAGATGGCGAGTGTCGTCGCTTTACTTTTTTGCTCACCTAAACCATGTCTGTCTGTCTGCCTGTTTGTCTGTCTGCAAACTTCTTTTCTAAAACCACTGGACAAAATTTAACAAAACCTGGGAAAAGCATCCTTATGAAAAAGGGATTCTTAATTTAAAAAAGGAGACAATAAGGACACAACTTTTTTTTAAAAGAGGAGATAATTGTAAAAAAAAAGTGCAAATAGGGTGCATGTCTTTAAAAAATCTTCTTCTCAAGAACCACAGCACCAGAAATGCCAATATTGCATGTATAGTGAAAATTCTAAATTGTGAAAATTATGACTCCCGGACTAAAACTTGGGCCCCAAGAGGGGTTTAAAGTTTAACATAGAAATATATAGGAAAAGTGTTTAAAAAAGTTATTAAACTTATAGTTTCGTACAGTTTCTTCTTATTATTATTTTTTTCCACAATTTTTGTGCACGCGATTTCTCGGAAAACATCCAACTGATTTGCACCATTTTTTCACAGATGATTGGAAGTGATCTGAATTTATTTTGTTTTTAATGTTTTTAACGTCGTCACTTCCGGTACCGATTTATCGCTTGTTTTGTAACTTTTACGACCCATTTTGTGCACGCTTCTTCTCACAAAGTATCAGAGATATGAATATGAAATTTTCAGGATAGGTAGACCATAGGCTGAAGTTATGCCTATTGTTTTTTGTAACGCCAGTGGCGCCATTCTTAAGGGCTCACTATGGCTCAAAAATTGGGTACAAATTTTGTTCCCCTTTTTTGTACACACGATTTCTCTGAGATGACTCGATAGATTTTCTTGAAATTTTCAGGAGTGATAGAAAGAACTTATATCTCAAGTATCCATTTTTTATTCTTTCAAAGTTCATTTCCTGTCGTCCGCTTCCTGCTCCGCGACAAAAAGCTTGTGACATTGAAATCTCAAAAATGATAAGGACTTGAGCATTCAAACTTTATAGGATTATAGACCTATACTGGTAGATGTCTTTAAACTATTTAGTTTTGTTCGTCATAACTTCCGGTCGTCACGGGAAGCACTTCAAAAATTATTATTTCTTTTTCATTGAATTCGTATACATATAGAAATGAAATATAATTAATAATCCTGATATATATCATGTATCCGATGTTAAATAAAAACAAAAAATTCTACTTCCGGTGAGATATCTCAAATATCTCAGAAAGCGTTTTATAAATAAATGTTTTACCCACGAGATCTCAGAAAGTCAAGTGATCAATACACGAAACTTATATAGATAATAGACATTTTACAGAAAGTGTGTTTAATCGCTTTCATTTAGTCAACCGTAATTTCCGGTCCTCACCGGAAGGGTTCAAACAAATTAAGCTGTTTGAAAGTTTAACTGTTTTTCTTTGATAATTTAAGTGAAATTGATAAACAATAAAGTACAAGTGTTTAATGTTCCAGAAATATTAACTTTTTATTTTCACTTTTTGTAAAGGTTAGCATATTTTTTCAGACTCAGCATACTTTAATTATGATAAAAAAAACCCATGCTGGACCAAATAATATTATTTGCCGTTAAAACTTATTTTAGAGCTCTTTTTAGAAATTAGTGCTAGACTATGTTCAGATAACCGGTATTTTAAGAGTCGATTTCTTTTGGACTATAATGCAAAGCACAATATTATTATATTGTCGTTTCTGTGAGTCGATTTTAATCAACTTCCTGACGTAGTTACTCTGGCAAACCGTAAGTAAAACGCTGTTTGGACCTTAGCAGAAATCATCACGGCTGAGGAGATTTAGTACTCGAATATAATCAATAAATTCAATGTAATGTATTTAGAAGCATTATTTTTTAAGGACACCGATTCATAAAAACCTTAAAAATAGTCGATTTTAAATGGTACGACCAATTTAAATATTTTTTGTATTCTTGTTATTCCTACACCAAACTTCAATAAGGTTGGTATGCTTTTTTTAATATCTAGAGCGGTATAGCGTTTGTAATCAAGGGGAAACTACTCAATCTAAAGATAGAACCAATACTGGTGTAAATGAGACTTTGTTATTTTTTTATTTGTTAATAAAATTATTGAATATGATTTTCCAGATATATTTCGATTACTAATAGATAATGCATCGTAGAGTTTGATGGCGTTGATTCTATCTTTAATTATTACACAGCGCTTTTAAACGGCGTTTTCCTTCTTTAAATCGGAATTTTTGTCGGAAAAGTCTGATAATTTATAATGGTAAGAAAAAATGTGCGTACTATTCAAATACAGCTAAGAATATTTACCAAGTGATATTACATTTCCTTAACTTTAAAATAATTAATAATCAACAAAATCAACTTTTGTCAGTTCTTTAGTTATTTGATTATAGATTATGACGAGAAAGATTTTATTGATATTAAAACCAGATATATGAAGGCGAGAAATGTAATAAAAATACAATGACAATATCAAATTAAGTGATTGTAATTTTCACAATTTTTTCCAGGGCAGACAATTAGATATCCTCCAAGCTGTAAGAGGAAGAAATAGCCAACAACATACAGCCTCTTTGCCATCAACGCACAACAATATCGCACAAGAAAGAGACCCATTCCACACGATATGTGTAGAAATGAGGCGGGTAGATTCCGCTGATGAATTAAATGTTGGTGATCACGTGGTTTGGCATAGGCGCTTTTACGATCATCATGGGATAATTACAAATACAAAAGGTGGATGTGAATTTGAAGTAATTGAATCAGCGAATACAACTTCAGGTTTTTTTGCAGCATCTATATTCAGAGGATCGATTTTGGGAGGAAAAGCAATCCTCAAATGTTCTTCAATTAAGTTTCATGTAAAATATCTAAGCGTGGTTCACTATAGTTATAGATTTTCAAAAACGAAAACTGCTGAACGTGCCAAACAGTATTATAACGAAAGCAGAATGGATCCAAGTTCGTACAACTACAACTTGTTCACCAATAACTGTGAGCATTTTGCAACATACTGTGCTACAGGTAAAATGTTTAGTCTGCAGGTAGCGACATTTTTATCTGGAAGTATGCAGTCATATATTGAATCAATATTGAAACCTGAACGAAGAAGAAATGATGTAAAATGTGTAAAGTGTATATGTATGCCATGCAAAAATATTGAGAGCAAAAATGATGTTAATATAGGGGACATCATTAAGTACTTAAAGGATGATATTTGGCATTATGCAGTGGTTATTATGACACATACGCATACCACAAAAACAATGAAATGCGTTGTTGTGCACCATAATTCTTGTGGCCCTTTTGCTTCCAAAACGATTGAGAGAGAGGAAATTGTCGTTCGATTTAAAGACCTTTTCTACAAAGATATCTACGCATCCCCTGACTTTCGCGGAACTGTATATAATCCAAATGTTGTTCAACGTCGTGCGCTATCTATGATCGGAAAACAGAAGCGCTTTAGCAATGAGTGCAGTCATTTCCCAATTTGGTGCAAAATAGAGTCTTGCAAAGATGTTTATTCAGGAACATATATCCAGACTATTTGCAGCACATTTGACGCAAAATGATTATTTTACCAGAAAACTATTCAGGTTGTTTGCTAATCTTTGTCCGTAGTGGCAATCATCTTGTAAACCTGTTTTGTTAAGCCAAAATTTACCTGACAATCAATTATATTTGCAGCATTTTGCAATTAAAATTTTGGCAAACTCCTTAAAATTTGTTTTAGTTAACTAAAGACGTTTCTTAATTTTTTTCTGTTTGCCCGAAATTAACCTTATTTAAATTTGCTTACACATTTCAAAATACAAGTTTAATAAAGACAAATAAATTAAATAGTGTTTTTTAAATTTTGTATGTTTTTCAAAGAAAATAGTTTTAAAAAATTAATGTTATGATAATTTTTAAAAGATTTCAGCCTTTAAATAGAATATCAAATACCAGCATTATGATAAATTCTATGTACATGTAAGTTCGTATGTACATTCGTTTTTAAAAAAGAATCTGATGAGCATAAACACCTAGCTTCAATAATGTAACCCTCTCTGGTTTTTTATATCTGATGTTTACTGGAGGGGGCTATAATTCCAAAAGATCTCCGTAATGGTGCAAAATTAATTTTTTAATACGACTGACTTCGGTCTGAAAAGAACGAATTTATTTTTGAATTCCTTTAGAAAAATGATTATTTAATTCAATTTTAACAAACTAACCGTATATAAATCAAAACCAGATAACATACATCAGCATGTTTACCAGTCGTCTTTTTCAGCAGCCATGAAAGTTCTTGCGTGATTTTATGGGATTTTCGCTTGGAGTTTCATGGGCTTGGTAACGTGAATATTAGTGTAAATAATCGATCTTACCTCGTTCTATCACTAAAACATCATTTAAGTAAGTGGCATGTAATGGAAAATTCATATATACTTTAATAATCTCTAAGGCAAAATGTGGAAACTCATTTTATGCATTGTGGACAAACAACGACTGCATCTTTGCGCGACTAGAAGAAAAAGGACTTTAACATATGATCCGCTTCTTCAATGACATCTCGAGAATTTGACTAATAATTTTTACTAAGATTGCACCGCTGTCATCTGACCACAAACTAGCTCATATCACAATTCTGTGTTGTATTCCATACGAATGAAAATACATGTATATTATATGGTGTTAATATTTGACCCTAATGGCCTACAGTCTGGTTAAAAATAATTGGTGTTGCCATTCCGTTTGTATTCATAGCAGCATTGTTTAATTAGCCCATTTTCCCTACTTCCTTACCATTCATCTTACCATTGATCAGCACCGCAACAAACAAAACGCCATTATGTTTTTTCTGTAGTATATTTTGTTTTTGTTCCTTTTTGGATTTTCATGCAGTCACTTCCAATTTTTTGCACATTTACTTTCGTTTCATTGTGCACTGTTTTAATTTTTGCTTTGATGTTACGCTTCTAAGGTCATTGATCTAAGTCTGTCATTTACACCTGACATTCAAATCGCAGTACTCTGTCTTATGAGTGATATAATATAAATATGCCACAACTGGATTATTTTATTGTGGTATAAGGTGTACTCAAAGATTGTTGCATTTATTAAGCATTTTTTATTAAGTGTACTGTTAATTTTTAGGCTTAGTACAATGTTTCGCAAAGACAGGAGCAGTTTTGGAGGGGGTATTATTATATAATAATTATTATGTATCGAACTTATTACGTGGGAAGAGACGTACTGACCTAGAACCAACAAATATTGACCGTATATGAATTGAAATAAGTGACCCTACCAGCAATATTTTTCTTTGTTGTCTATGTCTGTGAAATAGTATCGGACATAAAGATAACACGTGTGGTGGGTTCTATTGCTACACTTATTCTGACTAAACTTTCACACAGATTTATACTTTTCCATGCATTCAAACATTCATAATGTAAACATTTGTTGGTCTCTGATATGTATCAGCCTCTGATGATTAAACGCCGCTTAGTGATACAAATATCATTAAGCGTTGCAATTGCAACCCTTAATGCTATAAATTCTTGCATTAACAATTGACAACATCAACCACTAATGATAAATCGCCGCCTAATGATACAATTTTATCTTTAATAGTCGCGAATGCAAAGCAGACATTTAACGCTTAATGAAACAAGCAGAAAGCTACAAGGTCAACCCCTAATGATATAAACATTTATATCATTAAGCGTTGCAATTGCACTCTTAATGATATAATAACAAACCAAAATTTGAAACTTACGCCATTTAAAAAATTATCTAGGAAAGAAAGATGGATGGCCGGAAAATTATAAACACAGAAGGAAGATTTTATCATAACATATTATCCAATGCAATATCGTATTATACGGAACATACCATAATGTAACATATTACACATAACAATATTAAATCATGATACAATATCATATAGTTAGTTTTATACAATATCATATTATATGATATAAAAATAAGATTTGAGGATACATATCATGCATATTATACAATAGTGCATCCTATGATACATTACTATATCGTATTTTATATATATATATACAGTATCGTATCATATGATACAATTTTTTTTCATATGATATAATCCTACAATATCGTATCACATGATTCAATGCAATGCACAGGAAAAATGTCCACATGTGTAAAACATGTGTTAAAGATATTATATATATATATATATATATATATATATATATATATATATATATATATATATATATATATATATATATTAAACATTATTATTTTACATGTGTAAAAGACATATTCTCTATGTGTAATATATGTGTTGCATTTTATATATCAAATTCATGTATGAATTTTTGTAAGCAAATTTCAATAATAAAGGTATATGTTGACCTAAGCTTTCATTTAAAATAAATTAAATATGCTTCATATTTTCACTTCGCTTCAAACTATTCCTCGATATAAATGTATGAATTACAGTATAAAACTATTACAAATGCATTCTTTGTATATCAAAATAAAGTAATAACAAAAACTTCATTAATTTGTTCTCAGGAGTTTATTCTTCATCACCGCGTGTTACAATTGATCATTTCTCTCTTTCTTGTTCCTATAAATGAAAAGAAAACCTATATATTCATATGTAGTGTTTCTTAACACCAAAATTCGTTATTATTTTCATGTCTGTTTTACAGGATGCACTTATTACACTGTATATATATATATATATATATATATATATATATATATATATATATATATATATATATATATATATATATATATATATATATATATATATATATATATATATATATATATTTAGCTTCAAAAGAGGAATCCATACAAAAATACATTAGATAAGTAATCTAGGTCAAAAAATGTATATGATTTATTAGGTTTTAAAAAGAAAGAAATCACAACAAATCTTTTAACTTACATCTTGGTAACGCTAAATTCTTCTTTTTTCCTTTTCTTGTAGAAGATCCCAGAAGTTGGTTCTATTGTATTCCTTTATAGATGTATAGAACTCAGGTGACATAAAAAAAAATTAAAGTTAATTTATAGTCATGGTATATTTCATGGATTGAAGATAAAATTAGAGAATCAAATTTTCACTTTAATCTAAATATAGCTTTTCTGTATTAAATATATGCATTTCTGTAACAGAACTTACATACGTGTTATTTTTACTATACAATTATGTATATATAATATTATAATTTTCATGCACCTTTAAACTCTGGCCAGAACTTCTCGCATTTATTGAACTTTTTTGTTGATAAGAATGCCCTTTGAAAGATGAAGAAAAAATAAGCAAAATTCTTTCATAAAGTATAAATCAATAGATAGTTATATATATTTAGGTACATGCATATGATGCAATTTATTTGTTCATAATTAAGTCCAAAAGAAGGGACTGGTTGCATGTTAAGTTCAATTGTTTGTATCGTTAGCCAATACATTTCACTAAGTATCTATAGATTGCATTTCAATGTAGATCCTGCTCTTTTAAGATATATGCATAATATTGTTGATTTTTATTTATATATTTTATTTATCACACAAAATCAGACTTACAAGTGCTACTGTCATCTTCTTCCTCCACATGTCCACATTTCCTGGTGGAGTGAATGGCCTGTACAAATAATTGCACAGACCATCCAGGAAGAAGGTTTGAATGTCCATTGTAGAGTGGAACAGCTAAGAAAAATAAACATCAGACGATCAATATTGCAACAAAAAAACAAAGACATGTGTTAAAATCAGTCACTTTATACACGGGTGTTGTTAAAATGCGAAACGGAAAACGTAACGGAAGGGAAAACGGAAAATCTTATCTAATGTTATTTACCTCATAGATTTGTTAATCTTGCTAAAACGATGTACTTTATGTACCTTTTTAATCTTTTTTTAAAGATTAGCAATATTAGATTATTTATTCAAGAATATTTATTTCCTCAAAATTAAAAGTACATGCATTGACCACTATATTCTGTCCCAAAATATCCTCGATTCACTTTTTGCTGAATAACTCGATATTTATATATAACTTAGGGTTCACGCGATTCTCTTTTAGAAGCATTAAACATTCTCATTATTCTTTCTTTAAAACGTCCTCTCTAGCTTATCAGCTGGTATTAATACACGGCTAAAGAAGAAGTCTACGGGGTTTTGCATTTCAACAGACCCGAATGATGGTGTTGAAAAATAGTGCAAGGTCTTCTGAGTGACTACCAAATGGAGAAAAGATGTCATTATTTTCCATTATAAATCGTCCAATGTGCTGCATGAATATTTTGGTATCGACAGACTATAGTCCCAATGTATAATCGGAAAAACAAACCAGACAACGTCTAGAGCTCTCTATTCGGATCATATGTATATAGCTGCTGGAACAAACAACTGCTTAGTAATGCAAACGTAAACAAAATTGCATTGCTAAAAATACTAGTTTCACAAATTACTAGTTTTATAAATTACCGGGTATTTATTTTTACTATATTTTAATTTTTAATGACGTCAGTCCTACGGGTTTTTTTCTTCCATCTCAATGATACTGTATCGTCTGTATGATAAAAGATCGTCTAGAACACCGAAAATTCAATTTTGATGTAAGTATATACATGTACATCATATTTGAAATATGAAAATAATCAAAACACGCATAAAACGCTTTCACTAACTGCGTACGTTACGCTGAAATGCCAGCAATACCATGTAAGAAAAATAAGTAAAAAGTTATAGCTTATTTGCTCGTTTAATCATGTTCATGTTTCACAATTTGTATACATTTGATTTTTCCGTTTCGTACTAAATTAAAGCCGAATGAATACAATGCTATAATTTATAGACATTCATATGAATATTAATAAAATAGCAACATGTTGATAATCATTCATTAGATATAAATAAAAGATACAAAGTAAATCGTTTCTAGCCAGTCTATACCCTTTAAAGCGATAAACGTGATGATATTTTCCATTCCGTTCCGCTTTCCGTTCCGTTTTCCGTTCCACGTTTAGCAACACCAACTAAGACATTGACTACCATAAAAAGAATTAATATGAGAAGTATGGAGACAGAAAAACTTACATTAAGGCAACGGACAGGAGTAAAGGAATACAAAAACCATAACTAGGATGTGTTAAATCCTCACAGGTATGAACAATCTTATGCATCAAGAAATTTTTTAACGTGGGTTTCTATGAGAAAAGATGAAGAGTATTTTTTTTAGACTTAAGACAAAACATTATTGGTGATGTATTATCATTCCAGGGACATTCCCGTTGGCTTCCTTTATCTCATGGCCTCACCAAACACTTAGTGAAGTACATCTTGAAATCAATTTCGGACTAAAAGGTTGAAAGACTGCAAGCTCACTTTTCCTCTCTTTTAAATGAATCTTTTGCCAACAACTTTTTTTCCTCCATAAACAGTCGCCAAGGCAAAGACTTCATGCAATACTTACGGATATGCTTTCTTTGTTGTGTAGAATTAATGTATACTGTAGAATCATCATTGTTTGTGGGAGACCAATAATCGGTGAATTTGTGGGTAAACCTTGCCTTCAAATTTACATCCCCACAAATATATTTATATATACAGTCATTTGTTTAATATTTTCTTACGAAATAAAACTTGTTATGGAGTTTAAATAATTATAGTCCTATTTAAAGCTTCTTTTTGAACAACTATTATGTTTGCAAATGATAATTAACTGCACAATGAAAGTCACAGAAAATATATGTCATGTCTATATAATTAAATAGGAGGATTTTTCATTAGTTGCAGTTTGCCCCAATCAATTTTGCATTTTTTTGGCATACCACGGGAACATTTGAAAATGCTGACTACACTTGCAGAGGTAAAACCATACACATGAAATGTTACATTGCAAAACTTGGATATGTATAGGCTTTTTCCGTAACCCTTGTTTACTAATCTTGAAAAGTAAATGATTCAATATCTGTTTGTTATATCATCTTTTATTGACTACATGAAAATGTTTACACTTGTATAAATTTTATGTACATATTCATTTTATACTTATTATCCTGCATCCTGTCCCAACTTCTATTGAATACATTTGAAGTCATCAAAGTGTAAATTAGGAAATGTTTTTCAGATCCAGAAAATTCTTCTTAAAGATGAATTCGTTGAGAAAGATAATGTAGAGGCAGAACATCTTGTCAACAAGTATTTACAACTTGTTGATGAGCATGCACCGGAATTGAAAAAAAAAGTCAAAACACATCTACTGTGTCACTTGGTAATCATGATAGCTGAGCTGTTTATGGTAAAATGAAATTATTCATCCTTGTACATTACAGATTATTCAGTGAAGGTCTCTATTAATGTTTTGAAGGTTGATGATATCAGAAGACATGGCCCTCCAAAAGGATACACAGAAGATGGATTTGAAAAAAAGCATGCTTCTATACGCAATGATATCTTTTACCAAAACCAGAAACAGAGCAGTAGAGACACTGCAATTTCATTTTCGCACATGACGTTGCTAAACCATGTGATTTCTGGTGGATATTTCCCTGTGAATAATGATTGGTCATGTTAGATTTACTACATAATTCTCTATTTAAGTTAGCTAATGCAGAACATTTTCTTGTTCTTGAAGATTTGCTCCTTTTGCTTTTAATCTATAAATTAAAAAAAATCTAACAGGTTTAGAATTTGTTTTAAATACCATAGTTTTTCTATTCCTAATGATTGAATATTTTTTTCATGAGAGCATTTATTGATATTCATAGTATCAATTTAGTGTGCTTGTTACCATAAACCTTAATGCAATTTTCATTAATTAACCACTGTTTAGATAATAACATTATTGAAAATTTCTTTTGGTAAATCATTTTATACTCTAATTCTTCCAAATAATATCAGAGTATTTAATACATGGATGGATATTCAAGGTTATAAAATAAAACAATATATATGGTTGAGATACCTTATATGTATTACTTTATAACGCTAAGATTTAATGTTTCAGGGTGTGTATTGGAGAAAAGGCAAGGACTTTAGGGCAACAACATGAAATAGTCCAGTTTATTGGAGAGATGCCCGAGGAGGAGGGAGGAGTTCCAATTAAGAAACTGAAAAGGAAACCCAATGGGAAGGTTATTTCAACTGCAATGGAGGAGTGAATTTTCCTCCAGCTCTGTACAGAGATGGAGGTACCAGCTTTCTCTCCACAGGATGCAGTCATATTTACAGGAAAAGCTGCAAGAACTAGAAGGAAAAATGAGCTCGCAAATAGTGGGGATGCTGTGCAGTATCTTTCATCGCAAAATGAGGTTAAATATACTGCAAGTATTATAAATCATGTACAGTTACACATTTGGAGATACATATGTATTTATTTAAATGCTCATACAGAATAGCCAAAGTTTATTTCTGTGATATTTTTAATAAAGTCACAATGAAATTAACTTTGTTGTTATGTTTTTAAAACTACCGTGAAGCCTTTTTTGATTTGTTTATTTTTTAAATAACTGTTTACCTGCTACATCGATGTACTGGTATTTAAGTTAAATTTTGAGAAAGTAATGGTGTTTGTGAACTGATGTCTGAAATGGCATTTATTTTGGAATGTGCGTTTTAACAGGTAGCTGTTGGGATTTTTGAAGAGGGCCTTATTATAAAGAGAAAAAGGAGTGCAGAGGTCATTAATGCAGTCAAATTACAAATCATGGAAAAGACCGGAATTGCAACAGAGACTAGATGTAAAACTTTTAAATTAAAAGACACATTTATTTTTGTTAGTCCTAGCAAGCTATCGCAGTTGGAACACATTTTTCACAATTGCCAATATAGCAGCTGTCGGGTGACAAAGACTAACTCTAATGAAATTGGTATTGTAAGACACAGAAATGTGAACTCTTACATATGGAATCAATTCAAATTATGAATGTTGTGCTGAATGTATTGATCACAACATCCATATTTGAATTGATTCCATAGATACATGTAGATGTACATGTATATGTAAACGTCTCTACATGCAGGAGATAAAGTTGTTTTGGGTAGATAGTCATTATGATTTTATTGTGAAATAGAATTAAAATTGGAATAAACATTTTAGCTACATTTTTACCTTTGGTAACAAATTATCATTCAGAGACCAATGTTTTTGACAGGTATTATCTATTGTTAAGTCTTTGTGATCAATTTTAGTCTAAAAACTACCGGTGTTTTTTTATTTTAAATAAAAAATAAAAATCCATGTATTCATTTGAAATGCATAAATTATATTGAATTTAAAAACCTATCTGTCAATATTTATTTTAGAATGGTCTCATACAGAGCAAAAATGTTCATGTTCTCTGGTCCCAAAAATAGAATTGTTCACATATGCATTTTATACAGACATCTGTTTACACAATAGAAAAATAGATATTCAATTATAAAAACTTATGGATTTCACAAATATAGTTTTTAATTTTTTTTGTATTCTTAAATCAACTGTTTACTTGCCATACATGTTGTGCTATAATGTAAAATGCATTTATTCTTCTTTAGGAAAAAAACCATCTTGGATTCTAGATTTTAAGAAAGATCATTAGGCATTTATAACTTTGTAATTTTTTGAATTGATTCTAAAACTTGTTCATTTTTATTGATTTCAAGATTTATAAATCAGCTTTTCCTTCTTCAATATTTGTAACTTTTTCAAGCTGCACTTCTGAAAATGTACAGTGCGTCATCCATAGTAAACAAATTTGTATATGTATAATTGTAAAATTGTATGTACCTCATGTACCATGGCATTGATGGTGAATGTGCGTAAAATGAATAGAGAAAAAGATATTAGTAGGACTGTAAGCCTAGTTGCATGTTTTTAACTGGACATATTGTGTACTAATAATGCAACAGGTTTGTATGTGTATATTTCCAATTTATTTATTGTCATTTATGTTCAATAAATGACTTATTTTATCTTCATGGAGGAGTTGTTCTCTTTACTACTATGGGTGGTAGATAGACAGATATAAAAATGCTTTTTCATTGTTGGGACAAACATTATAAATGATCTATTCGTAGTCTTACTTTCCATCATTCATCACACATTTTTTTCAATCTTTGGCATTTAGAATATTCATGTATATTTTCTATGTAACTCATCACACATGCAACATACATGTAAAATATTCATATTACATGTGTGTCAAAAACATGTATATTATATATGTAGAACATATATGAAATATTACGCACGTGAAATATATGTATATTTTATGTGTTTTTCATATAAATTATATATATATTATACATGTACAAATTTGAACACGTGTTTTTACTTATATCAAATATGTGTAAAACATGTGTGGTACTAAACACATGTTTTATACATATGGACATTTTTCCTGCGTATCATATTCTACAATGTTGTTTCATATAATATAATGCTTTAGGTGTGTAATTTCTCTTCTTTAGAGCCAATAGATCAAATTCAGTTAAGAAGGAACAGGATGATGATACTCATTTATTACTTAATTACTCAATAGATATTTTTTTATTTGTCAAAGTTGAAGACACTAGAATGTTCTTAGCGAAACATACTTATTTCATACCCATTTTTTTTTTACCTTGTTGTACTGAAATTGTTAATTTTTTAACAATTTTTTCCTGTTTAAAAACTGAATATAATGACTTTAAAGTCAAATTTGATAAAATTTCAATAAATAGCATAATTGGCTTTAATTTATGATGGGCCAAAATAATTCATTAAAACACACACTTTAAAATTACCGTTTTAGACTCTTAAATTCAAAAAAATGAAACATAAAACAATCTCTTTTTTTCTGCAAATTAACGACCTCTTTCTTACCATTTATTGGGGGGATACTGTAATAAGCAGTGCGCCTATCCTCTTTTTAGAATTTTTAAAATGTTTCTCTGTTACGAGCAAATAAAATAAATCTAGATTCCTGAAGTCTCTCTAAAGTATTTGTGACATTGACTACTTAAGAGCCATAAAATACGGTGGAATCTAACAAATCATGTTTGACGTCATAGATAAAATACATCAAAACATCATAAAATCAAATCACCAATTATAACAGAATTAGCAAATCAAAGCAGCAAATCAATGATATTCACGTGATCAGTGTCCTGCATATCCTTAAAATGTGTAAAAATTATCATTATGGATAGGAATATATAAATTGTTTACATTTAATTCCAATTTCTTTCCAAAAGTGAAATAAGTGCAAAACTTATACAAAAGGAGATCAATAATTTAAATTCAATTAAACTTTGTTTAAAACATCCTAATTTGTAAATGAATATAGCAAATGTTGATTTTTTAACAATCTCCTGGGTCGGTTTCTGAAGTTAAACACATGTTTTGTGCTGAAATAGAATGATATACATAATTCTTTTATTTAGCAGTGTACTTCCGTGTTCTTGCCAGTGCTTTTTGAACTTGGGTATGCGATGTGGTCCACGTGTATCTTGTTTTTATTTTCTTAATCAATGTCAGGAGGTTTGATGCACTTTCAGAATGAATCTATGCATGGTAAAGATATAGTTTGCTATATTTTATCTTTAAAATTTTACTTTAATGCGTGTTTTTTTTTTATTTTTGGCCAACTGATAAAAAAAAATTCCGGCACAAAACTGATTTTTTAAATACATTTTATATTAGAAACAAAACCTTTTTCAACAGCTTTTACCATATTTTATATACCACAAGATCACGAAATTAGAGGCCCAGGAGTCGCAGCGCTCATTTGAGGAACGCTAACAAATATGTGAAATATTGAACCCCCCCCCCCTTTGTGGCCCCACCCTTCTCCTTGGTGGTCAAGATTTGAACAAACTTGAATCAAAACTACATTATGATAGAGATGTTTACACATACGTTTCAACCGGTTCTTGTTGAACAGATTTTTAAAGATTTTCATGATATACTACTATGTAACAGTTTGACCACCTCCCCCACATCTGTGGCCCCAACCTACCCCCAGGGTCATGATATTACCTAACACAAAAATGCATATAAAAATTCATTATTTCCTCTTTATCTCCCTTGAAATAGGGTGTAGTCCTTTTTTCGTACACACTTGAAATTCCTTGGCCGAAAGGTGATATGTGCAAAGCTGGTTAAAATTGACCTAGTGATTCTGTAGGCGAAGACGTAAATTCCAACAGTTTAAAACGGAAACAGCAACAACGATGACTACGAAAAAAGAAGACAAATTCTGATTAGAAAAACTCATTTGAGCTTTCATCTAAGGTGATATAAAATTGTACAGCCTTAGATATGTGTTTTCTTTGTTTCTATATCTTATCTAAGCTTTATGTATAATCTATCACTATTTTTTATTATCAAATTCCAGTCACGAAGTTTGGTAGACTATGAATAGAAAATAAAGTTCAAAAATGTTATTTTTCATGGTCAAGTACTAGTGCTTAGGGATAAATGAGTACAAAAAAATTTCTTTTGGTATTCTGTAATCATTTGGTTTCAGATACAACCGTGCAGTATGAAATAATATATAAAAAATACATATCGTATGAATTAAGAAAGATCTTCTTTAAGACTTTGCTTTGAATTTTTTCTTACAATATCTTTTTACCGTATATAGAGAGCATATGCTGCAGCCAATAATGCAGGAGTAAAGAAGAATAATGACCTCCGTAGAATAATAACCAGGGGGTGATTTTCGATGTAGAATAATGACCACTCCCCCTTGCTGTAGAATAATGGGATTTTTCTGAAGAAAAAAGGGGTTATTTTTCTTCATGTTAAACATGAAGAGAAATGACCCCCGCTGTAAACAAGAATAGAAATGGGTAACACCGTATCCAAGATGTCTGATTTGAATTTTCTCTCTGTTCAGCTGAATTTGAAGTTTTAAACACCGAATTTGTAAAGAAATCGCTGTATATAGTTTTTATGTCTGTAGCAAAACACACACAAACACACTTTTACTTCCACACATTGATTGTTAACAGTTACGTCTCTTCTCTCGTCGACATATGGCGGGAAATGACGCTGCACTTGTGTATGAATCGGCTGAACTGTACTAGACACTTTACATGAACAAGTCTAAACAACATTTTATATACCTTTATTATTTAAAACGATTTTTGGTTTCTCAGGGCTCCTATCGTTTTGAAAATTTTTGGATGTTTACGCCAGTGATAAACCTCCTTTTTTGACTGAAAGACTTCGCATATACACCGTAAATAAGTGTATATATGTTTCTCTTGGATGTGTAAAATATTTCGCTTTTTCATCGTATTATTCATTTTCATATTTTATGTATATATTTTGAACTGGGTGAATCGGTCACGCATACTTGAACATATGATGGCCACAGGTATTACAGGTAACACAGGTAGTGTGAGCGAAAACTCACAGCCAGTCGACCGTACATTGAAACCGCTTTACCTGAAAAACTCAGATATTCAAACATCTGAAGACAAGAGATTATCCGATTATGATCTTATAGATCCAATTATGCGTGTTATTGGTGATGACCTACATTGTCTACAGTTAGACCGCAATCTATGGCGAATTTATTTGAAAACATTAGAAAGCCGAAACAAACTGGTTTTTTTTTTTTTTGCATTTTTCAGATTCAAGCATACATAATCTCTATTCAACTGATATAAACTTCTTTTTTTAAATATTATAATCACTCTTTCATACCACTTTCATTCATACACTCATTCAAAAATCAAAAGTAAATGGACCTGAGGTTGTATATTAAATGACTAAGAAAAAAAAAACTAATAATAAATAATAAACAAAAATGAATAAATGAAATACTTACATTCATAGCAAATTCCACTTCTGTATAATGTAGTTATATAATCATAAACAAAAGAAATCTTCCCACTGTGACCAGCATTTTTTCAAATTTTTTAAGTTGAAATTGTTGAACTGATGCATATTTCTCTATCTTGTATTTAAAACTCAAATAATATAATAGATCAACATAGTTTGGAATCTTATTCTGCTTCAGACATATAAATACGAATTGTTTTGTATATAAAATTATGAATTTCACAGGTTTATTGTCTACACTTAGAGAATTTTCTCCAAATAGCATATTGATAACATTGAATCCAACCCTCTTTGTTGTTTTTCTATATATAGACATGCTAAGATTATTCCACAAGGGTAAAACATTAGTACAACTAAAGAATACATGTTGTATTGTTTCTACTTCTTCTTTACAAAAAGTACAACAGTCATTTGCAATGATCTTGATTTTGTTTTAAATAAAAGTTAACTGGAAGAATTCTGTGTAGAATTCTGTACTGTAGCCATTGAACAGATGTATCATTAGTTGTCATAAAACATATTTTGAAACAGTCTTGTATGCGCAAATTTTGTTCAAGTGGTAATTCATTATTCCATCTTGATATTACAGTTGGAACCACTTCAGTATAGTTCAAAGTTTTATAAATTGCCTTGGTACATTTTTCATTCAATAAAATCACTTCATAATACATTGGTAAAAAAAGGAGTACAATTTTTTTCAATATTTACTCTTTCAACAAAGACTGATTTTAAAAACTTTGAAATAGCACTAATAATACTGTTGTATTGCATGACATATACATTAAGCAAGTTGAACGTATGTAAAAAATTATTGTATGTCAAAAAAGCTCCATTTGCAGATAAGAAATCTCCAATTAACTTTATACCATGTTGGTACAATACATTAATAAAGAAAGATTTATTGGCAACTGTAATACAAGAGTTGTGTCATATTGGAATATTAATAATATTTTTCTTAATATAACCAGGCTGTTTTTTTAACATGTTCACTACCTGGAGCCATGATTGAAAAATATCTTGCCAAAAATTATTATTTTGTTTAATCATCTTTCTTATAAAATCATCCCCAAACTCTTACATTTTCATAGTAACATCTTTGCCGTTAATTGCAAAAAAAATATCCATCCATGGTTTGTGTTTGAGAGTTAACCTTTTAATCCATGAGCATTTGAGAGAAGAAACGAAATTATGGACATCTAGCATTTTTAAACCACCTTTAATGTAATCTTGAGTAACTCTCTTTCTTTTTACTTTACCACCTTTAGATTTCCATATAAAATTAAATATTGCTGTATTCAAAGAGGATAAAAATGCTTTATCGGGTGTGGGAAGTGAAATAAATAGATGATTCAATTTCGGTAAAATTAAAGTCTTGACCACGGTTACTCTACCAACAGGAGTTAGAACCCTTCTGTTCCATTGTTGAATCAATAAAAAAATCTTTGGCAGTTGTATGTTGTAATTTAATTCAGTAATTTTATCTAACTCTACACAGAATTCTATCCCTAACAGATTAAAAGTTGTACTACCCCAATCAAGTTTCCATCTAGTATGGTGACAAACCTGATCTGAGAACTTTCTTGAGCCTATCCAAACCACCTTGGTTTTTGAGCTGTTAATTTTTGATCCAGAAAACTTTGAGAAAAACTCTAATGTATCAAGAGAATTAAAAAGAGACTCTGGTGAACCATCAAGTGTCAGTGTTGTATCATCTGCATATTGAAATATCTTGTGTTCTTTACCATTGACTATAATACCCATAATGTTTGTATTCTGTTTGATAAGTATGACTAGGATCTCTGCACACAGTAAAAATAGATATGGAGCAATCGGATCACCTGCAACCTCTCTGTATGTCAAATTGATCAGACAGATATCCACATTGCAAAATAGATGCTTTAAAGTTTATATTTAAAATCTTTACCCAGCTTATTATATTTTTTCCAAACCCCCAAAAATGCAAAACTTTGTAAATAAACTCCCATGCAATAGAATCAAATGCCTTTTCAAAATCTTTGAGAACAAGTAAGCCAGGATTTTTAATGACTCTGTATATGCCATAAGGTCATATATAAACCTTGCCTTTTCACCCATGTATCTGCCTTTCATAAAACCAGACTGTGTTTCTGAAATAAGATAATCAAGGGTAGATCTTATTCTAAAACTAATGCACCCTGAGATAAGTTTATACATGACATTTAGCAAGGTAATTGGGCGCCAATTTTTAAAAAATTGTCTTGGCTTATCACCCTTTGGTAAACTGGATATAATTCAGAGTCTTTGAGTAATGGGAAGCTCTTGTTTACTAAATTTACAATTTATAGCTGATACAATGTACAACTTTAGATCTCTCCAAAAATATTTAAAGAACTCAACAGTGAATCCATCGCTTCCTGGAGATTTGTTATTTTTCATATTTTTTAAAACTAAGAAAATTTCTTTTTCTGTAATAATACCTTTGAGGGAATCTGAAGTCTTTCTATCGAGTCTCTGAAAATGTAGAGGATTTAATACATCTGTAACATTTATATCAATGTGTTCAGAGTCTCTACAAGTATACAAACTTTTGTAAAAAATCTTAACCTGCTGTAAAATTTCAGACTGATCATAAATAGTATTATTTTCATCCAACTCCACCTTCTTAATAGTTTTATTTAAAAAAATTCGAGATTCCAGTGTGCAGAAATATTTGGTAGGTTTTTCCCCTTCTTCTACCCATTTGGCACGTGACCTTATAGCATGTCCCTGTAATTTTTCTTTCCTAAGACTTTCTAGTTCCAATTTTTTTTCACTAACAAGATCAAAATTAACATGAGGATTTGATTCTAATTTTTCTATATCTTCTAACAAGAACCTCTCTTGCTTGTCCGTTTGATTTTTTCTTAAAAGAAGAATATAAAATGGTGACACCTCTAATTTCCATGAGCAGAACTTCCTGGAAATTGTGGTCCTCAATGGATTCAGAGGAAGTACCTTTATACTGGTTATGCACGTGTTGTATAGTGTCTTTGACCTTTTGAATGTAAGTTTTGTCAATTAATAAAGAATTGTTGAATTTCCACAGCCCTCTGCCTCGTTGAAATGTATTGAATTTTAACTCTAAAACGACAGCTGTGTGATCTGACTTATAACCTGGTTTAATAACAAAATTTTCAACAAGGTTGGATACATTTTCAGAAATGAGGATATAATCTAATCGCCCTTGCTTAAATGGGGTTTTCTTTCTCCAAGTAAAAACCCTTATACTTGGATTTAAAATTCTTAAATAATCTGAAAGTTGCAAATCAGACATAATTTCTAGCCTTAGGGTTAGTGATGCCCTTGTAATTTTCAGTATCTATGCTGGGATTAAGAACAAGATTAAAGTCACCACAGAGAAAAATATAATCATAATCAAAATCTAACAAAACATCTCTAACCATATCATAAAAAGTGGGTGTGTCAGAATTTGGACCATATATGTTAATAAGAGTTACCTTGTTTTCTTCGATGAACATATCAAGAGCCAGAAGATTACCATAATTATCCCTACGAGTTTGATAGACCTTGAATTCAAAATTATTGTTAAACATAATGGCCACTCCTCTGGTGTTTGATTTAAAAGAATTAAAAAAGCATGTATAACCCCACTGTGTTTCAACAAATGGCTCAATATCTTCGGTAAAATGTGTGTCTTGGAGACATATAATTGAGTAACCCTTTTTCTTATAAAAATTTAAAACATCTTTACGTTTAGAAGCAGTTGCTAGACCTTGACAGTTCACCGAAACAAACTGTTAACACAGGGCATAGAAATCAACGACGTTTCTGCTTCTTTTTACGACACAAATCCGTACTCTTCGGGAGCAACATCAGTGTCTCAGCAAACACTTAAAATACGCATATGTGGTTTACCATTATCAGTTGACGAATCTGCCGTACATGAAATGTTAAATAAACTGAAAGTCAAACTCACAAGCCAAATACTGTACAAAAAGATTAGTCACCCAGTTACAAATAAAATGACTTGTATTCTCAGTGGTACACGTTTCATGTATATTGAGCCTCTACCAGCTGGAGAAAGAACTATATATGATTTCAGTCAAAATTTGCCCCCTTAATTCGCAATTTTTAAAGTGATTCAGGTACAATAATTTGTTGTGTTATTTTATAAAAGAGTTGACATAAAATATGTTCTTCACCCATTTATTTGATTTATATGCACTCACTGGCAGTATATGACGTCAGAAGTGACGCTATTTTTAAAATTCATTCAAAATCAGTCAAAAATTGACATTTTTCTTATCTTTTTCGAATGAGAAATATAGAGCGACTCTTTGAACAAGAACGAACTTTTTGTCACTTGTAAGTATTGGAGAGATACATCTTTGGTGAAAATATTTTGTTTGTTCAAGCAGTCGCTCAAAGTTTCCTTAAAGAAAAACTGCTTCAAAACAAGCCGTTTTATGCTAAAAATGAGAAAATGGCGGGAAAAGGCAAACTTTATGATGTCATATTTTTAAATTGTGGGCACTTAAATCAAAATGAAAATTACGAAAAAAACTTCAAATGTATTTTTGTTCAAATAAAACAAAGAATTACAGTAAAATGACAATGTTCATTTAAGGGGGCCATTTTAGGCTCAAACCATATATAGTCCTTTAATACATGTGCAGGTCCTCGTTGTAAAATATTGCACTTTGGACAGCCAAAGAACAACCACATACTTCGATGCACAGACTGTTGGAAAACGGGTCATACAAAATCAATATGTAAGAACGATTCTTGCTGCAAAGAATGTCAAAAGCCTGGTCATTTACCGGGACAGAAAGAATGTCCACACTATGAAGTCCAGAAGCATATCGCTCCATTCAGCGGATCACAAGATGTTCTGTCTAATTTTTACCCGTTCGAATTGGATATCTACGGCGTCAAACATAAATCCGCCGAACATGCGTTTCCATATACCAAAGCGATTCGTTGTGGTGATTTAGATGCTGCAAGTAAAATAACAGCTGCGGAAGACGCCCTTTCAGCTATGCGACTCCGGAAAAAAAAACTAAAACGAGCGAACAATGGAACGCCACTAAGGAGGCAGTGATGGAAGAAATTATTGAAAATAAAAGCGTGCAAGTAAAACTGTTTCAAGAAAAAATACGATCTGCTAAACTATCTACCACGTTCGTGGAAACTACAACGACGAATGGGGCTCCGGCCTGGATAGGACAGGAACCATCAACACAAAACAAGATAAATTGCCTGGTAAGAACACTTTGGGAACGATAATCAAAAAAGTGGCGAAAAAAGCTCGCAAGAGAAAATTAAGTGATAACGCACCGAAAGCACAAAAACAAAACCACGAACAAGCAAAGCAATGAAACATCGTTGACATGTTGAAAACATTGCGTGCGGCATCAGACAGTGATGCATCTGGCTGCAATCCCGACTGCGAGAGTTTGGAATCGGAGGGTGAGACCTAGGTTAGTTAATCTGTATTTTAAACTACATATGAAAATTATTGTTATATGTACTGTAGTTTACATAAGAAAAATAGTTGAAAAACGAATGAACTAAAAGAACATATGTCAATGTATCGATTATTATTACTATTTGTATTTTATTTTTAAATATTTTGAATTATGGTATATATACCATATTTTTAAAAACATATAGCATAAAGTAATACAAAACCTTTGAGAAATGAATGAATTAAATATACTGTCAGTCAATGTAAGAGGATTAATAGTGAAAAAAGATATAAGATTTACACATGGTTAAAAGAAAAAGTAGAAGTAGCTTTTCTTTAAGAAACTCATTCTATTTAAAAGTTTGAAAACAAATATAATTTTTATTGGGATGGAACATCTGTGATGCATTTTCAAATTCTCAGTTTAAAGAACTAATTAAATTTGGTAATTCAAAATACCCACCGTTCGGAAGATGGTAGAAAACTTTTAGTAAACGTAAAAATAGATGATAAAAACTTCACGTTAACTTTGTAAATATATATGCACCAAATGATGATTCAAAACGTACGGCTTTTTTCGAAAGGATGAACAGATTTATTACACTGTATTCTTTACAAGAAAGCGATAAATATTTATGTGGTGATTTTAATTGTTCGTTTGAAAGAAAAAATGATAAATCGCACAAAAAGTAGAAATTAGCAGAAATTATTAATAATTAGATCTTGTAGATATTTGGAAACACAAAAATTTTAATACAGAGGGATATACTTGGTGTGATTCGGAAAACAACCCAAAAAGCAGAATTGATTTCATATTTACAAGTAAATTAACCTCTGAATTAGTGGAAAAAATTCAAGTTAAACACATTCCAGGTACTCATAGTAAAGGAAATAGAATGAGCGATCACCGTTTTTTGAAAATAATTGTAAAAATTGATAAATTAAAAAGAGGCCCAGGGTATTGGAAACTAAATACATCACATCTTGAAAACGAGTATAGAGAAGGAATAAAAAATATTTTTAAAGATCTAGACAATTCACTAGATGCTTTTTCTAAATGGGAAACTTTTAAACTCAAAGTACGCGACTTCTCAATGAACTTCGCAAAAAAGTCATCAAACAATATAAAATCAAAAATACAAAATTTGGAAAAGAAAATCGATGAAATAGAAACTATACCAAGTGAAAAGATTAATATGAAAGAAAAACGTGATCTTGAATAAGAACTTGTTAATCTACAAAACGAAATTGCAAAAGCCGCGCAAAAAAGATCAAAATAGAGATGGATAAATGCAGGTGAAAAAAAGCTATTTCCTAGGACTAGAAAAGAAAAATCAAACTAACAATACCATTAAAGAATTAAAAGATGTTAATAACAAAATAATCAATACAAACTCAGAAATTATTAAAGAAACATGCAATTTTTACAAAAATCTTTACACGACGAAATCTATCGATTGCAATAAAATCTCTAATTATATTACATGTAATGACATTTAATGCCCAACCCTTAATGAACAAGATAAGCTAATATGTGATGCTTTACCAACTTTAGACGAGTGCAAAGAAGCGGTGTTTAAAATGAAAACAACAAATCCCCTGGTTTAGACGGACTGCCCTGTGAATTTTATAAATGTTTTTGGGAGAATATTTCACCAATATTTTTTGATTTACTCATAAGCGAATATGAAAAAAAAAGAGCTAAGTTATACTCAACGATTAGCACTAATCAAAGTTCTATTTAATAATGGCGACAGAAAAAGTTAAAAAAAAAACTATATACCTTTAAGTTTAACTAATACTGATTACAAAATTATAACATTCATATTTGCTAGACGATTACAAAGGGTTATTAATAAATTAATCGGAAAATAGCAATCGGCTAACATTAAGGGTCGTTATATTGGCGTTAATGCGAGATTAATATTGGAATCATATGAATATTGTACAGAAAATGATAATGATGGAATTCTATTATTTCTAGACTTTGAAAAAGCTTTCGACTCTGTTGAGTGGAATTTTCTCTTAAATGTCTTAAAAAAAATTAACTTTGGGGATAATTTTATAAACTGGGTTAAGATTTTGTATACCAATCCAGTCTTTAAAGGGGCATGGTCACGATTTTTGTCAAAAATTATTTTTTCGATTTTAATGTTTACAATGCTTCAGTAAGGCATTTTAATAGGCAACCAAAATTTGAGTCTCATTTGATGAGTCATAAGCGAGTTACAGAGCTTACAATTCTTCGCTTTGTAAACAAAACGTTAGTTAACATTTTGAATGTTGAAGTGAAAATTCCAGTTTTAGACCTAAAATGAATGTGTTTATCGTTAGAAACTTTTTTTTTAAGCTTTAAATGAATAATTAGATAGACAATCCAGCTTTAAAAAGATTTATTACTGGTATATTGGACCTATGTAAACAAAAACAGGGCACGAGCCTTGTTTACATGACAAAAAATTGTAAGCCCTGTATCTTGCTTAAAACTCAACGACTGGCACCCAAATTTCATTTGATCATTAGGAATGCATTTCTAAAGCATTGCAAATAATAAAAACAGAAAAATAAAATTTGACCAAAGTCGTGACAATGCCCCTTTAAAGTGAAAAATAATGGATGGATATCCAAGTCATGTAAAATGTCAAGAGGAATAAGACAGGGATGTCCAATTTCAGCAATGCTTTACATTTTTACTTTAAAAAACACCTCATCTCTAAAAAAGGCATTACAGACTGTTGAATTATTTTGCTGCCATGAAAAATTAATTTATATAAATCCCAATGTATACTCATGGGCAATTTAAAAGTTAAACATGACATTATAGAAGGAGTAAAAGTAACAAACAGTGCAGCGCGATGCTTTGGAATTCACATCGGCCATGATAAAAATAAATGTAATGAGCTAAATTGGATGAAAACTTACAACGACATGGAAAAACTTTTTGAGTCATGGAAAAAGAGAAAACTAACTCTATTTGGCAAATCGTGTGTTGTTAATAATTTAGCTGTGTCAAAATTAATTTACATTGCATCTATTCTCCCACTTCCCGAAAATGATTTTATTAAGAAAGTCAATAGAGCCATTTTCAATTTCATTTGAAACAAACATGACATAATTAAACGAAATACTTTAATAGGAAAAATAGAAGAAGGCGGGATTGGTGTATGGACATAGAACTCAAGTTAAAAGCACTGAAAGCAACTTGGGTTAATAGATTAACAGAGTCATGTTTAATTAATGAGGTCATTAATGCTTATTTGAAAAGGGTCAACCTTAATTTGAACTACATATTATCAACGACTGAGAGAAATACAGAAGATTTTACAGTTGTTAATCATATTCCTAAATTTTATCAAGAAATATTTTGTTGTTTTAATGGTTGTAAAAAACAAAATAACATTCTTAACATGTCAAAAGTAACATTTGTACAGCAACCCCTATGGAACAACGAACTGTTTAAGTATAAAGGCAAAACGTTGTGTTTTTTAAGATGGACAAAAAGTGGTATATTATATGTATATTATATGTAAAAGATCTTTTCAAGAAAGATGGCAAAATGAAAACACTAAATGAATTATCTGATATTTTGTTGAAAAAAATGTAATTGGCTATGTGAATATAATATTCTACGAAACGTAATAAGACAACAATGTGTGAATTTTGATATGATATATAGTCAATACACAACAAGTAATGTTGACAAAAGTTATACATTTCATTTAGGATGGCATACAATAACAGACAAAAAATTTGTTGACTACTTAGTTCCAAAACCCCATTTAAGAACATGTTTAACGTTCAAAAAGAAAACTGGAAAACAATACACATTAATAAAATTAAAAATTTCTTACTCCCCCAAATAGACAATGTTTAGTAACATATATATTGTAAATTATGGCATTTAATGAACATCAAAAGTTCCTTTTGGGTCCTTTTGGGTTCCTTTTGGGTCCTTTTGTGTAAATCAATGTACCGAGGTAACACAATTACATTTTTCTGCGAGATAATTCGGTTCGCAGTTTGTGTTATGTTAAAACATTTTAAAACTTGTCTTGCTGATTATGCTGATTAATAAGCATTCAGTTCACATAATCATTAAAAGAATAACGTTTGTTACATGGTCGATACTGCTCAACTTATCTAAACATGTGCTAATTTATTTTCACTGAAAGTATCTCCAAAAGTAACCATCTTGCAACTTATCGTGTTAATAACCTGAGTGATTGGAGCAATATCGATTGTTCGAATATTGTGATTGACACATGAATAATACAAAACAAACTCTTTGTTAACACTGCACTACATGCATATGGACTTTCATATGATGTACACCGTGTACCTGCAGCACTATTTTCTTTGAGAAGTGAACAGTCGTAGCCTATATAGGTATGCCTGTCCACTTCTCAAAAGAGAATACACGCAGCACCAGAGTGTACATCATATTAGGAAACTAAGTTCTTTGAGTCAATGGAAGGTAAACGTAGAAGGTGCAGAGTTACAAAGAAAAAAATATTTTATGCAATAATATGTTTAAAATATGGAAAACATTTCCTAAAATCATCTTCTGATTTCAGGGCCTGAAGGGAACGCTACAGATGATGTACAATGAAATGCCAAGGGGAGACACTGCCATTAGTAACAGACAACTGCTGATGAGAGAGCTACATATTGAGAAGCTGATGAAGAGAAACAAGGTCTGACCATATGCGCAGGGAGATCAGTAATATGTAAAACTATAATTTTCCTTTTTCTCATTGGCTGAAATTATATCATGTGACATTTGTTACTAAATTGTCAGTTTATTGCAAGCTCGGTCGATATCACTTTCTGTGTCTTTGGTAAATATAACTGGACACTGGTCCATATTTACCACACACTGACCTTCAATGAAGTCCATAATTGTATTTTAAGCATTATAAAGTAAAAACTGTAGGTTTATATAGGGATGTTTAAAATTTTGTTCTACTAGTTTGAATCTTTCAGATTAGTTATAGTATTCATAACGTGCATTAATTTATGAAAGCTGAACACCGCTCGTAAATAGGCACTGTCCGCCATATTCTCTCACCATAGCTATTCCTACAACCCCTATATAAGCTGCAGACCTCTGAGCAGTTTAAAGTGTTTCATTGTAGAAATAATAACCAAATATTTCTTAGAGCTGACAAAACCAGGTGATTTGATTTTGGTGCCCCAGCCCCAGGATTCTGACTCCATGTCTTCCTCTCAGCCAACCTGCAATAACGATGCATCTAACTTAATAAATCCAGCTGTTGATAGACCTACCTCTTCTAGTTATGGCTCAGGAGGAAACTCAAGAACAGGTAATATTAGGAAACATTATCTCATAATAATTTTTATCACACCTATGTATACCTTTGCTATGTTAAATTACGACCAATAAACTTGCTTTGTTATCTCAATATATAAAGTACAATGTGAAATATTTTCTGTGCTATTTACCCATGGTAATTAGTCATTGAAACTATTCACAGGCAGCGTTTGATTTCCCTCACATTTAATTTCATACATCCTCTGGTGTTATCATAGTCTTTACATTAGATTCAAAGTCCAATAAGTCTAACTTGTCCACTGTAAGAAAATCTGCATCACTGACAAAAAAGTTTTCATTGGTACAGTTAACATGATGAAACAGCAATTTACTGATTTTTTAGACAATAGCAAGTTTATTGCTCCCACTAGACGGCAACTATTTTCCTAAGCTTGGCCTCAGGAAATAGTTGCTGACTTGGGGGCCGTTAAACTTGGTATTGTCCTTAAAGCCAGTAAATAGGTAAATATTGTAAATAGTTACATTTCCTGAACTAAGAGGAAAAATTACAAATCCTAATAATAATTTAAAAATTAAGTCAATTATTCCCCAAGCCATTAAATCACATAGGGCTGTTGTTTATGTTTGATTTCTGTGGTGGTTCATTGAATTGACTCCCATGGAACACCTGTCCATGGCAGATTAAACTCCAGTGTAAGCCAGTACCACATTGCCGGTGCGTCTTTTTACCCCAATGAACCCCAATGATACCCCAATGATCCCCAATGATACCCCAATGATACCCCAATGAACCCCAATGATACCCCAATGAACCCCAATGTTACCCCAATGATACCCAAATACACCCAATGATACCCCTATGATACCAAATGATATTCCAATGATACCCTAATGAACTTTGAAATATTAATACCCAAAAAACTAAAGTTGTGCATAGTTAAAAGATCTTCCGTGCAAGCTTATGAATAAACACCGTACATGTATATAATTAATATCAAGGGGTTTTTTTCCGTTTTGTTTTTGTTCATTTTTGACCGAAAGTTTTCTTAATTCTTTTTTTAAAAACTATTCTTTAAAATTAAAATAAAAAATCCAAACCATGGCTGTATATCTAGAGGAGCTAGCAGGGTTTTTAAAAATCCACACTGAAATGGATGATACAATTTGTTCCAAGGTCAAATTTCTCTATAATTTTTCATTACTGTCCCAAATAAGAATTTAAAGCAATTGGGGAGCAAAATTAAAAAGCAATTGGGGAGAGAGTGGTTATCCCATTCAACTTTCCAGTTTTCTGCATTCATCATTTATTCGTAAAGACGTAGAACACAATCCGTTCATTGTTTACAAATAAAGTATAAGTATTAACTACCAATCTGCCGTGCATCTTCCCAATTCAAGGGTTTCTGTTCTGCAACGCTTCTCAAAAATCGGTTTATATATAGCGGAGCGGATCAGAAACTCTTGAATTGGGAAGATGTCTGTCATGGTATAAAAATGAAATTATAAAACGCTATATATATAGCGTATGCGTGTTTCTTTGCATCAGATTTGCTTGATCCAAAGTATTAGTACAATTGTTAACTCGCCTTAAACATCCGCGTTTATGAAAATTTATACACACCCCACCGACAATCTTCAATTGTTATTACGCACCCCTTTCCACTAAGGATTGGCTATTATGACGTACAGTTCGGTATGCAACGTTCAACTCCGATCTCCGACTGTATGTCGTCAAATTATGTTGAGGTCAAGATCTAGTAAATGAAAGGTGCCTACAGGTTTATGAAATTCAAGATATAAATTCTTTTAATGATGCTTCATAACAATATCTTTGTTTAATAGGGTGTACCGGGGCTTAAATTTTTGGTAAGCGCAATAAAAAATCTTGTTTTAAACAACCATTTTCTTTGAAGTATGAAGGATAAAAGCAACATATCTCGGAGTTTTGTCCATTTTTGACTATATAATGAAATATATCTAGAATGCCTACAGTCTCTCCAAAAACGGTATAAAACAAGCTCTTGATCTCCTCTTTAAAATGACGTCAAATTGAATATAGGTACCGGGATTACTTTTCCCGTGATTAAATATCGAATGTCAAAATATTATTTTCTATTCATAATTACTTTAAAGCCGTAAAATACGGGAAAAGATACATCAAATCAATTATGACGTCATAATGGTTCCAGCACCAAAAAGATACTTGGGAATCATTTACTAGATCTTTACCTTAAAAGTCGACGTCAACTTCCATGGCCGGGCGGATCATTGAAAAAGCACCCGCGGGCCAATATTCAACGTTGAAAAATGACCCCCGGGTCATTATTCAACCCGGGTCAATATTCTTCGTTACACCGGGTCACTGGTCCAAGGCACGTTGAACAGCTAACTAGGGATGATCTAATCATGCCGTAGACAAAAAAATTTTCACATCAATAAACTCTATCCTTATTTAGATTTTTGTGAAATTTCAAGGGTTAATCTTTGTTCCTAAACGAATAAGAGAAAATGTCTCAATAATTACTGAAAAACCCTCGTATATGGATCCGCACGTATATAAAGCACTAAAAATGGCTAGCGACACGAAAAATTGAAATTGTGAAAATTTGCGTTGTTAGCCATTTTCAGTGCTCTATATATTCAATTTACTGGCTTAGTATCTATACATTAGACCCAACCATTAAAGGTGCCTTGTGTTATTATTATTGGGGATATGTTTTGTATAATTTAATACATGTATACAATGTACTTTGATAATGTTTGTTTTTTTTTTACGAAACTAGAGGTACTGCGAGCAAGCTCACAAATGAAAATATCAAAACTGAAGTCTTTCTCTAATGGAAAAGAATCGATATGTCTCTTTTTCTTAAAGTTATGTTGAACTAGCACAAATGACCAAAGCTCCCATCAGAACATAATTACAGGTCACAAACAATCAATTTTAATTATTTCCCATTACAAGATATGGCCCAATCGGTGAATAAACGGCACGTAGTTGAAATTTCATGTGTGTAACATGTTGTTACATAAAATTCATTAAATGTATAAATTATGAACATACTTAGTATCATTTGGGTATTTCAAAGTTCATTGGGGTTCATTGGGGTATCATTGGGGTATCATTGGGGTTCATTGGGGTATCATTGGGGTTCATTGGGGTATCATTGGGGTTCATTGGGGTAAAAAGACGCACCCCCAAATTGCAGCTTGGTGGACTAAGTGTAGAATGAAAAAGTGCCTTATCTGTGTACACAACACAACATCAAGTCACCACAGTGGGGCTAGAACCAGCAACCTGTTGGTTACTGGCCAACACTTAAAACCCCAAAGACATTTGCTTGCTATGATTATTAAGATTTCTTTATATAAATTAGTTGTACATGTATCAATAATATATAGATAAATGAGATATTTCTAGTGTACAAGAGATAATTTTTTTGAAAAGATTTTATTAGTTCACATTCTTGATCATACGCGGGTAGGTTAAGGCAACTCCGAATTTAATGACTGTCAAAATTATGATCATATTAAAAACTGTTTATTTTTATGAAAACAGTGCTGAATATTAATACCAAGTGAATGTGTTCGCCAAGATGTTATTGTTCTACTTTGGAATCGACTCGATCTTTGAAGCTGCCATGCCTGTATCACGTGACAGTTAAAAAAAGATCACTTTTTTACCTTAACAAAAAATCAAAAAGTGTAACACTACCCCGAAGTTCATTTGAATGTTTGCTACAATAATTCGATGGGCAATGAGTTTATGTTTTTAAGTATTACTGCTAGAATCCTATTGTTAATCGCATAATATAAATATTGTCAATATTTATCGGAAACCCTCTAAACTTCTTTAATTTCATTGCAAATACTACATGTTTTTCATTTACGACAACAAAGCACATGATTCTAGCAGCACTTAGCTTTGCAAGTAGTTAAGGTCATATACTGTTGATATTTACAAAACGATATTTTTCATAATATCCGGGGTAGTGTTACACTTTCGCCTTTTTTGTACACACTGGCAGAGGAAAGGCCGGTCAAGCCATATAAATGTCGATATGCTTACCTTTTAACACTCGCGGATAAAACAAAATATCCATGCCCGTATTATCGTAATGATATCCTAACTGACACCCATCTAAATCTTAGGTATCTGTATTCAAGAAGTCTTATATCGGCAATGTTTACACTGCATTCCGATGATTGTCTCCTGACAACTGGTCTTCTCTATTATACATGCTTGTGACGTCATCAATGATAATTATACGTAATACTGAGAAATCGAAGATATATTCAGTTATAGTCTGTCCCAAGATATTTTTGCCGCATATTTTCTTAAATTATTCAATATTTATAAATACCTCTTGGTTCAGACGATGTTCATTCAATAGTATGAAAAAATCCCAAGATTTCCCCTTTGAAACGCCCCCTCTAGCTTGTCGGGTATCAGTACACGGCTAAAAATAAAAAGTCTACGAGGTTTTTCCATTGCCAAGGAGATGAAGACGCCCGGATGATAACGTTGAAAAATTGCGCGAGGGGTCCCGAGTATTTTTGAATGGAGAAAAGATGTCAACATTCCTCATTATAAATCTCCGTAGGAAATCTGTTTTCGTTTCTGTGAATTTTTACGAGGGAAAAATGATAATGTGTGAATGAAGTTATCTTGGGAATTTTCCCTTTCATCGATTTTAATTGCACTTCAGTCACAGGTATGTGTATTTTTTATTAAAAATCGTTCAAATATGCAGCATAAATATCTTGGGACAGACTATAGAAGAGTTTTTAGTGATATTTTACACCTGTAGTTTTTATCATTTAAACCAGAGATATATCGACATATTTTTGAGTAAAATATGACATCATGCTGATTATTGTGACGTCATATCGATCAGAGAAATGTTTACTCAATCGATCGCTGAGAGTTGCCTTATCATACCTGCGTAAGGTGATTAACATGTAATTAATCAGCAAATTTAAGCTGCTACAAACACATGAAAACATATTTTTGCCGTTGTGTCCATATAAACTAAGTGCATAAAACAAGTAGTTACTCCCCCTTACTCCAAAGCCATACATGTACCTCAATATTGACTCTTTAGGTGTACGGAATGGGTCGCAGGATCTGGTCATAGATGACAATGTGGAGGGGAGACACTCTTGGGGTCAGGCAAGGCTGGCCTGATGGACAGGGAGGACCCCAAGGACTCATTCCCTACCCCACAGAGACTCCAAGGCAGACCAATCAGTGCCAAGAAGAAAGGAATGTCTGGACCCATCACAAGTAATCTGGAGGTCAGTGTGAAGAGGTTAAAGGTCAAACAGCACACAGATTAGAGAAAGTTTATCGTAGCTTAAGTAGGATTTGTGTAATTTTCCTGTGTTTATTCTGATGATAAGAGAAACAATGAATTAAACGCAAACTTTAACCCCAGCCTAATTTGCTTGTTTTTAAAGCATCTGGTTATGGTATTTGATAATTTAAAACTGATTAAACTTAATATACAGCATTTGTTTTTAGGACACTGGAAGAAACCGCAAACTAAACAAACCTAGACCTTTGACCTCAGGGTCCCGCAAAATAATTCTAGACAGCCCCGAATTGACCTCTGAACCTAGACGCAGTTCAGTGAATGAGGGCAGACTTTCTGGCACAACAGGAAGTGTAGCGGGCCGTGAAAGGAAGTCGTCCATTCAGGACGTGCTGGCTGTGGAGGACACCAAACCTTCAAAACCAAAATCAGCGTCAGGGAGACGCCAGGCATCCGTGGAGGAGGATTTCCCAGAATACAGTGTGGACAAATCGAGCATCGCAAACAGACCCCCAACTAGGGGGAGCCAGAGGTCAGTACACCACAGTAGTAAATCGTTCAATCAATGGAATATCATTTGTAAGAAGTATATATCATAAAGATTTTACACACATCATATTTTTGCAATTTAAACATATTTTATTGAGTAATTAACATCATATTTCCATAGAGGCTTGATTTTAGAGTGGATTAATATGAGGCATATACTGGGGACCATAATTTACCTGAACATATTTCAATCTGTTATGAATGTGACGGTGCAACTAATATATAACTTTAGCACCATACCCTATCTAACAAAACACTGTCAGTTAAAAATAAACATTTGTCTTTTATCAGAACATCCTCCAACCATTCAGTGGCATCAAAACTTTCCACAAAAGTCGGTGACCTGGAGTTTGGTGATTGTGACGACCTTAACTCAGATTAAGCTGACCTTGACCTGGGACCAAAGTTATCCGTGAACCGTCCAGTACAGAACCTGATTGATGCCCGCCCAATAACACTACAAACTGCCATAGTAAGTCATTCAATGTAGAATAACACATGATCAAAAGCAGAGAAATCCATTTACAGGTAGCAAACATTAATAGTGCCTATGCTATTGAAAAGATTTATTAGGAGAGAAGCATTATACAAATGTGAAGAAATTTAATTCTCTTTTTTTCAAGGAATTGATGTAAATTCATTTTGTTCACGTAATAATTCTTGTAAAAGACTTCTCTTATCAAACTGGAAACAAGATAATTTAGATAGATACTTTGTATCATTAGTTAAAATGTTCTATTTGATCTTGTTAAATAACCTGGGAAGACAAGCTATAAGAATATTGAGAACATCTGGAAAGCGGAGACATGCAAAACAATTAAATACTGAAAACTAACTTTCAAATGTGACCTTTTTATTCCGTGATTTACAGGAGATAAACTGGTTGTGGCAGCTAATTTTTGCAATCAATATTATCTGGATAATAATATACCAGATAATTTTATTAGTTCACAGCAAAAAATAATTGTAAGGAAGAGGTTCTATTGAAAATGGAAGGAAATAAAAATTTGAATGATAACTTATGATATTAAACCAATTCCTCTGTATTTCTTCAGAATTTGAAGACCCTTATATTCGGGTCAGCTACCCAGTGTTTCAATGATGAGTGGAGGTACCAGAGTCTGGTGTTTTGTGATCTCCCAAAGCTTCAGTACGGAATAGTCCAGAAAAAGGTAAGAGAGAGAGAGAGAGAGAGAGAGAGAGAGGAATTGAAAGAAAAAGAAGTTAGAGAGACAAGAGAGAAATTTAGAGAAAGAACAAGCATTCTGAGAGTATTGCATAAGCAATACACGTCCCCTATTGGTTTGTAGAAATTTGTGAAAACAATGCACTGTTTTGCAGAATATCATTTCTTAACGTTTCAACAGACCAACCCGATAACAAACCCGATTGTAATAATACCAAAAAAACCCTGTCGATTAAATTTACAACACAATGCTTGACACTATTTTACAGAACTTATTTGTTTGTTAGAAACAATAAAAGGAATGGTCCAAGAAATGCATGATATTATTACTGACAACATACTTTCCTCGTTTATTTGATGCATAGCGATAACGAACCGGAACATAAAAAAATGGGAATATAAGAAATAAATTTTCTCGAAAAAATATGTCAACCAGACGCTACAAAAGTTTAAACTTGATCCGTAGTTTGACATTTTGAAGCTGTTCATATTATTCCTCAAATGCATAAAGAAAAAAAGTGTGGAAAACTGAAGTGGGACAGACAGATGGATGGACAGACAGACGGACAGATGGACAGACAGACGCAGAGGAAAGCTACAGTCCCCTCCGGTGAAAACCGGTAGGGGACTAATAAGAGATAATAATATTAAGAACATATTTTTAAGATAAACAGTCAGAGAAAATGATGTTCTGATATTTTATATGAGTTTAATGTTTGGACATTTTATATAAGTTTATTGTTTGAAGCTTGTTTGAGTTTTTCTACATTGAAGCCATACATGTTCATGATATCTACGTATAGTATACAATATTTGAATAAATAATGATGTTTTGTTACAGGGAGGGCCCTGTGGTGTGCTGGCTGCTATCCAGGCTTGTGTTCTACAGGAACTGCTGTTTGGGGATTGTAAAATACCATTGAAACGATTGTAAGTGTTCAATACCAAAGTATTAATGAGATGAATGTAAGTGTAAATTACCACAGACTGACTGAAACAGTTGTAAACAGAAAGAAACTTTGAAATGATTGTATTACTACTAGTGCTACTAAGTGTAAAGTACATTAGTCACTGACACAAGTGTAAAAAATTACCATATATAAAAAATAGAAAGTCTGAAGTACTGATACCATTGAAAGTGTATGTAAGTAACACTGATGCATTTGTTTGACTAGTGTAAAATGGTGCTGAAAAGATTGCAAGTATAAAGTACCACTGAAATGATTATTAATGTAAAGTAACACTATAGTAATTGTTATTGTTAAGTTACCATTGAAATGATTGTAAATGTAAAGTACCAAAGTTACTGTAACCATTGTAAATTAGTGTATGATACAATTAAAAAGATTGTAAGGCTTAGGTATAGTGTCACAGAAACTATCAGGCCTTTTTGATAAAAAATACTGTCACATGAAACGAGTTGGTATATGTATACTTTATTATCTGTTTGTTCATTGTAGCGGGGATCCAACACATGAAGAGAGAAGTCAAGCCCTAGCTACAGCTTTGGCCAAAATCTTTTGGCGTGCAGGAGAAAATAAAACAGCAGTAGTTACTATGTAAGTAAGAACCTTTGTATTAAAACTGTATTCACATCTACCCAGAGCCATATGAACTCCAGGCTGGGCAATATTTTGATGTTTGTGTATTTGATATGCAGACTGTGAAAAGTTCTGCATCTTGAAGATTGCTAAATCATAATTAAACTACGAACTATGTAAAGGGAAATAACACAATTACCGACTGATGCTCCTGTATACAAGTACAAAGTTATATTTGAATGTGTACATATCTACTTTAATGTTGGCACCTTTGTAACAGCAGTTCTTAAAAGGGCATTTGCTGTATAAAGTGTGATAGTTATTACATTGTAATTTTTTTTTACTTTTTGATTTGCAAAGGTATACACAATTAAAGCCCAAATAAAAATTAGTTTGTATAGAAACCAGAATGATGTGAATAAGCTACATTTTATAATGAATTTAAATTCAAAGAAATTTGTAGACTTTAGAACAACTAATGGTTCATAAACCAATGGTATTTTAACAACTTGGAAAAACAAAAACAAAAAATACATGTGCATTCCTGGAGGGTAAAATTTATACTGTATATATTAAGCACAAAAAATTGGAAGAAATTTTGTAGAATTTCCTTTGCTTAGAAAAGAAAACAAGCTTTTATTGCCTCTCATCAAACATTTCTCTGTGTTTGTCTTACAGAGGTTCAGGGAAAGCCGTGTTTCAGGGAGGGGCACCAAAGTACCGGGCAGATGACCTGACAGAGACTGTGAGTAAATTAACCTGACGTATTAACTAAATTTTGAACTGACATTAATGAACATATTTATCATATTTAGTGAAAGTTGTTATACAAATCAAGAGAGTGGATGCTATGTTGAACATTCATGTAGAAACATTTATTATACAGGGATGTTAAAGATGTACAATGTATATTTTTTTCTTGGCAGCTGATGCTGAATCACTTCAAGTCCTATGAGGATCTGCTGGATTTTCTGAAACAGAATGTACATCATTTCATGACGGACGGGACGGGGGGCGTGATATTGACGCTGTACTCCGTCATCTTCTCTCGATACATTGACCAGTGAGTTTGTGGTCTCTGATTTACATGAATATGCATAAACCATTTATACATGTATCTCTATCATTTTAAATTCTACTCAGTCGTGAAAGTTAATCGTTTAGTTACTTAGTGATAATCAAATGAGGGTATGATATATTGAGTATGGATGCATGTACATGTAAGTGAGTTTGTAGTCTCTTTATTAAATGCTAGGTTACAAGTCACTACATAGTGCATACACAGAATTGAAGCATAGAGCTGTCAGGTTTTTTTTTTTTACCCAAGTCTTATAGGGTATGAAAAGCTTATAAGTAATTAATTAAAACAAATTAAGTTTTAACCAATATAATTTGTAAGTAGTACTTTATGATAAGTATATTTTACTTATATTCTTAATCAAATTGTGATATATTGGTAAGAACCTAAACATACTGACAGAAATTTTAATAGCTATCAATAAATTAATCATAATCTCTTGATATATTGACATTTTTGATTCAGTCAACCCATGATAAGTTTACCAGTCTTCTCATAATCATAATTTGAAATGTCAATTGTTAGAACTTCTTAAAAATATATATTCTCTTTGGGGTTAAATAGTGGATCTGTATTTTTTCATTGTATCTTAGCTCTTACTAAATTTACATTTCATATTTTAAAAATGCTTGCCAACAGCAAATAAAAATGTATAAAAACAATGTAAATCTCTGTAAAGTTACATGTACTATGTATACAAACATAACTAAAGTTTTTATTTTGTTGGGCAGGGTGAGGGAAGATATGGATGAGCCAACAGGAAAGCTGATGGGAGCTCATGGGTACTGTACTCAGGTAATGCCACTTACTATCTACTTACATAATGACTAACCATCTATAGGTACTAAATGTTAGCAATATCTTGGAATTTTTTTTTCTTTTTAAATTGAAATGAAATACATGTTGTAATTTCTCATTAGATAATTGCTTTTCTTTTGACATGCCAAATTCATGACCAGTTGTGTTTTTCTGTACCAGGATATGGTCAATTTGTACTTAACTGGGAAAGCCAATTCTAATGTGTTCAATGACAAAATCGAGCTGGACTCAGGTACAGGAAGTGATGTCACAATCCTTAAGGGGGTCACAGGGAGGTCAAATATAGGACTGCTTTCTCTGTTTGAACATTACAAATCCTGTCAGGTACTTACCTATGTATTTCTTTTGAATAGATAATAGATTATTTAATATGCTATCATATATATAGCATCAAATTATGACCAAATTAATGGTAAATCTTTAATATATTATATAACCTATCATCTACTTATCATATAAATTCCCAGCATGCTTAGGAGTTTTCAAGTCAGAAATTAAATTTTTGAATAAATTTAATTTGTTTAATTAATGTTGTTTAATTAATGTTTGGATTAATTATTGCATGCAATAATATGGTCCTTAACTTTATTTTTGAAGATTTTGATAAATTGAGTATTATCAAGAAATGACATTTGATTTTCATTTATCTCTTCTATGACAATGTGAAAATGTGTTATTTTATGGGATTACTTTAATTTGCTCTAGGTGGGGACTTATCTAAAAACCCCAAAGTATCCAATCTGGGTGGTGTGCAGTGAGAGTCACTTCAGCGTTTTATTCTCCATCAAGAAGGAGCTTATCAGTGACTGGAAGGCGGAGAGGCGATTTGATCTGTATTACTACGACGGCTTAGCTCGGCAGCAAGAGGAAATCAAACTCACCATAGGTACAGTGAAATACATTATGTTTGTTAGGATTCGCTCGTTATTGATTTATATCATGAACCATGTTCATGTTCTGGCATAAAGAAATGTCATTTGTCATTATAGAAATATATTATAACAGATATATGGCATTGATTTATTATTTATAACAGATACGGTAGATATGGGATTCAAGACGCCATCTTCTGAAGAGGACCTAGTTCCTCCACTGGAACACTGTATCAGAACCAAGTAAGTCTCTCTTGTCCGCATACCATATAAACATGATGATTTGTACAAAAATGGATATCACAATTTTTCTTTTACCATATCAACATAAAGATTTGAACAGAAACGATTATTCGCAATTTTTTTCTTTTCAGATGGTCTGGAGCTAATGTTGACTGGAATGGGACTGAACCTCTTCTATAACACAGGATTTGATTGGTCAATGTAATTTGGATTCAACCCTTGAAAATAAAACCTTAACAGAACCAACACCTACATTTCTACATTCATAGAGTATAGATACAGAAGAATGTTACAGTTGCTTGTTAAATACAAATGTGATTGATCAACCAGTTTGTATTTTTTTTCCTGCTGCAGTTAATCAGAAATCGTTGTGATATATTGTGGAATAAGCACAAAATATCATTGGAAGAAAGACTATATATAATATGATTTGATGTAAAAACCACAAACTAGGATTTCAGCTTCATGAAAAAGTTATATTTTGGTAATATAACCATGTTGTTGCTATTTGCTATAGTACATCAGTTGTCATATATTAGTTTATTACATTTTTATTTTTTTGACATGTAATTAACTGCTGATTCTTGCAATATTATTTGTTCAGTAAATTATCAACTGTTTTACTGAAGAATTGATTAAGTACAATAATTTTGAATAATGAATCCATGCAAAATGAACTGTGATCTGACCGATATCTTTATTCACACGGCATGTACAAATGTTTATAGATGCCATTTAATGCCGCTAACTTTAATATAGAAATAAAAAAAATTTTGAATTTTTTATTTGTCCAATCAAAAAAAAAAATGAACCTAATCAATTCATGTTATTGTCAGTTAAGTTATCAAATTGATAATAAAAAGGCAAGCATTTTAAAACATTTGCTACTGTTCATTGTTATAGTCAAGAGGAATAACTCTTGGTGAATAATGTACAACATTGTTACTCGGAAGCAGTTATCTTGCTTTGACTATTCCTCAGTTAGACACACCATAAAACTAAACTGCAAATTGTAATAGATTTTCGTAGTTTATTTAAGACATAACTTCAGATGGAAATATTGTTCTTTTGTTTTTGCAAATGAAATTTGTATTTAACCCCATTCCTAGATGAATTAGCAAATGTGTACAATTTTTAGACTGAACTCTATTCACATGTCGAAGGTTACAATGATATTGCACAATTAAAATATAGAAAAGTCACCAAATATATTGCAAGCACATTATGGACACTGTTTAGTTGCGAAGTGTACTTTAAATTTTTACTGTACAAGTAGCTTCATTGCGGAAATAAACTTTAAGATTGTTCTTTCGTGTCAAATTACAATGTGCGAGTGAGATATGTGGACTTTTTTTTGCCTTGAAAATGTTGTGAAATGTATAATATTTTTACAATATATAATACATTATTTATTATCTACAAAACCCAAGTTATCTTCATAAGTTGTGCCAAATATTTAGTTTATTGATTTTGTACAACACTGCAGCTAATTATTACAGTAACCATGTTCATTTTTGGCATTGTTAATAATTCACTTGCTTTCATGTTGGAAATGTTATTTATTAGTATTTAGCTACTTGATGTTGGCTTTTAGGCAATGTACCATACTTTATTGTATCAAACTTCTTATTCACAAGTATGTCATCAGAACATGCAGCTTAGGAAAAAAATCTGTACATCACTTGAAAAATAATGATAACATTTCTTTTTATAATTGTATGAACATAATATTTAAATTGAAAATACATGTATTAAAATATCTCAAAATGACTTGAAATTGTAGAAATATAAATATTATGTAGACTAAGTAACTTGTTTTTAGTAAAAAAAAATTTGTTTAGATCAGTGTCATATCAAGCCAGCCACATACTACATTGAATTGAAGAAATGATGGTTGAATTTGTAAAATGAAGAAAAACCAATTAAAGACAAAAGTGTGTAGCTTTTAAAGCAATATATTTACTTCTGTTAACTAATCCGACAACCACACTTAAAGTCATACTTATGAAAACAAGTATATATTTATACCTTGAAAATCAAAGATAAAGGATTCGAACAAGCTTGAGGTTTTTACTTATTTTCACCCAGAAATGAATGTTATTATAAAAACAAAGATGTTTACAATTTATGCGTTTGGCATGATATTACAGATAACTGAAATATCAAGAAAAAGTCTGACAAGAAAAGTTGTGCATCAAATAGTTGAATCATGATAATAAAGATGAGGATTTTGACCAAAATTTTAGATCGTACGTATATGATCGTCAGTCTTCTTCCACTCCATGCAAAACCTACTGGCGGCTACTTTGCCACAAGCCATCCTGCCTCTGATAAGTTTTATGTAATTTTTAAAAATGAAATGGAGAGGTTTTTTTTTTATTCAGAGGCCTGGATCGTCGTTTTCATTTTTTGACTTTTAATTACTAGTATTGACCTTCTTTAAAAGAAGGTCAAATATATATATATATATATATATATATATATATATATATATATATATATATATATATATATATATATATATACACACACTTATAAATCAAAAGATTGAAATCAATTAAGCAGGTTGGGCTGTCAGCAAATTACAAGCGAGATAAATGTTAACATACTACTTATCTGTGACAGTCTATGTTGACATGCAATAACACGCGAGATAAAAGTTTCCACGCTACTTTTTACATTGACATGCAATAACGAAGTTAAATGTATGTTGCATGTCAACATACTTATCTGCATGTCAACATAATTTAGTTGCATGTCGACATAAAAAGTAACATCTAGCATGCTGGAAGTCAGATGTGGGCGATATTTGATATATTTTGAGATTTCTTATTACTCATACTTGATTGCAGTTTTCTTGCATGTCAACAAAGTTATCCTGCATGTTAATATCATTCTTTTAGATGTCGACATAAATGGTAGAAAAAATAATTTTCATACAGCGACAGACGCATGCCACCATAAAAATCTATTTTAAAAAAAAGATTTAAAAAACTATTACAATAAACTCCTTGATGTAAATATGCAACATTAATATGTTGACATTCAACTTATTTATGTCGATTCGCAACTTATTTATGTCGACATGCAACTTATTTGTGTTAACATGTTGAAATGAGTTTAATAAACAATAATGCTACTTCTTTATGTCGACATGCTAGATAAATATGTTGACCTGCAACTTATCTATGTTAACGTGCAACTTACATGTCTTTATGCTAACAAGTTGCATATCAACATATTCATTGCAAAATTAAATATAACCTAGTTGTAATTAATATTCATAAGTAGTATATTGCTTGCTGAAAGTCACATGTTGGCGGTATTAGATTTCTTTATGATTAAAAAAAACTATGAATGCATGTTAATGTATTTTTATTTTTTTTTTTGCATGTTAACATATTTGATAAAAATAACTTTAAAGGACTCGATGGTCATTGCCATATTAAGACTGCATATGTCAGAAAAGAGAAGCGTTGCTAAGATTAAATATTTGTTTTTATTTTGAATTTTTCTTCACTACGTTCTTTACCTGTTGATGTTTCAGCTGACTGATCAATTACATATACGACCTAGTTTGAATTTTTAAATTACAGTGTGCGTATTTTCAGTTAACAATTTAAAGTAAGGAGAAAACCGTGTTTACGTCCTAAATTTCTGCCACAAAAACGACAAATACCTTTTCATTGTTCGATAGATTTAAATGTCTTACAGTTTTGTCCTACAGTCGCTGACTTTTCAACTTAACCTTAAGATAGAGTGTAAATTTTTCACTTGATGTACGCCGTATAAACACACCTCACAGCCTTATTAGCATAATCGGAACCTTTCTGGTTTTTATATTCACGAAAGAATGAAAAAACCCGAGAATGTCAAAACTTCGTATATCTCGGGATTTTAGCGAGACCAGTCTCATACTCGTGAAAATCGAGAGAGGAGTTTAAATGGAAAAAGTAAGTAAAAGTTTTTGTTTCTTATATTGGCAAGCTTTTAAATTATTTAAAGTTGCAGAACAATTGTTTATTAATGTGAAGTCGACGTTTGGGGTGATTAGCCTTATCTCGTTAAATTTTTTTCAGCATGAAACAGTCTGAACAGCAATCCTCGATTTTGTCAACAATCTAAAACGTGCTAAGGAGTAGTCATTCGTCGGTAAGAACATACTTACTTACATTGTTAAACTACTCAAAAACTCTTTTAAAAGCCTACAATGCATTAAGTCTAGTACACATGTTACAAAAATGTCGATAATTAATGGTCGTTGGTGAAATGTGACTTGAAATACATGTTTTAGTATGAAATGTGTATGCAGGTGTATTATAGTCAGTTTTTACACATATTGTTACGTAGCATACGTTAAAAAATATTGTATGTTTTTCCTAGAAAATTGAGTTTGTGTCAATCATACTTTCAGTCATTTCCATACAGAATTTCCTCGTCACGTACAATGTACACTGTACATGTGGTTTTGATATCTGTATCTCATTCAAACTGTTAACTTTATGTCTTATTTATCTATTAACGATGAGAGTGTTTATGAATCAAGGGTCTGCATTTGTTATGTAAATATAACATTATACGATTGAGAGTATGAGAGAGAGATAGACTCAGAGAGAGAGAGAGAGAGAGAGAGTGTGTGTGTGTGTAATTACAGTGTACATGTAATTGTTATTGATTGCCTTGCTTCCATGAACTCGGGGTTGTCTCTAAGACCTGGGAGGCGGGAAATTCCCCCGCCTATAATGCCTTAATTACCCGGCTATTATTTCATTTCAACACAATGCAGCTATAAGCAAGACCTCCAGACCCCCCATCTACTTTTTCATTTCTTCCTTCTACTTCAAATTTTAGAGACAACCCTGATGAACCATATATATATTTCAATAACGCCACATTGCACTAGAAATATTGCTGACGAAGATGTTGAGAGAGATCATGGAGAGAGAGAGAGAGAGAGAGAGAGAGAGAGAGAGAGAGAGAGAGAGAGTATGAAAAGCCAAAACAAATTTTATAGTTATATATCATTTCCCACTTAATGAGTTGTTATAGCTGTTATCATGGTAATGTTTTGACCATGTCTCAGATACTGCATGTGCCCATAAAAAAGTGTAATCTAGGACACACCTTATTGTTTTGATAATGACAGCATTTAGTTTTGTAATGATAGCTAGTGTATCTTTTTTCTTCTAATCTACAGATTTACCTGCGGCTTCCAGATGATCTGAAGATCAGGAATATAGAAAATATTGTCAATTTGATATTGCTGATGATCCAGTCAAGTCTGCTGAAGCCCAGAAGGTACTTCTTTGTCATGTAATAAACTTACAACTTGTCTTCCATATGTAGACATATTTGGTTTAAGCTGATTGAAAGCCAAGCAAGGTCATCTAAATAGCTACAATGTCTTGTGTAAAAGGGAAAGGTATATATGGGCATCTTGTTGCAAATCTGCTTGACTATTTGTTTTTTAAGGGGTGGGAACCTCTGAACGGAATACCAGGAGTTTGAAAATATTATAAACTTTAGGAGATGTGTTTTACACTCTCTGAGAAAATGGGATTTGCAGAAATCCCATGAATTTCTTATGCTGGAAATATGTGTTTCAGATTAGTTTTTGTTATTGACGCAATCATATTTTGGTGTACATAGAATGTTGATAGTTGAAACTCATACAGACAATCATATGTTACATAAGTGTAACATAAGTTTATGACTTTGATCTTTGTTCAATATATTTAATATCTTTCTGTCCACTGGATATCTAAATATCTTTGAAGTTACACCATTGAAGTTACACATTCATTACATTTATCATGTGTGTGCAGAATTGATTGAGCCAGGTTTCCTGATGTTGTCATATAAGTGATACATTGTACTGCTTTAAAAGTATATATCACTTGTGACTTACTGGTATATTAGTACATATTTCATTTGTAAAATAATTTGACAAATTTAAAGTGTTTTGTAGTACTGAATTTTTTTTTATTGCTTTTAAAATTACTGAAAGTACATGCACATGATGCAACTATCTTTTGACGCTGTATATATAACAAAAAGAAACTGTCAGCTGGGTTTAAAATTAGTGGCAAAATGATGTAATACATGTACATGTATGTACAATATTAGAAAAGATTACATTGTTAATAATTGCACATTCCATAAATAACTTCATTGAATATATACATGTAAGTATTTGATGAGTGCACAATGTTTGCACAAATTACATGTAATTCTCTTAACACTTTATGTTTATTCTATTTTAGTTTCCAGACCATGACATTAATGAATATTTCTTGAATGGAATGCATGAGGATTAGAATGGAATCTTATTCTGCCTTTTTACCAACTCACACCATCTTTTCAAGATTTATGGAGCCAACCACAGAAGAATTTGTTCTATACACATCATTCATAACATTCTTATTTATGTTGCATAACTTTAAATGTTACTGGATGAATTGTGTTCACATAATGAATACCAGCAAACTTTTTATCGAGTGCACTTATTTTGTATTTTTCCTACCCATCCATCTAACATATGTTTTTATATAACATATTCATATACATGTAACATTTTTGGAAGCAGCTATTTTTTTTAAATTGGAATTTAGGCTTACTATTTTATACAAGTTTTTTTTAAAGGGACTTGGACACGTTTTTAGATCAAAATTTTGTTTTCAATTTCTTTATGCATCAAATGATTTACTTGCACATTTTGAATATTTGACTATAATTTGAATGTTAGAAGTCAAGTTATAAGAGAGATACAGGGGTAAGAATTTATTGTTATGTAAACAAAGCTCGAGTCTTATGTTTGTTTACAAATAATATAAAGTATGAAAGTACCACTTCTTTAAGAAAATGATTCATAGAAAAGAAGGTAAACTGATTCGATGTGATCATAAATGATATTATTAATAGAAAAAAGCATCATTTGAATGAAACTTACACCAATAAAACACATCTGTAAACAATAACAAGACTCGCACTTTGTTTGCAAAACAAAGAATATTTAATTCTTTATCTTTTAACTCAGTATTTGACTTTCAAATTTTGACAAAGCATTAAAAATACCCATATCAACCATTCTAAATATTAAAAATGGAAATATAAAATTTTGAATTTTAAGCTTAAATCGTGTCTAAGTCCCTTTAATATACTCTTTTGTATACAAACAGAACAAAAATACTTAGTTACAATGGGAAATGGACATAATATATATAAAAGTGTCTGATAAAAGGATAGGTCTTGTTCATGAGCAGAAGAAATTGACAGAAAAAGATTCAGTTTTAGCCATGAAATACAAATACTAATATTTTTTAAGAATATTATTTAATCTATATAAGTTATAAAAGTTTTTTTCCACTTTATTCCAATGTTTGGAAACAAATCCAATATATAATTAAAATTGCTGTACAGTATATCCTATTGATTCCTTTAATATATCACTTTAGTTTCTTGAACAGCATGTTTATTACTTTTTTTTCTTAAAATGATGTATACAAGGTCATTAATTCATTTTCATTATATTCAACTAGATACAAATAGGCCTTCTGCAACCTTTTCATTGTTTACATGGTATGGAGTTTTAATTACCTTTCATATGAAAAATGACATCTAAATCTTAAATTGCTGTACATTATATCCTATCCATCTAATGGATCACTTTATTTATGTTGAACTTCGTGTCTATTAGTATTATGATTTTTTTAGAATGATATGCAATTTCATTAATTTATTTTTCATTTTAAGAAAATTCATTTTAAAAAAGATCTCTTACAACCTGTGTATTTTTTTTCAGTTTACATAACACAGTGTATTAATTGAATGTAGTTGTGTAGATTTATACATGTACCTACAAGCAATATACATTTAATATTCACCAGGTACATGTCCCAGCCTACTATATTTGATAAATACATGTACTTCTTTCATGCCTTTTACTCATTGTTATATGTATTATTTATAATTAAAATACATTGAAAACTTTTCTCAATTTATTTATTTTAATAAGATTAAGAAACGGATTATAGTTAATGAACGTTTTCAAGAGTTGTCTCTCTTGGGGACAATAATGAATGCTCCCCAGGGTTCATGACCCTGAATATTGAGTAGGCTGTGAGGTGTGATAAAACTAGTTTTAACTTATTTCTGTCGTCGTTGTTTAGGTCGCGTATTAGATGCCCGTTCATTGTTGTAAGGTGGTCGTGCATAAAAAGTGTTTTTTTAGCTGAGCGTCCTGCCTCTTGCGGATGACCCTTATTTTAGTTTCGGAATTCCTAAACTTGGCGATGACAGGTCTCGGCCCATCCTGTGCCCCACCTCCGGGAATTCTGTGGATTTCCAATACATCGTGTGGGTCTAATTCAATGCCTACCGTTGATTTAAACGTAAAGATGTTTTAAATTATTATAAGGGAAAGGGTTACTCAATTGTATGTCTCCAAGACACACATTTTACTGAAGATATTGAGCCATTTGTTGAAACACAGTGGGGTTATACATGCTTTTTTAATTCTTTCAAATCAAACACCAGAGGAGTGGCCATTATGTTTAACAATAATTTTGAATTCAAGGTCAATCAAACTCGTAGGGATAATGATGGTAATCTTCTGGCTCTTGATATGGTCAACGAAGAAAACAAGGTAACACTAATTAATATATATGGTCCAAATTCTGACACACCCACTTTTTATGATATGGTTAGAGATGTTTTGTTAGATTTTGATAATGAGTATATTTTTCTCTGTGGTGACTTTAATCTTGTTCTTAATCCCAGCATAGATACTGAAAATTACAAGGGCATCAGTAACCCTAAGGCTAGAGACAAACCTCTTGAAATTATGTCTGATTTGCAACTTTCAGATTATTTTAGAATTTTAAATCCAAGTAAAAAGGGTTTTTACTTGGAGAAAGAAAACCCCTTTTAAGCAAGGGCGATTAGATTATATCCTCATTTCTGAAAATGTATCCAACATTGTTGAAAATTTTGTTATTAAACCAGGTTATAGGTCAGATCACTCAGCGGTCATTTTAGAGTTAAAATTCAATACATTTCAACGAGGCAGAGGGCTGTGGAAATTCAACAATTCTTTATTAATTGACAAAATTTACATTCAAAAAGTCAAAGACACAATACAACAAGTGCATAACCAATATAAAGGTACTTCCTCTGAATCCATTGAGGACCACAATTTCCTGGAAGTTCTGCTCGTGGAAATTAGAGGTGTCACCATTTCATATTCTTCTTTTAAGAAAAAAACAAAGGGACAAGCAAGAGAGGTCCTTGTTAGAAGATATAGAAAAATTGGAATCAAATCCTCATGTTAATATTGATCTTGTTAGTGAAAAAAAATTGAAAGTCTTAGGAAAGAAAAATTACAGGGACATGTTATAAGGTCACGTGCCAAATGGGTAGAAGAAGGGGAAAAACCTACTAAATATTTCTGCAGCCTGGAATCTCGAAATTTTTTAAATAAAACTATTAAGAAGGTGGAGATGGATGAAAACAATACTATTTATGATCAGTCTGAAATTTTACAACAGGTAAAGATTTTTTACAACAGTTTGTATACTTGTAGAGACTCTGAACACATTGATATAAATCTTACAGATGTATTAAATCCCCTACATTTTCAGAGGCTCGATAGAAAGACTTCAGATTCCCTTGAGGGTAATATCACAGAAAAAGAAATTTCCTTAGTTTTAAAAAATATGAAAAATAACAAATCTCCAGGAAGCAATGGATTCACTGTTGAATTCTTTAAATTTTTTTGGAGAGATCTAAAGTTGTACATTGTATCAGCTATAAATTGTATATTTAGCAAACAAGAGCTTCCCATTACTCAAAGGCTCGGAATTATATCCTGTTTACCCAAGGGTGATAAGCCAAGACAATTTTTAAAAAATTGGCGCCCAATTACCTTGCTAAATGTTATGTATAAACTTATCTCAGGGTGCATTAGTTATAGAATAAAATCTACCCTTGATTATCTTATTTCAGAAACACAGTCTAGTTTTATGAAAGGCAGATACATAGGTGAAAACACAAGGTTTGTATATGACCTTATGGCATATACAGAGTCATTAAAAATTCCTGGCTTACTTATTCTCATAGATTTTGAAAAGGCATTTGATTCTATTGCATGGGAGTTTATTTACAAAGTTTTGCATTTTGGGGGGTTTGGAAAAAATATAATTAGCTGGGTTAAGATCTTAAATACAAACTTTAAAGCAGCTATTTTGCAATGTGGACATCTGTCTGATCAATTTGACATACAGAGAGGTTGCAGACAAGGAGATCCGATTGCTCCATATTTATTTTTACTCTGTGCAGAGATCCTAGCCATACTTATTAAACAGAATACAAACATTAAGGGTATTATAGTTAATGGTAAAGAACACAAGATAACTCAATATGCAGATGATACAACACTGACACTTGATGGTTCACCAGAGTCTCTTTTTCATTCTCTAGATACATTAGAGTTTTTCTCAAAATTTTCGGGATTAAAAATTAACAGCTCAAAAACCAAGGTGGTTTGGATAGGCTCGAGAAAGTTCTCAGATCAGGTTTTTCACCATACTCGATGGAAACTCAATTGGGGTAGTACAACTTTTAATCTGTTAGGGATAGAATTCTGTGTAGAGTTAGATAAAATTACTGAATTAAATTACAATATACAACTGCCAAAAATTTTTTCACTGATTCAACAATGGAACAGAAGGGTTCTAACTCCTGTTGGTAGAGTAACCGTGGCCAAGACTTTAATTTTGCCGAAATTGAATCATCTATTTATTTCACTACCCACACCTGATAAAGCATTTTTATCCTCATTGAATACAGCAATATTTAATTTTATATGTAAATCTAAAGGTGATAAAGTAAAAAGAAAGATAATTACTCAAGATTACACAAAAGGTGGTTTAAAAATGCTGGATGTCCATAATTTTGTTTCTTCTCTCAAATGCTCATGGATTAAAAGGTTAACTCTCAAACACAAACCATGGATGGATATTTTTTTTGCAATTAACGGCAAAGATGTTACTATGAAAATGTTAGAGTTTGGGGATGATTTTATAAGAAAGATGATTAAACAAAATAATGTTTTTTGGCAAGATGTTTTTCAATCATGGCACCGGGTAGTGAACATGTTAAACAAACAGCCTGGTTATATTAAGAAAAATATTATCAATGTTCCAATATGACACAACTCTTGTATTACAGTTGCCAATAAATCTTTCTTTATTAATGTATTGTATCAACATGGTGTAAAGTTAGTTGGAGATTTCTTATCTGCAAATGGAGCTTGTTTGACATACGATAATTTTTTACATATGTTTAACTTGCCTAATATATATGTCATGCAATACTACAGTATTTTTAGCGCTATTTCAAAGTTTTTAAAATCAGTGTTTGTTGAAAGAGTAAATATTGAAAAAAATTGTACTCCTTTTTTACCGATGTATTTTGAAGTGATTTTATTGAATGAAAAATGTACCAAGGCAATTTATAAAATTTTGAACTATACTGAAGTGGTTCCAACTGCAATATCAAGATGGAATAATGAATTACCACTTGAACAAAATTTGTGCATACAAGACTGTTTCAAAATATGTTTTATGACAACTAATGATACATCTGTTCAATGGCTACAATACAGAGTTCTACACAGAATTCTTCCTGTTAATTATTATTTTAAAAAAATCAAGATCATTACAAATGATTGTTGTACTTTTTGTAAAGAAGAAATAGAAACAATACAACATGTATTCTTTAGTTGTACTAATGTTTTACCATTGTGGAATGATCTTAGTATGTCTATATATAGAAAAACAACAAAGAGGGTTGGATTCAATGTTATCAATATACTATTTGGAGAAAATTCTCTAAGTGTAGACAATAAACCTGTGAACTTCATAATTTTATATACAAAACAATTCATATTTATATGTCTGAAGCAGAATAAGATTCCAAACTATGTTGATCTATTATATTATTTGAGTTTTAAATACAAGATAGAGAAATATGCATCGGTTCAAAAATTTCAACTTAGGAAATTTGAAAAATGTTGGTCACAGTGGGAAGATATCTTTTGTTTATAATTGTATACCTATATTTTATAGAGGTGGAATTTGCTACGAATATTATTATTTCATTTATTATTTTTATTAGCCATTTAATATACAACCTCAGGTTCATTTAATTTTGATTTTTGAATGAGTGTATGAATGAAAGTGGTATGAAAGAGTGATTATAATATTTAAAAAAGAAGTTGACATCAGTTTAATATTAATTATGTATGTTTGAATTTGAAAAATGCAAATAAAAAAAAATGTCTCTGGTTTTCAAATTCATTGGATTCCCATTCTCTGCTTTTATAGTCTCGGTGCCATTGTCCGGAAACAAAAGGCCCTTAAAATATTTTCTAAGGGGAATAACTTTTTGAAGTGTATGACAGGTGTTAGATAAGTGTTTTGTAAAGTCTATTAGCCCAGAAAATTTGAGAAAAACCGTTCAGAAATGTTCATTATGTAATGTGTGAATATTTGAATTCACCTTTATTGAGGAATAGTTCTTTTTTATAATAAAGTTATACTAGTAAAAACTTGCCAGAAATCAGTGATTTTTGTTTTGTTAACTTGATAAAAAAAAAACCATTTTATTATGAAATCGAGTTTTAGTCATGTAAAGAAAAGAAGTTTATCGTTGTGATTAATATGTGGTAATCAATGATGAACTACATGTATGTCATGATAAATTATTTAAAAAATATTGTGCCATCCAATCCCCCAAATTCTTTATCTACATTGTCTCACTCCACCCAGCTGAATTTGGGTACTGCCATATGCTGGGGTGGACTGGTGTTCCGTTCATGGGGAGTTTATAACTCCTATCCAACACTAACACTTAGCAACACGATTACTGGGGATAAGCACCGGCTCTTTAGCCTTCATGGCTCGGACAAGGATTTAATTAACAACCCATCCACCCCAACCCAACCACATCCAACCCCCAAAACTGCTTGTTAAGTTTGTTGATTTTGTTGATTAAGTTTTTATGTTATATTATATGGTTGATTTTTTTAAATACCACTGGATATCTGTTCTTAACCGAGCAATAAGTGTATTATAAAACAACTAATCAAATAATCCCAAAAATCCATGCATAAATAAATATTTGAATGTAATTTTCTACTGCAAATTCAGATTTTGGTCATAAAATTTCTATCTGCAGTTTTTTTTTACTTAGTTGTTTTGTATTCTACACTCATTTTAATACCATTTTATAAAAGATGCATTAATCACATATGCTATGCATACAGTACATAGACATTCTTTTGAAAAATATTCTTTATTAAACATTTCCTTAAATCTTATTTTTTGATATAAAAAAGGACTTTTTACCTCAAAATTGAAGTTTTAGTCATTTTGTTGGTAAAGATAATGACTTCTTATGATATGTTGTTTTTTCATGATAGTAAGAATTACCATATATTATCTGACATTATTTTGAAAAGACACGCTATGAAAAAAAAATGACACGATTGTGATATTTCATTTAAAACACGTGTTTTCCCCGGAGCGGTGGGACTCTATCACCGTGCGAAATTCACTGTTCAATAATAACTTTATTTTGGACTTTATTTAAAAAAAAAAAATCTGTTTTATTATGTTTTCTCAAAGTTTATTTCTTACAAAGTTTTTCTTTTTTAGTGATTGACACTTTTCGGACTCTATGTGTTATTTCAAAGAAATATAGAATGTCATGTCTCAAGGAAAACAACATTGTGCAATTATCAGTTTTTTAATGTCTTGGATATCATTACGGAAGCCCATTTAGGACCTATCAAAAAATATTTTTGAATTTGATATAACGAATTCTTGAATTAGTTAAAACGAAATTAAATCGTTAAAACGAATTTTTGAATCCGTTATAACGAATTAAATTTGTGATAACAAATTTTTGAATCCGTTATAACGAATTAAATTTGTGATAACAAATTTTAGGAATTCGTTATAACGAATTTAATCTGTTATAACAAATTCTCTGAATTCAAGAATTCGTTATATCAAATTCAAAAATATTTTTTGATAGGTCCTAAATGGGCTTCCGTACATCATAGACTCATTGAGTTTATTTAATAATTTTAAATTTGTGAACCTTTTACTTAGCTTACTAGTGTCATCACCTGTCATTTTATAGTCATTGTCCGGAGGCCACTACGGTCTCTTGAGGAAGCCCATGAATGCTTTATTGAATTAAGGTCAGGTGATTGTGCTGGTCAATCCGTTATCTCAATTATTTTCTCATCCTAACGCTGATTGACCCACTTCCGCACTGTGGGATCTGGCATTTTCATCAATCAAAATGAAATTGTCATCAAATTACGCCAGAATAAGGTCTTACAATATGTGCATGGATATCATCCCTGTAAGGTACACCGGTTAGAGATCCGTTCCTTATTACATAGAGATGTTTGAAACCGTCGTTACTGATATCTGCCCAAACCATGACTGACCAACTATCTAACCAGTTTTGGTCAGCAGCACAGCAGTCGTTGAATTGCTCATTTCATCTCATCTCAAGCTCGAGCATTATTTTTGTTTACATATGGTATACGTTTCAATAAAATGTTGTTTTCTTCATTGATTATATATTTTATAAACACATTGAGCAAGTGTGCCTTGTTTCTTACGAGTTATTCGAGTTATTTTGTCAAAGAAATGGTAATTCCATGCTTGACATTACTTGTAAAGACTCGAGCTTTGTTTACATAACAATGAATTCTAACCGCTGTATCTTTCTTCAAACTTAAATTAAAACATTCAAATTTAGGCCAATCATTCAAAATATGCAAGTAAACCATTTAATAATTTATAAATTAGAAATAAAATTTTGATCTAAGATCGTGTCCAAGTCTCTTTAAAATTTGTCAAATTTGGTGTATTTTTATTGGTTATATTGTTTTTTCATTTATTTGAAAAAAGAAATCCTTGGACAGAAATGCAAAAATATAAGAAAACCGTGAACATTATTGATTTTTCAACATATTCCCGTAGGGATTTTTTTTTGGATTTTACAATAAATCATAACGTAGTAAAACTATCTGCAAGAATTTACATCAAAATATTTAGGGTAGGAATAATTAAACTCGGTGTTGTTCAATATTTGATTTAATTTTAATTTTTCTTCATTACGTTTTTAATTTTTAAATGTTTTAGGAGACTGACTAACATATTGATTACATATTCGATATTTTTTGCATTTTTAATCGTATTATGCAGATTTGCAGTTAGCTATTGAAATTTTGTAGAGAACGGTGTGTTTATATATTTAAAAGGCACAAAGAACTATATAAGCCTTTTTAACGTTTGAGAGGTTTCGTCTTACAGATAAGTCCGTGAAGCCGACGACTTTTCAACTTTACCTGTGTGGCAGAATTATTATATGTAATATATATATGATAAGTGTATTGTTATAATAATGTATTCTAGTATTATAATTATGCTGTTATTATATATTACATTGTCAAGATTGTTATTTAAATAGATTTTACTTACATCAGGTAGTCTTTGATATTACTTAAGCAATTAGTATGCAGTCAAGCATAGTGCTTGGCTTGTCAGTGAAACTGCCTAGGTATATAATTAAGCATTGGCAATATATTAGATATGTCTTTTAATCCTATTGGTGTTTTAGTTTTCTATATATTCTGTGTTTGGATTGGTTAGAAAGGTTTTCCCTCCAAAAGTTCTTAGATTTTGGTTACTCTTTTTCATGATCGTGATTTGGGCAGTCACAGTATATTTATGACAGACCTGACAAAAACTTTATACTGATATAAGACTGACATTTCCTCTGTATTGGTAAGTTAATATGTTTATGATAAATACTAACAATATATCTAATTTATTTATTAAAATGTTTATTCAGTAATTCTGTAATAGATAATTTCCTTATCACATATTTCTCCTGAATAAATGTGAAGTGAGAGTGAGATATTTAAGATAAAAGTTACATGTACTTAGCAAACAATACCTTGTCTCACTATGATATTTTTTATGTAAATATTGTTTTATTACAAAAACAAGGTATTTATCATATCTTAATTTACAGATTCACATGACATTACATCATATGGCAATAATCAGATTTTTGATAAAGACCCTTTCCCACAAAATGGTATGATTAATATATTTTATGCAATTGTCTTATATTGGGAGGCTGATATTTGTATATAATATATGCACGTATTATAAAATTTTCTCCCTTGTAATTGATTTAATTATCATTGATAATGCTGATATTGTATATCAGAAATTCTATTATAGTAACATGTCTATTTAATGTTATTTTATGCCTGATATATGTTATACAATTGTTACCGGGTCAAAATTCATAATACATAAAGCCAAGTCGAACCCTCAACCCTCTTGACTTATTTATTATATTCGAGGACTGTTACACCTGTATGAAGAGTGTACATTTCTTTTTACTTTATCTACGTCGTAAAACAATATTTAAGACTTATTATGTACCTAAGAACAGTGATCTGCAATTAATTTATTTCTAAAGGGGTTTTTCATGGCGTGCCATTTATGTATTGCAACAATTACATTACGTTATTGCGTTTTATCACTCATTCTGTCCCCACTTCGTTTTCAAAAGGGTTTGCCAAAAATTATAAAGTTTACAAATACAGTTAAAGTAATTGTTTGCAGCAAAATGCCAACATTTATTTATGCAGTTCTTCAGTTTTTCGAATTAGGTTGGCCGCTTTAAATTTTTAAAGTCTGACTCAGCAAAAACTTTCAGCCAATGAGCGACCAGATGAACCGGAAGTCATATATTGCTGACAACGGCACACCCTTTCATAACGCAATGGCGAAAGAAATGGAAGGTCCAAGAAATTACAACTTTCGACCTCGTAGGAAACGGGGGATCCGTGAGATGGAGAACCAAGCGTTGGTAAGTTTTATTATCACTCAACCCTGATAATGTTGCTTTAAATGATGAGCATTCCATATGTAGCTACACTGACGTTGCAAATGCCAGTTCACATCCAGAAGGGATTGGTTGTCAGACTGAAATCAATTACCCTCTCTTCCCGAATAAAAAAAAGATAAACGGTCATTCAATATATATGACGTGGTAATGAAATAAAATTCACCGTTACTTTAATCGTCGTTTTAAAAAAAATGTGTATCACATGTTCATAAAAAAGTAAAGCGACGACACTAGCCGTCTTGGATTTCAGGGGGAGGGGCTCGATTCCCAAATTATTTTCAACAATTTATCCCTTATGTCTACCGGTTTGTGGCAAGATCTAGGTCACAAAATGATTCAATTACTTCTTCCTTCTTTTTATTATGGCGTCGAGCGAAGCTCGAAAGCCATCTAGGGATCGTACGTCCGGAAGTTACATTTTTAGGAGCCAAACAACTCAAATGAGTGCAAAGTTTTCGTATGTGTTTCAAGAAAAATAGATGACATACTTCAATTTCGAGCAGAACTGTACGTCAACAAAACAAGTTTGCAGATTCGAAATGGTTGCCGTCTTTAAAAATGTTCACATTTTATTGAAAACAATATGTCTCGGTTTCAGCGGATGAATACACTAGCACCGAGACACATGCGATAGCTGGGCTTACATACTCAATTTGGTTATGAAATGTACTAGCCTGCAAAATAGATGATTTTGTATCCATATCGAAAATTGACAATGCACAGATGTTTGATCTTGTAGAAACAAAACTTCCTAATCGAGCGATAAGTACATCTACATAAACCAACTAGTGAACTACTTTCACTTTGTAAACAACGTGAATGGGTGCTTTCTTTTATCTACCCCCGATCTTTTCGGCCCGTGTCATTTGGATCCTTGTGAATTTTAGATGAAATTGATAATAAGAGACAGAGTGGTTATCAGCAGTATACAATATATAGAATTAAACACAATAATAATTTAAATATTTATTTCCATATAAATAGAGAAAAAAAATCTAAAAAAGTTTTAACTCCTAAGATATTACTATAAACTTAAATTTTCAATTGAAATTCAAAACTTTTTAAGAATTAGGTGAGCAAATTTGTAATGAATTGTAATTTTATTAGTTATGTGATAAATAACATTTTCTATTTTTTTTGAAAAAATTTTTTTTTGATAATTTATGGAAAACAAAATACCAGCTTTTGAACTTGGTCATTTTTTGGCAAAATATTGCATATAGGGTACCATCATTGTATGGATAAGTCCTCCTACAGTTTTCAAAATAGGAAGTTGTTCTTTTGCAGATCAATTAAACATATATCAGAGGTATGCATATTGCTAGGATTTTGATTTTCGATAATTTATGAAAATAATACCAGCTTTTGAACTTGGTCATTTTTTGGCAAAATATTGCATATAGGGTACCCTCATTGTACGGATAAGTCCTCCTACAGTTTTCAAAATAGGAAGTTGTTCTTTTGCAGATCAGTTAAACATATATCAGAGGTATGCATATTGTTAGGATTTTGATTTTCGATAATTTATGAAAAAAATACCAGCTTTTGAACTTTGTCATTTTTGGCAAAATATTGCATATAGGGTACCCTCATTGTACGGATAACTCCTCCTACAGTTCTCAACATAGGACATTTTTCTTTTGCAGATCAGTTATACATATATCAGAGGTGTGCTTATTGCTAGGAGTTTGGTTACTGATAATTTATGAAAAAAAATTGCTTGTATTTTGGTTACTGATAATTCATGAAAAAAAAATTAAGTCATTTTTTGGCAAAATATTGCATATGATATAGCGTACCCTCATTGTACGGATAACTCCTCTTACAGTTTTCAAGATAAGAAGTTGTTCTTTTGCAGATCAATTATACATATATCAGAGGTGTGCATATTGCTAGGATTTTGATTACTGATAATTTGTGAAAAAAATACCAGCTTTTGAAGTTAGTCAATTTTTAGCAAAATATTGCATATAGGGTTACCTCATTGTACGGATAACTATTCCTACAGTTTTATAGATAAAAAGTTGTTCTTTTGCAGTTTAATTGTACATGTATCAGAGGTGTGAATCTTTTTAGGATTTTTATTTTTGATTATTTATGAAAAAAATACCAGCTTTTGAACTTAGTCTTTTTTTTAGCAAAATATTGCATATGAGGTACTTTATTTCACTGGATATGGGTTGACATGGATTATGGAGACAGTTCACATATAAAAAGAAAACCCAGTTAGCTGTCTCATTGACAGCTTTTCACTTGTTTAAAAAATTATTTAGGTTTTTACTCTTCAAATTAACTTTAACTCGACGCCATTGTGGCCCTTCAGGCCTTTGATTTATGTATACATGCCGTATACACCATTCAGTGACCCGAAACGTTCTCGATACTTGTCCATATTGATTAAAAACAACGGAAGTATGCATCAAGCGACGCGACGCCTATCGGCGGCTCTCCATATAAAGTCAGAGACGTTCCGAATGCATATGGTAAGTCCATAGAAATCGTAAATGGACAGTAACCAGTAGAAATGTGTAAACAATGCGGAAAATGGTCATAATCTATTGATAGCAGGCTAGGCCGGAACAGGGAGGACATATACAGTGAAAAATATTGCTAATTGATTGAAACAGCAAGGTAATATTGTGGCCTTAACCTGTTACACATACAATGGGTGCATTAACCTAACAATTTTTTTTTTTGGGGGGGGGGGAGGATCAGAGAATGGTAGACATACAGACGCTGATTGATATCGTTTAATTCAAAATGTCGAATGTGGAAAAAAAAAACCAACGGAAAATATCAGGAAAAGAAATATATTGGTAATAGATGAGGTGTCCATGGTTAAACCAAAACTATTAGGACAAATGGAATTGGTATGCAGACCAGCTAAAAACTGTCAAACCTGTTTGGATCTACACAAGTTATTTCATTTGGAGATTTGTACCAACTCCCTCCGATCAAAGATTAGTTGAATGGCGCTTTCGGTCATTAGTTGTATGAGGAAGACTTCTTTAACAAAATTTACTTTGAAAAATGTGCATCACCAGGTCTCTAATGGGGACCATTTGCCCACTGCAGTGAATAAACTAGAAAGAGGATGTGTTAGTAATGCAACTCTTAACGCCCTCAGAACTTTATCAAGGCCCTTAAATTCGGAGACTTGTCTTAATTTATTTGTATGAAATTATGAAGACATCTACAACTATGAATCCATCCCTTGGGAACCTTCATAGCACATGGCGAAGGCGATCCTCTCTGCTTGCACCAGAAAAACTAGGATTTAAAATAACAGCACCTGTTAAGTTGTTAACTAACATAAGGACCGGTTAGTTAATGGTGCAACAGGAACTGTCATAAAAATTGTAAATGAGACGAAGACAGTAGAATTTTAAATGCATGACACATGTAAACTTGTTAGTTTTTAAAAATTTTAATTTACGAAGTTTGATCCCGTGTAAAAAACAATGGCAATGTATCACCATTCACAAATCACAAAGCATGAGTATACTAATATTAAAACTGACTGCAAATTTGCACGTCTTCCTTTGCAAATTGGAGTTGCAGTGGACAGAGCAGTAACAACAAATGGTCTTCGTGTCTTAAATCTTACCCTCCCTCTCTGCAGAGAATACCTATCAAATATATATATATATATATATATATATATATATATATATATATATATATATATATATATAAAAGCACTAAAAATAACCAACGACACGAACAATAAAGTAAAATATTGTCAAATTTTCGGGACAACCCGTCCCTTCTTCAGGACAACAAAATAAAAACTACATAAGAAAGAAGAAAAACATCTACAAAACTAGCACTAAACTAAACTAAATAATATACAAAAAATAGATAATGTTTAAACACCGGATCAACACGTGGCAGCTACATCTTTATATTTAAGAATTCGAGCCCGAGAAAGAAAAATCCCGTCCGACGCAGCGGACGGTCTGTGAAGAAGTGCTGAAAGATAACGCGAACGAATTAACTTGCTTATTGGGGGTTGCTGTTAATTAAGTTGTACTAGTAAGATAATTCGTAGTGAAAGTTTGTAGGGAAGATTGGCCCTGTAAAAGACCACATAAATAATCATGAATGTAAAAACTAATGGAAGTGAAATAAAGCAAAAGAACAAAACCGATTAAGGAAATAGCTAATAATTTGAATAAATAACATGATTAATAGTTTGTACATGGACCGAAAAAGATGAAGATGGTGATATTGCTACGAAAACAAATCAGTACTTAGTTGATGTTCATTTTGGTGAAGTCACTTAATTTGTTAATGCCGTCAGGGCGGAATGACTTCAGTCTATGCATCCAAAATTTTTCTTTATTTTTTCTCTCCGCATCTGTCCAGTTAGGGTTGTGATCAATGACCAAAACCATCATGTCCTCCCATTTGTGATCATCTAAATTAAAATGTTCCCCGACGGGTTCTTTAATTTTCTTAGTTTTGATGGTGGAACGATGATTATTGATGCGCCTGCAGAGGTCTCCTGTTTCCCCTACGTATTGTTTCTGACAAAATTTACAATTGATGAGATATACACAATTGTCCGTACGACAAGAAGTATTTGCGAAAATTTTGTAAGTACGGCCAGTAATGGGGCTAGAGAAGTCGTCTGCATCAGAGCTGTGTGTGTGTTTGTGTGTGTGTGTATATATATATATATATATATATATATATATATATATATATATATATATATATATATATATATATATATATATATATATCAGGCTTGGGGCGAATTACATTGTAAAGTAATGCATTACATTACCATTACTTCATGAATTTGGGCATTAAATTACCATTACCATTAATTTATTTTCTTGAAGTAATGCATTACATTACCATTACATTAGTAAAGTAATGCATTACCATTACCATTACTTTAAAAATGTAAAGCTAATAAAGAGTTTTTGCAAATGTTTCAAATATAAAACACTCTTTAACATATCTACAGGTTCATGCTCAGTATCAGGTTCACATTCAATGACTATACAAGAGTCATTCTTTATTTGCTCAATATATAATCATCTTGTGGCATTATGAACAACATATTACATAAGTAATGTTCTGTCCAATGTTAGAGTTATCTTTCATTTTAGAACTCTCTTGTGTTTTTCGGTAAAATTGTCATACGAAGCCCGCCATTTGTTTATGCGGTTGAACACCGCGCTCTGTATTTTTCACTAAGTTTAGCCTACCACAGAGTAAGTAATGATTTAAAACTTGTTTATTATTCTTTAAAAAGATGATTTCAACATGTTTATAGCTTTTACAGTAGCCATAATCAGTTTTATGTGTAATAATTGAAGCTTTCTTATTGGAGTGTTGTCGTCTGCAACAAATGTAAACATAGGCTTGTTTTGATTTGAACAACTTTCTGTGAATTATTTGCTAAACTTTATATTGATAGTTTTACAAGTTATCTTGAATATTTTCTGATAGATTTGAGCTAATATTTGTGGTTAACTATATTTCCAAATGTTATGCTGCAAAATTTTATTTCTATGGAAGCCCATAAGTGTCATAAGCTTTATGTATAGTGTTATTATTGATAACTATATATTAGCATCACTTAATAACGGTGTGTAAATTTTATTTTGTATGAAATTCAAAGTGTTTCATTGTATCCTTTGTTTATATTTCAGTCTTTTACCAAATCCAAATACACATTGACAATCTTCCTGGGAGTTGTTGTTAATGTACTTGTAAGAGGTTAAACATTCTGTGTAAGACCGGACCAGGGCGTCCTTACGCGACAGAACAAGTAAAATGATATCTATAGACATTTGGCATGATACAGTGTAGGATACGAAATAGAGACACAGATTTACATGCATAACAAAAAACAATTTATGGAATAATGTTGCGGTTATCAAAAGCCAAATAGAGATTTTTCCCCAGATTACACAAATCTTTATAATTTTGGACACTAATTAATTGTATTAATTCATAAACAGATGGTTTTCCCCAGTTATATTTCTCTAGATACTGTATTTGAATATATTTTTTCTAATGAGGACACTTTAAGAAAAAAGATTGCTGTTGCACTTTATGATCGAAGTTTCAAAGGGTTCATCTTTTAACTGCATCCTGTTAGTAATCTTCCCAGCTATACTAAATAAATGTTTTACAGGAGCAGTCGAAGCTTGGACTGAAAAGTACTGTTTGACGATCTTTATCTTAAGATATATTAAGTGCAATAATAGAAAAAATACAAGAATCTTGTATATCTATCAGTCCAAACTAATGTACAGTGTACTTTATATACAAGAGAGAGAGAGAGAGAGAGAGAGAGAATAAGTAAGTAAAATTATTTTCAAATGGGTTATAATAATGGAAGTGATATTGATTTTCATCATGGATGGACAGTGCATTCATTTTGCTTTTAAAGGTGCATGTTCGTCTCCTATTCTTTTTGGACATAGCGAAGGGAAGGGGGTTGGGGCATTTAGCACTTCTTATAACAATAGATTGTTTTGATACTTAGATTATCCTGGGGGCATAGTGTGTTGTTTACACATTTCTTATTGAAGTGCAAACTATTTGGAGTAAATTGTAAATTAAAAACTCTTAATAACAACACTCCCAAAAATGTTATGAAATTGTGCTGTTATATTTAGTGATATTGACAATTCAAAAATAAAATTTTGAAAATCTTTTTTTAATAATACAATTAAAACATTTTTATCTCAAGAATTATTTCTTTCTTCTTAAAAAATAAATTTAGTCAAATTCAATTTCAACTATTCATTTACATTTATTCATCACATTTTTTAAAGTGAACATTCATAAATAAGCATAGTAATGCAAAGTAATGCCATGTAATGCCAGCATTACACTAGATTTTGGAAAGTAATGAATTACATTACCATTACTTGTAATGCTAATTTTGTGGCATTACGCATTACTAGCATTACTTTGAAAACATGTAATGCATTGCATTACCATTACATTTAGCATTACCCCAAGCCTGATATATATATATATATATATATATATATATATATATATATATATATATATATATATATATATATATCTGCGTCTCTGCAAATGATATAAGAAATCTCTGTGACCCATGATCATTGCGTTGTTGCCAGTCTCATTGTTGTGCAGAAAGAAATATTAATGTGTTTGATAAAGATTATTCTGTTTAGTAAGAATGGGATCGTCTTGCTGTTAGTTTGTGCAATATGTTGTTAACACCGGGTTTGGATAATGAAGTGAAAAACATTCATAATAATTTATCTATATTAGACAATTTCACAGTTTCAGCATCAGAAATCCAACAGTTATCAATTTATAGAAAAAAAACCAAGTAGAAATCAAAACACATCGGAGGGACTTGTCTACATACATCACAAAGTATTTGGGATTTTTAAGACATTGGAACAGCACACTCGTTTCCATTCATCTTAAAAAATCATTGGTGAGGCAATAATAGACACCTGTACATATATATTGGTCAAGAGCTTTTAAATGATTAGAAGTTCAATTGTCATTAATTTTTTAGACGAGCAATTGAATTGGATGAGACCGACCCTGAAGAAATAAATTGTAAATGAGACGAAGACAGTAGAATTTTAAATGCATGACACATGTAAACTTGTTAGTTTTTAAAAATTTTAATGTAGCCAAATGATCTTCTAGAATATGATAAGGGGTGTCAAATTGAAGTGTGATCAGGTTCCAGAATTTTGTTTTTACTAAGGGGATCAGTGGGCAACAAAAAATGACGTTTTTTTGCAAAAAAAAGTATGGTTCCCAGAACTCCTCTTACAACTTTTGGAGTAGCTACGTCATCTCTTGGAATATAATTGGGGCTGTCCTATAGATATGCAATAAGGTTTTAAAATTTAAATTTCATCCAGGGAGTCAAATAGTAGCAGAAAATTGACGTTTATCACTCCAAAAAAACATAGATCCCAGAACTCCTCTTATGATTTAATGGATAGACACATCATATCTTGGGATATGATAGGGACTGTTCTACAGATATGCAGTAAGGTTTTAAAAATTTAAATTTCATCCAGGGAGTTAAAAAGTAGCAGAAAATTGACGTTTATCACTCATAAAAAATATAGATCCTAGAACTCCTCTTATGACACATCATATCTTGGGGTATGATAGGAACTGTTCCATAGATGTGCATTACGGTTTTGAAAAATTTAATTTAACCCTGAGGCCCAATACCTACATACCTTTTGACGCCCTTTAATTAAGGATCAAGAATATATATGGTTAAGGGGTGTGGATCTCAACCATTTTCGAGATATTCGTGCACTTCCTGTTTGAAGGGGGTCACAACCACCCCCGGGGCCTATTACCTTCATACCGTTTGATGCCCCTTGACACAAAGAACAAGAATATATATGGTTTAAAGGGGTAGGGAATTCAACTGCTTTGAAGATATTAAGGGACTTGCTGTTCGAGGGGGTCAGGACCACCCTCAGGGCCCATGACCTACATAACATTTGATGCCCCTTGACATCAGAAACATGAATATATATGGCTTAAGGGTCATGATTATAACAGTTTCTGAAATATATGGTAATTTCAAATTCCTGGGGGGTAGGGATGACCCCAGGGTCAGATCTAATAAACCCTAGTTCTCTATTCCGTGATGTATACGCTCCATAACTTTTGTCGGTGTGTTCCCGTTTTGCACACATTTGATAATTGGGTATAGAGCAGTAGGTGTGATTTGTGTTGTGATAGCAATTATTGTCTACTTTCGGTCAAAGATTTTACCTGGATTTTTACCTTAACGATAGAACAAGAAGAATATAGATATTTTGTTCTGTTTTATAAATATTTTTTGTAGTTGTATGTATTTCTACGCCAGAGTTCAATATAGTCTCGATCAACTCGACGCTCGGCTGTCTCCATAAATCCTTGTCGGAGAATTACGGTGTCAGCCGAGCGTTTGGTTGAACGAGACTAGAGTTCAATATTGCTTGAATCCATACAAATTTTCGAGAAATATTTCTATTACTGATACATAGTTTGATTGAATTAATTTTATCTTTAAATATTATTTAACATGATTCAAATGGGGGTTTCTAGACATTCTTGTCGAAAAAGTCCAAAAATTCATATTATAAAAATGTGCGTACATATGTAATTCAAATTAGAAACATGTCACACAAAGTAACATATCATTGATTTTAAAATAAATATACATCGACAAAATCAACTCCCGTCAGTTCTTCAGTACTTTGATTTAGTATTGATGCGATATACCTCAATCTGAAAAAAGTTGAAAATGCATGAATTTAGTCTTCATTTGATAGGTTTTGTGAAGTAATCTTTAAAAGTTTTTGAAGCATATAAAATTGCGGATTTATCATTATACAGTTTGTCTTATCTTCGATTATTCAAGCCATAACATAAATGAAAAATATTTAGCAGCGTTTTCACTAGACGCATTTCCTTCATTTATGTCAGCAAAAGCAATAATTAAATATTAACATATGATATTTTCTCTTCAAACGTTTAACATGTACATGTGCTTCCTATAGGCAGTAATTTAAGCAAAGCCGCTACATATTTGCAATATTCATGTTAAAAAAAATAATAAAATTGTTCATGACCAAATTGATGTTTAAAATCAAATTCATTAATATGGATGTCAATTATTTTGTAAATGTGATTTTATGCAAATAATATTGTAACATCAGTTGCGAGTAGATATGTTTTATTTATTTTATTGTCAATTGCCCTCGCAGGAATTGTAATATAGACTATAGCAATTAAGAAATTATCTCACCTGGTCAAATTCCCGTTTCGCACACATTTTTTCGATACCTAATTTACAAATGTGTGCAAAACGGGAACACACCTACATATTTGTCATGTTTTAAATTCAAAAATTACAAAATAATATATGCATAGAAACGGTATGCCGATTTACGCAAATGGACCCAGAAAAACCCCAACAGTAGATACTAGTAAGAAGCAATCATACTAAAATTAAAATATATATATGCCTTCGTATGCTCTTCTGAAAGCTACGTATTTAAACATTGAATTTATACTTTAGGTTGACCTAAGTTATAAGAGTAAGACTTAAAATGCAAGTCTTCTCGTGCTCATCGGCCCGTGAATACTTAAAATGAAATACATGTACATGTAAAATCTAAAATTAACCCCTTTATTATTGTTTTACAATTTACAATTTTATTTTTAATTTATATTTTTTTTTACTTCAAGCGTATTCAAATTAAGTTCGTTACTACACACTCAGTCATTTAGCAGTCATGGTTATTTATCGTTCCAAAGCCTGTATGTCGTGAAGCGGACACCCAGTGCATATTTAATTTTCTAATAATTAGTCTTAAAGTATTTAGTGGTTGAAATATACGTTGCTATTGCTAGTTGCTATCCTAAATTAAGGACTTTGACTCTAACTGGGTATGGCCGTTCTGCTACAAAATCATTATGCTATGAAAATGATTTATTTATTTTTTTGCAGAGGGGGTGGGAATAGTGTTTGTGAAGGGGGTACGATACGTTCCTGCGAATGAATTTTCTTCCTTTCATACAAGAGAGAACTTGATAACTTAATATGAAATAAAATCTACAAATAAATTACAATAGATCTTTAACCCATTTAAAGACCTTCTCCATCTTGATATGGATGGGTTTGGTTATTATGAAATGTTTGTATTAAGTAATTTTTTGGACTGAGGGTATAAATCAGAAATATGTCATAATAAAACGCACACAAATAAGAGAGGGGAACTGTATTCGCCGATTTCTATAAAGAAGGCAAACACGATTGGTAGAATCGCCACTGTCTTAAGCGATTGCCTCATAAATGTAACTAATTTTTTACCAAATGAAATAATTCGACAACATTAATGTTGATTTATTGTAAACAATTATGACCATGCTACATATATTTTCGTTGTAAGTAATGGTATTTTGCGGAACGGAACGGAACTGGAATCTTAAAAATAAGTCGCGCATTGCTGACATTGTAATTTTAAAAATGTTATACTTGGGAATGTGTTTCGTTTGTTTTAAATCTCTGACTAATTTAGAATATTCTTTTGCTAGCTTAAAACAGTTAGAAAGTTCTGCTGTGAACATACTGTAATGTGTTAATATAAAACGAGGAATTAATATATGTATATTTTGCTTTAAACAACGAAATAAATATCAAAATTAAATATCAATCTTATTATGAAATGTAATGAATAAAAAAAAAATTGATCATTTTTTTAAAATTACTATTTTACCATTGGGTGACCTTTTACTGGTTCCGTTCCAATCCACAAAGTTATAATAGCCCCTGCATACATCTGGGTAAAACAGCTTACCGTTTCTATGTATATAGAAAGGGCGAGGGTATCCGTGTTCGCATAACGAAATGATGTTTCAACTTAAAGTACTGAAGCGTGTACATCATGAAATAGAGAACTGGCCTACAGCGAAGACATATTCACATGACGTTATTCAGTTTAGATATAACGTCATAGACTTATGACATCAAGTTATAAAGTGTTGACATAATAAAACAAAACGTTTACACCTTGTAAAAAAGTGTTGATAGAATGTTTAAATATATTGATATCATGTTATAAAATGTTGACATAGTGTAAGGATAGAATCGCGATATGTACTGCAGTGTTGATATTATGTAAGGATATATTGATGGCATCTAATAAAATGTTGACATAGTGTAAGGATACATTTGCCCCATGTAATACAGTGTAATACATAATGTCATTATGTATTGACCTTTGGTTGTACAATGTTGGCATAACGTAAGGATGATTTTACATCACAACAAAAGTAACTATAATGTTAAGACATGGTTTTTACACCTAACGTGCTTTTGACATCACGGAATAACGATTTGACCAAATGTGAAAATATATTCACACCACGTAATAGACTTTGACATAATGTATTTATAAATTGACATAATGTACCTATAGTTTTTCGTTATAAGGCAGCGATTGCGTTCCATAAATATGTTACAAAATTGATTCCCTTAAAATCCTTTAAAACATGTTTAAAATGCACAAATATTTGGGAGTTAGAGAAAAACACATGCATCGTATATATACAATGATCTTTAAAGAACTCCGACTTATGTTATGATCTTAAACGTCATGTAAAAGTCTATAACATCACACTTTCATTACGTCATACTATTAAAAGTATTGTATGAATTTTAGGATAATTAAGAAGAGTTATCTTTCCTTGTACATTAAATTTTGTACATTTTTATTATACAATAATTAATAACATTTGTAATTAATTAACATTAAATGTAAATGAAAGTAAAAAACCTTGTATTGTATATTAAAATGAAAATAATTCATATATAAAACCATATCATTTAGTTATTAGAAATATTAACTATATATCCGAGTAAAAATCATTTCAACATTATGAGTAACTCTCTGAGACTCTGTAGAGGAAACAGATTTAAATTTAAAAAAAAGAAGAGGTAATTACGCATACAGACAGAGCAATATCGATAGTAAAAAAAAATAACTGCAGCTCCCCTACACAGGCTTATAGTGGGAAAAAACAATGCTTATGCAAATATTATCGTTTGTCTCTGATATATGATATTTATAAATATATATATATATATATATACTACTATATTAAAATAATTGACACGAATTTTTGGGCTTTAATACCGAGAAATCGGAAAAGTACTTTATATATTTTCAACATCATTGGTACTAGGAGATTACCAATTTGTTTTTATTTTTTCTCGATCAGGTTTCGCTTATTAATATTCAAGAAAAATGCCTTAAAAAAATCAAGAAATCGTCTGAATTTTCCGGATTTTACAATTTGGCATTCACGCTAAATCACAGGAGGCTCTTTAATTTATGTTTCCATAATATCACATTTGCATGGATAAACTCAAAAATGATGATACAAATACGTGTAAATTTTCATTAAAAATTTGCTATATATTCTGTCCGTGAAAGAAAATACGGGAGATAACTCTAATTCAGTGCGTTTAAGATGAACAATTCCGAGAGTTCTTAATGTCAACATTGTGTGCAAATTTTATGTATCTATTTCGTAAATGCCCGACAAAATATGCAATGTCAACCATTGCACGCACGGGTCAAAGTCTAGTCGATAATATAAGAACATTCTGCAATTCTGGGAGAGTACATTGTGAAGTATAAAACTAGTGTCAACAAGATTCCACAGTCAATGTTTGGTTTAAGTTGTCCAAGTAAACTATTATAATATGACATATATGGTAAGTTCCCGAGTAGTTTAAGAGTCTTCTGTTGCCATGGCTTTAACATTTCATGCAAAGAACGGTATCATTATAATATCATTTTTAAAGGAATATGACGAGAAAGATTTTAGTGCTAGATTTATAAGACGAGAACTGTAATAAAAATGCAATGTCAGTATCAGACGTGATTGTATTTTTTTACATTTTTTCCAGGAAAGGGATTTGGACATAAGCCGTCTTCAAGTAGCCGTACAACGACATCAAGCACCCGTACAACATCAAGCACCCGTACAACGACATCAAGCAGCCGTACAACGACATCAATCACCCGTACAACATCAAGCACCCGTACAACATCAAGCACCCGTACAACATCAAGCACCCGTACAACGACATCAAGCAGCCGTACAACGACATCAAGCACCCGTACAACATCAAGCACCCGTACAACATCAAGCACCCGTACAACGACATCAAGCAGCCGTACAACGACATCAAGCACCCGTACAACATCAAGCACCCGTACAACATCAAGCATCCGTACAACGACATCAAGCACCCGTACAACACCATCAAGCAGAAGACAGGGTTCCATTCATATGTGTTAAGCAAACTCGAGTAAAATCTTATGACGAATTAGAAATTGGTGATCATTTGGTTTTTCATAGGACCTATTACGATCACCATGGGATACTTACTGAAAAACGTCGAAAACGTTTTCAGGTAGCTGAAGCAACGAAGACGGATTCGGAATCAATGGCATTGATTAGAAAAGTAAAACTTCAACTTTCTTGGAAGACACTTGACTCTGAGGAAGGTGGTGTTAGCGTGGCTTCCTATATAGGTAGACGTTTTTCTAAGCAGGAAACTGCTTCACGGGCCCTTGGATTATATGAAAAAAGCACAGAAGATCACAAATTCTACCAGTATAACTTATTTAGCAACAACTGCGAGCATTTTGCAACATTCTGCGCTACAGGGAAAATGTATAGTCTGCAGGTAGCGGATTTTGTGTCTCGTGCTTTGCCTTCATACATTATATCAAGATTAATATTTAAAGCAACAGGGGAAAATGAGCAAAGTAAAAATTATATATGCATACCATGCAAAAATATTAAGAGCGAAAATGATGTTGAGAAGGGAGATATCATTGAGTACTTTGAGAACGACATTTGGCATCATGCTTTGGTTATTGATACATTAAGGCATACCTTAAATAATGTAATTTGCAGAATTGCGCACTGTAAATCGTGTGTTCATTCAGCCGACAGAGAAATTAAGAAAGAGAACGTAGTCATTACATTTAGGAAATTATTTTACAAACTAGACTTTGAATCACCTGGATTTTTGATACATGAATCGGAAGATGTAGTTGCGAGAGAAGAGAATGCTAGACAGATGGCAGATTCCCTAACTAATGCATGCAGTCAATTCCCCATTTGGTGTAAACTGAAAATTTAAAAATCGCACGTTTGTAAAATAGGCGTATGCTGAACCCCCAAGCACAAAAAGAGCTATTGTTTGAAAAGATCAATGACAGAACAATGGAGTATTGTGTTTGGGAGGTATTGTGCGGGACAATAGATAGTAAAACAAATAACATCGTCGGAACCCACGGGTTTTCTATCCGGTTGAAAGCAGTGTAACGGATAGAAAACCCGTGGGTTCCGACGATGCACAAATAATTAAGATTAAGGAAACATTGTCATATTGATTATATATTGTTGAGTGATGTGATTGTAAATCTCTAGGATTTTGTTTTTTTTATTAATTTTTTTTTTTTTTTAGAAATTTATAAAAATTATTGGCATCAATTGCGTGTGACAAACACATTTTTTAACGATCATCTATTTTAGAGTTTTAAATTTTAAATTACAGGAATGCCATTTTAGATTATTTAAATATTTCTTATGTTCTACAGTAAAAACAAATCCATCACTGAACTAACATGAGAAAAGATGAGTTTCATTTCTCCTTTAAAAGAAAATATTTCTTTTTGTTTGCATTGAAAATAAAAATAAAAACGATTACTCATTCTAGAGCGTTGAATTTTTAATGTTTGCAATAACGAGAAATGATTTGTTAAACAAAAAAAAATCACCGAACAGTTATGAATGCTAAATGATGGATTGCTTTTCACTTTCTGCACAACTGTTTTTTTTTTTATTTGTAATTAACATTTGTGTTGAAAAAAAAGAGTATGCCAAATGAAATGACAGTTGGCCTTTTATAGAGTTATCAGAGATAAGACATGAAATCCTGCTTTTTTTTAAAGATGAAATTCGAATCAGACAAACACAAGTGAAATAAAATAAAGCCTTAAAAACCTGCCTGCTAAAAAATAACAACAACAAAAACCAAATAACAAAAACAAACCAAGAGGCCAATTGGCGTCATCGGTCACCTGAATAACTGCAGTGTGGCTTTTGCAGTGAATATTCATGAGCATTAGATGGTTTATGGTTTGTTACTGTCATTATTTCCTAATTACAGGTCTTAGCCTAATAAAATCATATTAATATTCCAGGATTGTTCAATCCAATAAACTTTCTAAATTCTAAGAAAAAATTATTTAAAAAATTGTATCATAACATACAATGAAATAATTGAATAAATCTTAAGTACCAACAAAACATCGATTGCAATTACACCACCCTACTTTATATAACCATCAGAGCCCTGCCCTAATACCAGAACCCCTGTCCCAGGGGCCATGTAATTCATAGTTTGGAAGACAGACTCTTCCTCATCATAAATTTGTACTCCCATTTTCAGATTAATACCCAGGAACAGAGTAGACATTTTTTTAAGAGTAACATGTACTGCATTTATTTAGAGCCCCACCCTAACACCAGAGCCCCTGACCCAGGGGTCACGAACTTCACAATTTTGGAAGAGGGACTCTTCCTCATCGTAGCTACTTACTTATAGTTCATCTGCATAATATTCCGGTGCAAAGGAGAAGATTTTCAAATAATAACTACATTTATTTAAAGCCCCCCCCCCTAAAAAAAAAGCAACTAGCCCTGGCCCAGGCACTATGAAAATCACAATGTTAAAAGAGGCATTTGTACTTAGTTCATTGACTTGATACCCAGGGGCAGGGTAGAAGATTTTTAAAGAATCAATGCATTATATCTAGTATATACATATTACAGCCCCGCCCTAACACCAGAACCCTTGCCTTACCGGCAATGAAAATGACAATTTTGGAAGAAGCATTCTTTTTCATCATTACTATGTACTTAATCAATGGGCAAACTACCCAGGAGCAGAGGAGAAGACTTACAAAGAAGTAATTTATTTTCACAATATAATCATAAAACCCCGCCGTAACACCAGAATCCCTGATCCAAGGGCCATGAAATTCACAATTTTCGAAGAAGTATTCTACCTCATTGTAAATATGTATTAAGTTTTTTGGCTTCATACTAAGGAGCAGGGGAGAATTAAAAAAAATGCATTTTACCTTTATAATAATTAGTGCCCCATCCCCTGATCCAAGGGCCATGAAATTCACAATTTTGGAAGAGACATTCGTCCTCATCATAACTTTGTACTTAGTTGTTTTCTTGTGTTTTTTTTTTTTGCTAAATACCCAGGAGCAGAGAAGACTATTTTTGAAAATTAAATGCATTCTCACCATATAATCATTAGAGCCCCGCCCTATCACCAGAACCCCTGACCTAAGGGCCATAAAATTCACAACTTTGGAAGAGGCATTCTTCCTCATCATAATTAATTGGCATAATACACAGAAGTAGATTTTCTCAGAATATATTTTCACAAAATAATCATTTATAACAGCCCCGCACTAACATCAAAACCCCTGACTCCTGACCAGCGGCATCCTCCGTTCATCATAACTACATGTATGAACTTACTCCATTGACCAAATACCGAGAAGCAGAGGAGAAGATTTTCAAAGTAATAATTTATTTTCACACTATTCACATTAAAGCCACGCCCTAACACTAGAACCCCTGCCCTAGGGGCTATAATTCAGAATTTTGAAAAAGACAACATTATTCCAAATAATAACCATGGAATTAGTTTATTGGATAAACACTTAAAAACAGTGGAGAAGATTTTTAAAGAATTAATGAATTTTAACAATATCATTAGAGCCTGTCCTAATACCATAACACCTGACTTAGCGAAGATACGCAAAAATTGAAATGTGCCCCTTCTAAGCGTACTAAATGTTACCTACTTCCTCAGATTCCTTTGTATCTGCCCTTGAGGAAGATTTCGTTTCCTGTTTATTAGCATTTATACAATCTTCATATAACCTTGAGGTAATGTCCTTATGATTGTTCTTATCCAACGAATTCGCAGCAGATGCCAAGTTTCAGATCCAGTTGCTTGGTCTCCCGCCTCGTTTTCGTTCGGTGATCTAATAGCTTCCTAAATAATGTAACATATAAGTTGTTAAAAGAAAATAATCCTAACTGGCATGGTTTTATACATTTTATATCCAGAACGAACTTTATCTGATATGAGTTAAATTTTGCTTCATAATTCGCATTTTTTAAATGTGTCTGGTACAAAAAAAATGTTATGTTATATTTTAGAAGAGTTGATGTAAAATATATTTTTCACCTAAGTATTTTAATTTTTGCAACCACTGGCAGTATATGACGTCAAAAATGACGCTATTTCTATAATTCGATCAAATTCAGTCAAAATTTGACATTTTTCCTATCTTTTTATGAATGGGAAATATAGAGCGCATGCTTGAACACGGACATTTTTTTGTCACTTATTAGCCTTGGCTGGATACATCTCTGATTAAAAAAGTTTGTTTTTTCAAGCATGCGCTCTATGTTTTCTGTAAGAAAAACTGCTTGTAAACAAGCTATTTTATGCTAAAAATGCAAAACTGGCGGGAAAAGGTTGTCTTTACGATGTCATATTTTTAAATTGTGGGCAGTTGAATCAAAATGAACATCATGTAAAATCATCACATATATATATATGTACAATGAAAACAAAGAATTACAGTAAAATGACGGTGTTTATTTAAGGGGATTATTTTTGGCCCCTATCATATATAGTTCTTTAGCAAGTACAAGTTCTTGATGCTGAATTTGAACCAAGGCAACAAACTCGTTCCTTTTATTCTGTTTTACTAAGGCGCACTTCAGAAACAACCAGGCATGTTCTGTCCAAATGTCGTCTCCAGGCTCTCAGTTACGCAATCCTCCCCCACAAAAGAAACAGCGGGTGTAATCCCCGTAACCTGCATACAGAAACCCCGCTACAGCCAAATCTCTAGGGGTCTGTGATAGACTAGATGGCCAATCCGCAAAGGAACTCAGCCTTACAGCTAGCACCGAGTACGACGGATATTTTGGGCGGTCAATGTTTATCCCTAATGGATCCAAGTTCCGAATGAAGGCATTTATCTTATCTTGTTGTGTTCTTGTCTTAGCCAACAGGTCGTTTGACTTCTTCTTTGACCCGAGAGTATGTAAGTCAGCTTTATGTCTTTTCTCTTTATATTTGTTTTTTGTATTTTGTTTGCAGGGGAAATGCCGTCCGAAGTTAAAAGAAGATGGTAGTCTATTGTTATTGCAAGATAAATCGATGTCACTAGCGTAAATTTCAAATAACAAATAACTCATGCAAATCAATTGAACTACATGAACAAAACATATAACCAGGTTATGCATATAAACTCGAATTCTTTCGTCAACATTATTTCAAACGTAGCAATAGTTCGACCCATTTTATATATTTTCCAACAATGAGAAGAAAATATATTCATATAAACAAACATATCATATATACATATAATATCATATCATGCCTCCCATGAGATGCTAAGGTCATGGAAACTTCTACCAGTTACATGAAGGTCATGGAATTAAAGTGTATGTCAAAACTTCTAGGTGCAGGAAAATACTTGAAACGTGCATAAAATATAGATCAACTGCAAAATTCGAATATGACAGTTAAAACCGCATGGCTAGCCTCTTAGCATGAAATTCAGGAGTCAGAATGCACAAACAAAGTACCCCAATAGCCAATCACAATACCTTGGCTGCGTTCAAGATCGTAGCGGCTAGGTAGGGCTACGTAGCGGCTACGTTGTTGAACGATAAGCTAGCCTAGCCACTAGGTAGACATTCGTAGCCTAAATATTTTATGTTAAGCATCGAATTCAAGATGGCCACTTTAGTTACCACTTTGTAACAAACACGAAATCTATTTATTTATCGAAATTTTATTCATCCTTAAGTTATAATGATTCTTAACATGTATATTTTCGCTTGAAATTAAAAAAATATGTCAATGTAATACGTCTTAAGTTGAATATTTCAAACTTCAAATCTGAGACCTAGCGGCTAACCTAAAGGTCCGTTCAACAGACCTAGATATCTACAATCTAGCAGCTAGGCTAGCTGCTACGATCTTGAACGCAGCCCAGATCTTGTGACCACTCAAATAAATGCTATAAATAGAGTCTACAGGTGTACTCCAAAGAGGAGTAACCAATGTAAAAAAAACCAAACACAAAATATCAATTTAAAATAATTCAACTAAATAATTTATTTATTCACCACTGATAAATCATTTTCTGTTATGTAATTAAATAAATTAAAGTCTGCAATAGTAAAATTCCTGAAAAGTAACAAATTGATTAGAACATGTTAATAATAATGAAGAAATCAATATTCTGAAATTAAAATATCAAAAACCTATAAAATTTCACTCTACTACATTTGTACATGTACTTTCATAAAAAATTAGTTTATGCTTTAAAAAAATCGTTCCTTTCCTTCGTATAAAATATATTTTAAATCATATATTTGATTGAAACAAGATAAGTATAGCAATAAACAATCATGTAAATCTTGTAAACGTTTAACAATCTCTGACAAAATTACGGTGTCATCTTCATTCATAATAAAAAACAATGCATTATCTCTAAATTAAACACATTTTTTTTTATAAATTCAATTATAAAATCAGTAAAAATTAGTAATCAGTAAAATCAGGAAAAATAAAAGGCGACAGATACTCACCCTGCATTATACCCAACTGACAAATGATAAACTCAGACATCTGTTTTTTGTATCTTACACATAAATTTATGTTGGCGTACATTGACTTTATTATCTTTACCATCTGACAATCAACATTATGTCTTGCTAATTTTAAGAACATTAAATGTCCATCAATTTTGTCTAAAGCCTTTTGATTATCTACAAAACTGCATGTTTTCCTTGTGTAATACCTTGACTGAACATAAAAACTGCATTTGTTGTACTATACCCAGTTAAAACCCAAATTAAGTATCCTTAATTACACTGTAAATCTGGTGACAATTTTATTATCTCTTACTCAGTAGAAATGTGAATATTGTGGATAAATAACTTTCAATGTGTTACCTCTGTAATTAATACAGTCCTTAAAATCTTTTTTTTTAAATCAAATTTAAACCTTCTGACAATTTTTTTTTTGGGGGGGGGGGGGGGGGGGCAAAGAAAATTAATGTTGAATAAGTAAAAGAAGTATGTAAAAAGATATTATTTATTTCCGTATGAAGGAGCTATAACTGATGTAATTTGTTCTACGCACAATCATATATACAAGTATATAAACAAATTCAATATACAGGCCAGTGTTGTCAACGTTAAAACTGTTTTTTAAACTTAATTCACTGATTTAAATTGATTCTTGTGCGATATTCTCTACACACAAACATTTTTGCAATTTTCCTGAATATAAAACTTACATGATATCCTAGGAAACACTTCTACGAGTATTTGTCTGTGAGTATATCAATATTTACTTCGAGCCAACACTCAGACATAACAATATAATACGAGCCAATAATTGAAATAAATGCAGGATCTTTGATATTATTCTGGTCAATGTTCCAGGAGCATACTTTGAGTTTATACTCGTCGTTTACCTAGCGTGGCACATTGTTACCTTGTGTTAGGACGGCAGAGTCTATTGTCGATGTACGGCTCATTGTACTAACGAACATCTTGTCTTTCGCCGCGTTTTTTCTTCATGATTCAAACCATTCTTTTCTCTCTGTGACAATTTTATGTGGATGTGTGCTCGTGTATGGGTAAGTCTCTTAACCAGTTGCCTTTGATGATAATCATAGAAATAAGCCACAAATGTCCTTGGTGATGTGTCCCAACATTATGTGTATTCGATCAAGTTTTAGACCTTTGAATTGCGTCTCCTTTTTTAAGAACCTTTTTCAAATAGTCATGCAAAATATTTTCAGTATATTTGACGGTTCCATTCGTAACAAGAATTTCAGAGAAGATCAAACTTTCCCTCAACTAACTTTGTTTAAAGTCTACCACTTCATCCTTTATTTAGTCGTTTGCTTTCTAACTCGAGTTTACTTTAGGCGACTTATTGTTCAATCTAAATTCAAATCCTTTTTTTTAGTGTTCTTGGAAGTGTTTAATTGTATAACTAGTTTCTTCATACCTTGTTGAATTTAAAGTTATGCAACTGATTTTCTGATCAACTGTGTTAATTTTTTTTCTACCTGATCTAACTTTTTTACTTGTTGATCAATTTCTTTTAATTTTGTTATCCAAATATGTAATTTGGGATTTAGTTTAACGCTTAGTTCTCCTGATACATCAAATCAAGGAGTGGATTCATGGAAGGCGGGATCATTATTGTAAAATATTGTGCTTTGGAGGTACCAGAATCAAATGCTTCTACGTTACCCCCTTTACTGTTCTATCTTCATTTAATTTGGACATTTTCACCACCGCCCATGCAACAACGGCATAGACAGAGAATCCTAGTACCACTCCTGGACATAAATGATGGTACTGGATCTATACCAGAATCGTGGACAGACAAGATTGTGACAGATACTATTCTTTACGCTTTGACGGATTACACATCGATTCAGACGTTGCCATTTTACCTGATAGGCTTTGCTCCCAAAAGTTTTGTCACCTGGCGGCCATCTAAAAACGAAAACAATAAAAGAGTAAATATAGCACAGGTTTAAACCATCAGCTCTTGTGAGATGAGATGTGCTCCGTGGACAGAGTGTGGAATTTTGCTCCAGACTCCACCATGAACGAAATCCTCATCACGTACCATGCCAAAAAAGGATTACGACAGGAGTTAAGCCCGATTTTTCCTCTCCAAATGCACAAACAATACAGAATATCTGAAAGCATGCTGTCATCACGAAATCGACCGTGACAACAACCAGACCGAGTGCTGCCATCACAGTGTCGGACTGGCCCACCTAGAACTATCCGAACCGGGACGCAAATACCTTATTGATTCTAATCCAATGCACAAGCATACCCCTAACAAAAACTACATATGTTTCAACTGTATGATTGAGCGGTGTTTTAAAAGGTGTACATGTAAAACTAAGATTGTACTTTGTAAATACTGTTATACAAAAAATCATTTTCCAAGCGTTTTCACAAGCGTTTAATTTAACATGCTAAACTTCAGAATATGAACTCGCTTCCGTCCGTGGGAATGTCTAGGGATGGGTTCACAGACAAAATGTCTACAAACGAAATTTCTCTAACCACATCTTTTAACTAAAAATAAAGATTTAATTTGGAGGACATTCTGTACACACTTTTTAAGATATAAGACAAGCACATGTATATCTGTTGTCACCCTGAGTTCATTTCTAAAACTTCTTTCTCCAAAGATGAACTCCTTCTCCCAGCCAATTATAGAATCAGAGGGGTTACTAGCAACTTCCTAAATGTGCCAGCATAACTTCCTGTTACATGTACCATAGAAATAGAAATTTGTCAATTTAAAGAATCAGTTCATAAAGTTTAGGGTAAACACCATGCTTTTATCCTAGGTTTGGATTTTCTGACAACCAATGAAGCTGATCTGTAAAGTTTATTGTCAGAGCCTGCTTCTTTTTAAATAAGCTCATTATTAGGTAGTTTAACCGATCCATACTAAGTTTATCATCATCATCATCACCATCATCATCATCATCAACATAAGCCTCTGCATAATCATCAGCTTCCATCTCATTATGCTTGTCATCAGCATCATTAGTGTGTGATTATGACACTTTCTGTCAAAGCATATTGACATTGTTTTCGGCAGACTAGTTCATTTTAGAATGTATCATCAATTTCATTAGTCCTTATTATTAGAACTACACGTATTACTGCTTTTGTTTTCTGATGAAGCTTGTTTTTCTTTCTTTTTTTGAGCTAATGCCAATTTGTATAAACCAATCACTTCAATCTATTGTATCTATAGGAAACAGAATATTTCTGTGTACATGTAAGAAAACGTTGTCTGGCTTCGCTCTAAAACAACATAGGGGTCCTCATCCAGGTTTACCAGTTAAAACTTCCTTTAAAGTACCTTTTTGTGGCCATTTCTTTGTCTACAGTGTATTGATGTCCCTTTCCTACAGTTTTTCATTTTTATTTTGTCCTTGGTTTCTTTTGTTGCCTTTAAAGCGAAATTGTTAATGTTTTCTGAAATAAATGTAACATTAATGTAACATAAGTTTGGTGTGTTCCTGATCAAGGTCAAACGCTTTATTGTTTTTCCACGGGTAATGCCTACTGTCACTCAAGCATAAGAACTATTAGCTTTTTTAGGATATGCATTACGCAATGATTTTAGGCGGGAACCGTCGGGCCTGCATATTTTTCCATTTTATTTTTTGTTTTGTCGTACAAATAATTAACATTTTTGTAGAGTCATTTCCCGTTTGGTGATATGTTTTTTATTCACCTTTTGATTCTGTATACTGCACACTAGTACTGCATACTATTCTGCATACTTCTAAATCATTTAATGTTAGACTCATAAAGTTTCAATTGATTCGCAACATCGAATATTAGCTTACCACTGTGTGTTGTTCGTAAATATAATGCTAATGAGGCAAACGTTGTTAAAACAGAAAGATTGTTCTACCAATGTATAAATTTTAAACTTACAATTTAAAACAAAAATAAATTAGTTTATAATAATGAAATTAAACTTATCTTGATTACGTGATTGTTTTTGTAAGGACAATGGTATGATAGAGCCTAATGTGAATCATTTCAGTTTTGAACCGTATATACACAATTGTCTTAGAACTAATATTATATAAAATCTTTAAAGGTAAGCAAGGTTTAAACCAATAGTAATGCAGCTTTCATCATTGATTTATTTGTGGCTGCAGGTCTGGGCCATGGTACGTTTGTGGCGGGGGTGATTGCCAGCTACAAGGATTGTCTGGGATTTGCGCCTGATGCTAACATCCATGTGTACAGAGTGTTCACAAACAATCAGGTATGCACGGTGTTTTACACTACTGAATTAATAAAGGTCAAAATATTAAAGGTTGACTTTATAAATTGTGCCAACTACATAAACACTAAATGCTAGAGAGTCCTAAAATACAGAGTGTTACAAAATATGTAATACCATTTCAAACTTTCAAATGGCATACAACTTTTTAATGAAATATTTCAAATTTCAAGATATACTAAACCTTTTTATTTAGGATATGACACACATTTTTTACATAAGAATTATCACGTCCCAAAATAATACTGTGACGTTTAGAGGTATTTTCCTGTTATCTTAAGTGAAATAAAAATCTAGATCAAGGTCCTGAACGAATATTTCTTAACTTCATATATCTCGTTTAAAATTAAATTGCACAAAGTTGTTTATAAGTAACACAATATTTGCATAAAATATACCTTTTGACATCCAGAAAATTAGATATTCTCTGAAAATCGGAACGACATTGCATCTGACTAAAATGTACAGTGACAATTTTCCATCGTCTTTATAGGCTTGCATATTCATGATAAATGATTATGAAAAACAAAAAATTTCAATTGCAAGAAATTACTGAATTTAAAACGCTGGATTTTTCCTTGTTAATCAAAATATATGAATTACAGCATATGTTTTAGGTAAACGTTTTGATATTTAAAATAAAATTTTCATAAAGGTCTTGAAATATCAGTTTTAGATGTTGTCTCTCAGATAATACACATTTGTATTCCAGATATTTTAGGATAATAAAATTCTGATCGAAATAAAAGTAATGATTGCGAGGCGCATTTATAATGGATGTGCCTTTGTATCCAGGGAAAATTAGTATGTTTTGTGTTAACACAATTCTTGTATTGTTTCAATAGCTTGCATGTAATAGCCAATTAACGTTTTAATACGGTTTACTGTAAATACATGTATATTATAGTTGTTTACTGTATATAGAATCATTACAAAAATTTAGTGCTTGCGATACGTTATTCTTGCGTTTTCACACAAACGTCAGGATCGCTGAATAAAGTTATTGTGCTAAATAAGAAATCAACAGTATTTATGTTTAATAAAAGGTTTACCTATAAAGGTCGAATGGTATTGAATTTTACATGTCCGTAATTATTCACTTAATAACTAACATATATGTTTATTATTAAGAACATCTATCATTTACTTAAAATCAGTGAACACACAGGGCATTTACGTGCAAATCACAATAATCAGTGTTCTTCACTTGGTTGAAATCTTTGGACAATGCACTAGGCACATTGTTTTCGTGTTCTTTTAAAATTGTGACAAAATCTATATCAATAAAAGAGAAATATCAGACAAAGGTAAAGATAACTTTTTTGTCAAATTTTTGAACAAATAAGTTAGTCATGCTAGCCAAGTACGGACTGTGCCTTTCACAAATTGCCGACATATTGGACACTTCCTCATGGCGGGAGCACAGTCCATACAGCAACAAAGATGTCCGCACGGCAACATGGCGATCGAGGCGTCCTTCTCCATACAGATCTTACACATCCTGAGGCCCTTCAGTTTTCTGTTCTCCGCGATCAACGAGAGAGTGTCTGTACGAAAGAAAAGTTAAAAAGATAGCAAATAATTTAATTAGTAATTTTTCCATTAAGGTATAAATATATAAATACAAGTAGAAATAACAATTGCAGAAGTATTATCCATGATTTTATTCAAAGTTCTGCAAAGATTTTAATCGCCCCTCATAAGTGTACTGATTATATATCATTTAAGTTTTACTATAAAATAAGGCAAAGACTGCAAATCATCAAGGTATTATAAGACAACATTTGTACCTGCTTCTTCAGATTCTGTTGTAACTGCCATTGAAATAGAATTTGTTTGCTGTTCATGAACATTTACACTTTCTTCGTTTGATCTTGAAGTAATGTTCTTGACCTTATCTGACGTATTCGCAGCAGACGGTGATGGTTCGTCGCCTCCAGAGAATATCACCTCCATTACATCCTCAGCCATGATGTTTATGCACTCTGAAAATAGAAATCGGTGTTGGACGGGGATTGTGATTGACTTCAAATAAAAATTTGCGCAAAGAAAAGAGAAGGAGAAGTTTCTTTATATATTCCCTGACCTTTAGTGTTTTTAAGAAAGTCGAAAGCTTGTTGTATAACATGAGACTGGATATCCCATTTCTAGAACACTTTGAAAAGCTGGAAGACTAGAGACATTCGGCTCTGATGAACATTCAAGAGATAATGTTTTCGGGTCCACTCGCCTGGTCTTCCCGCCTCGGTGTCATGTAGCTGTTCTCCTAGCTCCCTGAAATTTAAGTTAACAATCATGTATGTTGTTAAAATTCAACTTTGAAAATACCTGATACTATTCTTACATTTTATGTCAAGGAATTTAACAGGTACCAGTTCTTGATGCTTGAATTTGAACCAATGCAACAAACTCATCTCCTTTGTTCTGTCTCACAAAGGCACACTTCGGAAACCATCGGGCAGTGTTTTGTCCATGGATCGTCTCCAGGTTCCCAGTTACGCAATCCTCCCCCACAAAAGAAACAGCGGGTATAATCGCCGTAGCCTGCATACAGAAATCCTGCTACAGCCAAATCTCTAGGAGTCAGTGATAAACTAGATGGCCAATCCGCAAAGGAACTCACTCTGACAGTCAGCACGGAGTAAGATGGATATTTCGGTCGATCAAAATTAATACCTAATGGATCCAAGTTCCGAACGAATGCATTTATCTTATCCTGTTGTTTTCTCGTCTTAGTTAACAAGTCGTTTGCAGACTTATTTGACGAAGGAGCTTTACTGCTACCTTTTTTGTCTATATTATCAATATTTCGTTCTGTTTTGATTGCGTTTCCAGACGAAATACTTCCTGAAGTTAATAAGGATGGATGTCTATTGCTACTGCTAGGAAAATCGTTGCCACAAGCGTCGTTTGACTTCTTCCGTGACGCGAGTGCTTGTACGTCAGCTTTATTGTCTTTTCTATCAGCATTCGGTTCTTTTGTTATTTTGTTTCCAGTCGAAACACTGTCTGAAGTTAAAGTCGATGGTATTTCATTGTTATTGCTAGATAAATCGTTGCCACTGGCGTTAATTCGCTGCTCAGGTTCGTTTATACAATGTCCATTCCATTGCTTATTTCCAATTTGGATGTTGCTAGTGGGCTGTGACGACAGAAGGGGACAGTCAGGAGACATGTTACGATGAACGACCTCAATGACATCGTCAGACCTCCAGTCACGTTTTCGACAGCCACAAGCAAAACAGATTGTGACATCATACTCCATAGAATAATAAAACCCTTGGCGAGCCAGTCGCAGTGTAGAAACAGCTTTAGAAGACGGGAAATTTTGAAAAGACTTTAGTCTGATTAATTCCATGTTCATAGAATGACATATAGGACGATCAGTTGATGGGATAGTGTACTTTCTTTGGCATAATATTTCATTCTGAACAAATTCGTCAAGACTTCGTAAACCTAAAATGAATTGAATAAAATTTATTATTTTATTTAAATTGTTTTAGTTTCATTGATTTTTCTTTAGATCAATCGATTAATATTTCATAATTTTATTATTTGGAGGGATTGATTTAAATCTTAACTCAATTTTTCCTTGATCTTATATCTTTGCTTATCATACGAGTTAATAATTATGTATTTTTGTATGATTAATTTACGTGAAATATTAATCTTGTATCATGGTTGCTATTATCGTTTATAAAATGATATGAATAAAAAATACCGCCTTCTGGAAAAAGAAATACATAAATTTCGGTCAAAGCAAAGTCCTAGAGACCAATGGAATTATTTCGTTATATCTGTAGTTCGTTATATCCGTATAACGAATTCGTAATATTATGTATAGTGATATCACCATATTCATGTTTTCTTTCACCAGACTATAATTTTTGCTATTAATTGATGCTTACTTTGATACCTTTATTAATCTTATTGTGAAATGAAAAAATTATATGAAAATGAATTCATTCAGACTATTCTGTTAAATGGTGGTGCAAACTTTTTTCAACCTGTAAAGGCATTCTTTATAAAGGTGTTTAATTTTGTTATTATTAACCTCAACGGGACTCCAAATCATTCGCAATAAAAATTCGTAAATTCGTTATATCCTAATTCCTTATAACCGTAAAATTTTGCAAAGATTTGTTAAGAATTTTGCCGGAGATTCAAAAAAAAAAACTTCGCTATATCCAAGAATTCGCTATATTCGTGTTCGTACTAAACAAGTTTTACTGTATTGTCAAAGAAGTGTCGAGTATTGATCCAGGGTACATTTTAACGCGGGAAAATAGCTAGTTCTCTTTGACGTCATACAAAACCTTTTCTTCACTTAAGTTTATTCCTCCACAAAATACAAGGAAAATAAAAGCCAGAAGAAACTTTTATTTTTTTCTTAAAATTTTGTATGATAGTCAAGAAAAGTTAATCATAATTCTCAGTACTTGGTCAGCTATTTTTGGCGGTTTACTGCTGAAAGGTAATTCTAGGATTCAATATAGTTTTTCGTTACAATTTTTCTTAACAATGATTTTTAGCTTGTTTTTTCTTGTGCATTAGTTTATAAAAACTCGCGTCGCTAGTCAGTGCTTCACTTTTTTTTTTTCTACCTTTTATCATCACATTGACGTTTAATGTGAATCTTGTAAAGTTAACTGTTTTATGCTATTTATTCATATGCAATCAATACTTGTTTATTGAAGTTTTACGAAAAATATCTTTTGTTGTTAGAGTAATTCTAACCTTGATTATGTGCCCAGTGATTCATTTGAAGGGTTTCTGCGATAGTTATTTGTTTGTTCCGTCCGTCTTTACACTCTCTGTGCAAGTGCTAGAAGCTTGGTTGTTTTAACTTGAATTCCAATGACGTTCTTCGTCCTCACCATTTCAATAACTGATTGGCATTTTTTTCATAACAGGCTTTCTTTTCCGGTTTCGTAATTCATCACATATACTTGGTTTACTTATAGTTGTCCTTTGAAGTCGGCGATCTGGTTTGAAAGTTCAATATTTTAATGAAAACTCTTTTGAAACAGAAAAAGAAAACAAATTGACATTAAGTTAAACATAATCAATAAAGCAGCCCTTCATTTTCTTCAGGTTAAAAAAATCATTAGCTAGTTACTTGTTTTAAATCTACGGTAGTTATAACAACAGTTATTCCCTTTTTAAAGTGCTTTTAGAGGTCTTATGTCCAACCATAGTTGTTGTGAATTTATTTCATCATAAGAATCACTTTGCAACCACTACATGTATTGAACTAAAACCAATATTAAAATGATAATTTCAATAGTAGTTGGGAATGAACTTCGTTATAAATATCACTTAGTAGCCACTATTGAAACACAACCACTATTGAAATTAATATTGTCCCTGCGTTCACTAAAAGTGGGGGATATTGATTTGGGGCTTTCTGTCCGCCCCCTGACTGTCTGTCCGTCTATCACTTTTTCTGTGTGTATGGCTCACAAGTATTTGCTATTTCAAAAATGCTAAAGCATATTTAATGTTGTTTACCTCTTGGTGCCAAATAGAAAACACCGGGTTTAAAACAAAATAAAATATAACAAAGGGTTGAAAGTTCATGCTGTTGCATGGAACAGTTGACTACTGTGTGATGAAGATGAAAACCAGTATAGTCATATCTGCCAGAAAAAAAGAAATTAGATGAAACATCTTATATAATAATAGAAATTGTGCATATTACATTGTCGTCTATTTATATAAGGATTTTATAGTATCGATATCACTAGGTAAATAAACAAGTAAAGAACCAACAGGTAGGATTAAGTCCATTTTTATCCTTAAATTTAAAGTCTTACGAGGGGATATGTTTTTATCCTACTTATTTAATATTGATTATAGTAAATATTCTTATTATGCGGGTCATTCTCGATCAGAAATATAGAAAGTTGTCATGAAACACATATTTCAGAGCTAAATTTGGTTTTAAACAACGTTTCTGAATAAAAAGTTGAGCTTGTCTTACCTAAAACAAATTCTATTGTCAAAAAAACCTCTTTTCAAATCAAAATGGAGGAGGAGGCTGTCATTAAATGGGAGACTCGATCGATTTTCTTTTTTAACGTCATATGGACCATTAGTTCAATTTGTGTGAAATGTTATCCTTTCTTAGTATTTAAGGAATGAATTCAATATTTATTTGTTTTATACGATATAAAATGGTTTGGGGCAGTTTATGCTTTAAAAACCGCGAAGCGGTTTATAAAAATCGTAAACTGCCCCAAACCATTTCATATCGTATAAAACTAATAAATATTAAATTTTTGCTTATAATTTCATTTGTTTACTCTTCATTGTAATTAAAAACAGTCATTTGACCTTTAAAATGACGATAAATTGTACACAATTCAATCGTAACGTCAGGCGTATTGATACGTTTTTGACGTTAGTCTTACTATGACGTAGGCACCATTCTTTATACGATATAAAATAATTTTTTTTAGCCAATCAGAAAGCGCGTTACAACCAGAATTAAATGATTTCTTAGTTAAGTAATTGAATATCAGTTAAACAATCTATCAAGTCTGTTGACATTTGATTGTGAATTAATTGAATTGCTAATCTTTGAGAACATCTTCAGTAAATAGAAGTTGCCTGAATTGCACAAAATAATTGAGAACATTGGGATCTTCACACGTATATGTAAAGGTTCTGGGTTCAAAGATATGTATACATGTACTTTCTGATTGTGAACATGTAATATATGTACCCACGTTCAAGCACTTTAAGCGTGTACGCTAAACCACTTCTTTTCGGTTTTAACGGTTATGGCTACCCAATAACATTTTATGTGTTTTATAACCTCAAAATTGGGGAAAAATTGAAGATATTTATACTGTAAGGATTGCCAAATGTCTCAAAATTAATTGAAAAAATAAAGTCTTACTATCAACACATAGTAGTCATTAGATGTAAGTCAGTGAGAAATTGTTTATGTAGTGTTTTATGTGGTTATCTGAATCTCATATTATCATGTTTTTCTTCAATGGAAATCTACGTGGAATATAACGGGTGTAAACAATGCGAGGGTTATCAAGTAGATGTAACATTTTATAGCTGATTTTGATATTTTTAGAACCTTGACATAATGTAGAATCAGTCCTTTATGTGATGTCACCTAAATATTTAATTAATGTAAGTTTCATATATTGAAATTCCCGGCGATTCATACATGCAATGATAATCATGGATCATAAAAACATCAACCTGACACAGTTAAATCGGACACACGATAGAAATATGCATTTGTTAGACCATCATGCGTTGCGACTTATTTATGGATTGGACGTAAACACTGCCACGTGTTTCAGTAACAAATAATCAATATGGGGGACATTTTGTATGTAATGTTCACCGGAAAAGCAGTTATCAGATATACATTCTTTTTTATATTTATAAACATAGGTTAAAAGCGTGAATATTATTTGTTCACACATTCGCGTATATTTTCATTGGTAAAAATCACATATTTTTATTTCATTTATTTATCACTTTGTTATTAGTTTCGATGAAACAAATTATCAGACCTCTTTTAGCTTAAAAAATGTTAGTGTCGTTCTGCGAGGTATACTTAAATGTGAATAGCATTATACTACATGTATATACATGTATATTCATACCAATGTTCACCAACCTAATATATCATTATCAATTTATATGTACATGTAGAATACTATTTCCACAGAAGTGTATTTGATTTACGATTAGACTATCGAACGGCTGAGATTAATATTTGATATTTGTTGCCGAGAACCATCGAATGTTTAAAAGTATCCTTTACTTGGAATTATTTTGACCGAAATTTTGCATGCTGTTATAGCCATAAATTCAGGAATATGTTGTAGTAAGGCATTTTATCTAGACCCCAGCACCCACCCATCTGGATTATACATAACGTTCGTACATTTTTTTTAACTAACTTAATTTATTTCAACGTCATAAAGTAAAGAGTAATAAGGTCGGACAAATTTTCCGACTTTAGTAAATATCGATTACACAATGACATACGTGGCACTGTTAAATAGTAAATACGTAGTAGACCGGCATGCTTTGCGACTCATTCATAAATTTAATAAACATTGCCACGTGTTGATAGAAGAAAAAAAGTGTCGAATTTGTAAATAACAATCCACCATATGGAATACGATTAAAAACAAAAACATAGCGCCAAGTCTCACTTAATGATTTACACAGTTATCAGCTGGTCGTAAATTTAAAAGTTGTATCATAGAATGTCGTATCTAGATAACAATATGTTAGTATTTTGTATATGTGTCAGTTTTGTTCCACATATTCTTAACCAAATTTACAATACGTGGCAAGCTTACATAATGTCCATTATTAGAAAACATAATACTATGAACAGGACAAATTTGATCAAATAAGCACATCAAGGTATTACTAGATTGCTTGCATTGAGTGTACTTTTCATGAAGTGGCTAATCATCTTTTTTCTCAGTATTCATCAAATATTAAATTTAATACGTTATATTTGTGAATCAGATGTAGTTTTTAAGATAAAATAAAGTAACCATATTTGATCATATAAGCAATCCAATTTACCTAAGGTAAAAAGCTATCTTTTTTTGGCAGACAATGCCGAAATATTTTTCTTTCTTACCTTATGTCCCAATGCGTGAAAAACGGAAATCTAAGTAGCTATGGGAAGGTCTCCAATCCAAGGGGCGTAACCAAATGTCAAAGTAATGTTATAATATCATATAATATGAGTTATCAATCATCTTAATGGCTTGAACGTTTACGTTTTTGTCATGGATTTGTCAAGGAGTATGCTCCATAACATTATTTCAAAGAAATGACACTTTATTCCTAAAAACAATTTTTTGATATTTGTATAAATTCATATTTTTTTTATCATTTTGAATTTATATTAATGATATAAAAAAATTCCGTGAAATAGGGAAAATATAACTTTTTTATGTAATCAAACTCCAGTAGCTTCTTTTATATTTGTAAATTTGGTGTGTACACAGGTAAAATTGCAACGCATGGTCAACATTAAAGTGTTCGTGCACAAACTGACCACTGTGATAAAATAGCAGTGGCATCGGAAGCAAATTAAAAAATTAAAAGTAGTAGGGGGGCTACACATCTAAAAAAAAATCTCGTCAAGCCCCCCCCCCCAAAAAAGGGAGAAAAAAAGGTTTTGCTTATGGTTATGTCTAACTTTGCAAAAAAAGTGTAGGGGGCGACTATGAATTGACAGGGCCAATAATATTAACAAATGACAGATTCAGCTTTTGTTTTGCTTACTTTCGTTTTCGATTGGTTTGTATTCGCACAAATGGCTGGAAATCAATATCAGTAATAAAGAATCATTTTTTGAATATTATGAGGAGATCATGTTGGCTGGAGCGTGATCAAATCTATTATAAAGCTCTTAGGGCTTTTTTGGAATTCACGCCCCCACCAAATATATCACACCTTAATACTCAAAGAATGATTCCTTATTCATTAAAAGAAAGATCGATGCATTTATATCATACAAACACTTTTCCGTGCATCAGATGACATCAAAACTTAGCATTATGATATCATACTCTGTAGTTATATCTTATGTTTCAACTCAAATAGAAATGCTCTCAGAACGACGCCTACAAATCTTCAATATAAAAATGAAACAAATCTCTTTTGGAATAATTATTAAAGGAAGTGAATAAAAAACACGTCAAAATTATGCCAAAATGATTATACAGCTAGTTATTTTATGAACAGAATTTGGGCAATTATTTGCAGATTTTTACTTTGAGATCTAGACTGAACCACTTACCTAGATCGCTGTTTCTTTTTCCAATCACAAACGCTAATAAATAGAAGAATACAAGTAATTTTACCGCAGACCATGGGCTTTTTTATTAGAATATGGGTAATAAATGGTTTTCTGAAAATTAGCACATTCAGTCACCGAAAATAACCCTACCTCGAATAGGTACTTCGATCTATTACTTTCTCTTTCTCTTACAAAAACATTGTCCAAACAATGTCCACACTTTTGTGTGATCTTAAGTTGTTTACTAAACTTGATAGTTGTAATTTTCCTTTAGCTTATAAACAGATACAAATGATATTCTTAACTTAAATATGTATTTCAATTTCTTGCTTTGTTTTGGCTTTTGGTATTCACGTACATGCATTTTTTTCTTCAGCCTTTAAATCATTAAAAAAATAACTTTTGCAAAGAAGTACCAATCAATATTTAGACAGCTAAATACAGGCACGTAGCATCGTTTTTGAAAGTGTGGGGGGGGGGGGGCAGACTCATTCAAAAAATCTTGATATGCAAAAAAAGACAAGAAATTTAAAGTTTTCCGAAAATATTCAAAATCCTTATCCAATGTGTGTGGGGGGGGGGGGGGGGGGGGGCATAGTATATAACTTCAATTTCACTCCTTAATTCCTTATTTTCATATCAAGTTTTTACATACCCCCTAAAAAGTGGGGGGGGGGCAACTCCATTATAATTCAATTTTAATATGTAAATATTAAAAAATTTGTTGCTGCGAGAAAATGTGGGGGGGGGGGGGGGGGGAGGGGGGGGGGAGCATAGTATATAACTTCAATTTCACTCCTTAATTCCTTATTTTCATATCAAATTTTTACATACCTCCTAAAAAGTGGGGGGGGGGGGGCAACTCCATTATAATTCAATTTTTAATATGTAAATATTAAAAAATTTGTTGCTGCGAGAAAATGTGGGGGGGGGGGGGCAGCCCCCCCCCCACCCGATGCTACGTGCCTGAAATACACGTCATAAGAAATATAAGATTATCAAATACTTACCGTAAGAGCCGTTAACTGGTTGAAGACTCTCCCGAAATATCTTAACTCAAACAGGTTTTAAAAAATATATATATATATCAGATATTAGATAAAATGCATGACACATAGTCTATACATTCGACACCAGAAGTAGTATGTATGAGACATACAACATTTGTATATAATAAGTTACAAACGTGTAGGTGTATCATCTTTTTAGCTCACATGAGCCGTCCGTCCGTTTGTAAACGTTTTCAGTTTTTGACTGTTTACAGTGAAATAACTAGTGAATTATTTTTAAAGGCTTTTTTTTCCAAAAAATCCTTTCGCCAGAAAACCTTGAACTGACGTGGACTCATCCCCAGGTAATGTAGACTCAAGTTTGTTCAAATGATGGTCCCATGATCCGCATAGGTATTGTAGGGACATTGTTTGGGGGGGGGGGGTGTGTGATTTTTTACATTGGAATAAATAGGGAAAATCTCTTATTGATAAGTTACTAAATTACCAAAAGTTTATTTATAATATTTTTTAATACAATTTTAATAAGTTATTTGCATTTTCAACACGGACTCTCGTTTGTTTATCGTTAAGCAACTGAGGTATCCACCAACCGTTTATCTTCTTTTTTTTCAAAATACCATAAACACGACCTAACGACAAGTTTGTCATCCAAGCCAGTTGCCTCGCAGGTATAACTAGCGTCAATCTGTAAGATTTGTTGGATTTTTACGATGTAATTATTGGTTGTAACTGCTGCAGGGCCAACTTGGCGAGCAACATATTTGAGGTGTTCGAAACCTGGTTTGAATTTAGCAACCCACCCACAAACAGACCTATAAACATTTGATTATTCTCATAGATATTACCGACCTAACGATGAATATTTACAATTTAATCCAACTAAGGACCTTCTTTTTATAAAATCCCTAATTGTAATTGCCTTGTTTGCTCGTTTCCGAGTCATTTTGAGTATAGTATAATGAGTACACTATAAAGAAATGTACACCGTGGCTAAGCTACTGAACTTGTGAAAATGAAATTTTCTACGGCTATGGTTCAGTGATCAATCTAACGGATCAATGTTTTTTTCAAAACCTTAAAGATGTTAACACAATTTTCACGCGAAGGCGAAATGAAATTAATTTTTGGAACACTTATCGAAACATCTCGAAAAGTTTTCATTTGATCATAGGACAAAAATTCAAAGATCATCGTGCATGGATCGTAAATTATTTAGATTACATTTAAACATCAACATGAATAAACACATATCAAAATATAATTCATTGCAAATTATAACATAAATTTTCGAGATCAGAAATTACATAGGGATAACATGTTTATGTTCAAAGATTTTAATCAACCCCTTGCTTAAACCATATTTTTTATAATCATATATTATATATTATTTAGATATATAACTATAATATCAATATGAATGAAGTCAGTTGTATATTTTGACATATACTTATTTTAACAGAGATCAATGATGAAGATTTAGAACATCTTGGTTTTCTTTTTATTGCTAAAGGATGATCTACATCAAGAAATATCCCTGGAACATTTCTGGAGAAAGGATTCATGTGCATTGAGAGACACATGTATCTTTTTTAAATATTTTTTTTTTACCGAATTATGTTATTTTTGTCTTTGCTTGAAGTAAGAGTTCGCTACATTGATTAAGAAAAGGGTAGACGCTTATTTTGGATTAATTTTACGTTTGGTATGTATCGCTGTCCTCTATATAAACTTTCGAATATGTACTCTAAAATATGATGCCATCCGGTACAAGAGGAAATACTTCAGATAATGGTGCAGCTCTTTGTTGTTTTTCTTTGGTTTTTTTTGTTTGAATTTTTTAGGTTTTTTATATTTTTGTATGTGTATGCGTGTGCACTTTTGTTTTATTTTATTTTGATTTGGTTTTGGGTTTTTTATTTATTGTGTGTGTGGTTGTTTTTTTTTTAGGGGTGGTCTTTTTAAAAACATAGATTATAGATCGGAACGAGCTGATACGTATAAAATATTGGAAGGAAATGATGCAATCTGACAAACGGCAATCACTGGCGGTCTTAAATAAAAACTGGGCAGATAAAAATCAGTGATTACAATCTGTTTTCACAGTTTCTTAATTCTTGTAAAGATGGCAAGCTGTTCATACTTAAGAGCATGATCCGTAACGCACCTTACTCAATAAATATGGTTACGGCTGTCCTTCAACTTTTGTAATGTGATTTATTTTTGCCTTACAGTGACGATTAGATTTTACGGCACTTATGACATGAATTTTTCATAAAATAGCTGCGGGTGTGTGATTTCCGGTGTGCACTTCCGCCGTGCCATGATTGTGTCATAAGTCGGACAATGGTAAACATTCTTAAAAAGTACACTGAATATTTTGGTGAGAGGTTTAGCGAAAATTTTAACATAAAGCTAGAGATCTCGAGATATTTTTGACATCTTGAGGTTTTTTTTTTTCAAATCAGCATAAATGAACAGTTCAATCATGGGTACTATAATGTTTTTCACACATCTGACATGACAATGAGGGCATCGTTTTACAAACGAAAAAACTCAAATAATGATGACTAATTTTTACCCTCATTTAAAATCTGGTTTATGGTTAATTTTTCATTATTAGAAAAGTCTACAATATATTAAAAAATATAAGAACAAAATGGCCCAGTGCAATTATATTTGTAATTGAGGTAACCTTCTAATTTTTTTTTAAAATTACGCTTTTATTTCAGATTCTCTATATTAAAACACTTTATAACTCTTTTTTTTTCTTGAATTGTCATCAGGCTGTCGGCTGAATTTCATACTTTTAGCTCCAACTTGATCATTATTTCCTTAAAAACGTTTCAACAATTTTCTGTTTGATAGTAGTTTTTAAGACGTGAAATATGCAAAGAAATAAACGGTAACGATCAAATCCCTGTGATCTCAGACAATAAATCAGCAACCTAATACAAATGAAAATGTAGTACAGTACTGTACTCCATATCAGACATATTTAATGTAATTGAAACTGTAGAGGGTAGATTCTCCAATTTATTCATGTGTCTTCCAGGTTTCTGCCTTGAAATTAATAATAATAAACTGTCAATCTGAAATGAAAGAATAGATCAGTAATTTCTTCAGTAAGTGATAGACATATAACTACAAACATAAGTAAAAATGTATAAATCACACAAATGTAAATATTTCAGAGAGCTTATAATCAATCTTTTTGAATTCGTATTCTGGCCTTTTTTCTCAAAATCGAAATCAAGAAGAAAGGAAAAAAATAAGAAGTCCATGGGCAACATCACTCACCTGGGCAACAATGGCCATAATTCTGAACGAAGCAACTTTTCGAAGTATAATGCAAAAACAACTGGAATATCTAGTAGAGTAACTTGTTTAAAATGATTTGTCTCCACATATTAATTTGCTTAACAATGATCTTTTTTACTTTTAGGCCCCGATATTTTTTCAACAATATAAAATTAAGAAATAGCTGCATACAATTGAATGCATTACTTATCTTAAAAATAGTTTTTAAAGACAATGTCCAATTCATCAAAGATGTCCGCACGGCAATTTTGCGATTGAGGCGTTCTTTTCTATACAGATCTCACACATTCTTGAGTCTCTTAGTTGTTTGTTCTGCTTGATCAAAAGTTTTTTAAACAAATGTAAAGATTGATGATTTATTCATAGAAAGTAAAATTATAATGTTTAAAGCATTTTACATGTCTGAATGATACGTTATAGAGTGCAAATCTTAAGGCTTTATCAGGCAAAGATGTTACCTGCTTCTTCAGATTCTTTTGAATAATTTTGAAGAATTTAATTGCTGCTTTTTAGCCTTTATCTTATCTTTATCTTATCAGTGGTGTGTGGGTTTTTTTTTCATAGTCAACAGGTCGTTTAAAGTATTTTGAGATGCAGGAGCTTTACCGCTAATGTTTTTGTGTTTGCTATCAGTATTTAGTTCTCATTATATTTCGTTTCTATAAGAAACACATTCTGAAGTTGAAGAGGATGTTAGTCTATTGCTACTGCTTGATATATCATTGCCACTCACGTTAAATTGATCTTCGATATTGTTAGCATAACTGCTATTTATTTTCACCATTTCTAATTTAGATGTTTCATGTCGGCTGTGACGACAGAAGGGGACAGTCAGCTGGAGACGAGTTACGATAAACAACCTCAATGATATCGTCAGACGTTCAGCCTCGTTTTCGACAACCACAAGCAAAACATATAACGCTGTGACTTCTATATGTGATAATAATATCCTATATGATACGTTAAGCTAAACAAAAATAGAATGTTTATGACAATCACTTGGTTATTTTTTCTAAGGGGATGAAAATAGCATTCAGTTTTTAGGGGAAAAAGACAAACAATGTAAACGACAACGATGGTGACGTTCACAACAAAATCATCTAATGATTGTTGATCAAAAATTAGGATTCTTTTTCGCAATTTTTTAGCTCTACAAGTTTCAGGTAAACTATGGATTTGTTTATGATACGTTATGTTTATCTTCTCTGTTACCTTATAAGTGTGTTCTGCCCACCTGCATATTATTCTTTTAATTAATTTGATCGTACATGATGGGGTTCCTGGAACCAGCATGGCAAGAGAAAGAGAGGGTGTCCGAGAAACACCTGGAGGCGGGACACGGAGGCAGATGGCACTTCCTGTTGGTCTGATTGTGCCCAGATTTATCGGATTGTTTTAGATTGACGAAAGAAATGACATATAACATATATTATAGAAAAGAAAAACTATGTTAAATTTACTTTATAGTCAGATTGCTTAATATATTAAGCAGTGTCGAGGGACGAAAGAAACAGCATATTTAAAGCGAGTACAACATGTCGTAGGTATATTGTACATGTACAATCCATGGCGATGCATCAACATTCAAACTGCTCTGGATTCTCAATGATCATTTTGTCCATGCTAAGTTTTTTTCCCACTTTGATACTGATACTTTTAAAAAAAAAATTTTTATTTGGAAAATGTCAGTAATATTAGGCATGTGCAGAAAAGTACAAATTTCTTGTTTTTGGGATTACGACAAAAGTAATTGATATCAATATATATATGTGCTATTGTTGAGAAGTCATAAAATATACGACATTATTCTAATTTGTAATATTTAAATTATTCATTCATCAGGGGGGGACATATCTGGTCAATCCAATCCCGATTCCATTCCTATGTCAATGCATTTAACAAGTGCATTCATTCCGTTTATTAAACGAACTTAGGGTCTTGGTTGAGAATATTGAACTAAATGACAATCGATGCAAAGTATTTTTAGAAAATTTAATTACACTTTTTTGAGCACATTTTGACAGATGTATCTGTAAATTTAAAATTGTCAGATTTCATTTAATTAAGCTTCATGATCTGCAATGTTAACAAAAATATGCAATTGTCTTTTTTCTCAAATTCATAGTGTAAAATCGTTTAAAAGTTATATATTTTATTAAAACAAAATATTGAAAAAATGGGAGATAACTAAGATATGCTTAGTAAATACATTTTGATTTGTATTCATTTTTACGACCAAATTAAACCGAAAGTAAAATCCTGTCCTATTTATATTTTTGTCTTCTAGTTATTTTTATCACCGGGTTTTTCTGCGATAATAATTTTTAGAGTGGCAATGCCTGTCTGATATGAACGAGGGATATATATAATTTCAAATTTCCTGTAAGCAAATCAAAAATTTAAAACATTAGAGACCCGTATCATACGTTTAATCCTGACGTACATATGACTGACGTAAAGTGTTTATTTATCTAAAATAAATCTACAAATGTGAATTTTTTCAACGGGTGGCACTGTAGCCCCCAGGTCGTCCATCCGAATTTTTTAGACCAGGAGCTACAGATTTGCATCTACCCTAGGCCTTTTCACGAAAAATCTTAAAATATCAAAAACAATCAGCTTGTTAAAAATTGTGAAACAAAGAATAGTGCAATGTTTCTTTTATTGGTTTTCGTTTTCTTTTCGTGTAATAAATGTCACAGTTGTTGGTTGCATAACAAAGCACACTGGAAAGTCTTGCTGATTGTTTATTTTTACTTTTGAAAAGAAACAAAAGTTTAAGAATGTTATATTCTTCACAAAATAAACAACCCTTTTTATATCACCTTGTTTAGAATTCTATATTCTTTTAGTTTTATTTTAAACTATTGTTTTACGAAGACAAATGTGGATCCGAAGAACCCTAAACAATGAGACGATTACAATGGTGCTTACACATGTACTCAAGTAATTGCTAAACCAGACTAAAAGGAAATCTTTGAGCGGGAATTTTCGAAGCATGATATTGCTGCATGCACTTAATTACGAGGGTTGTCCCAAAATAGCGTAGACAAGTGGCGTTATTCAGTTAATCGAAGACAAAGGAAGATGAAATTTGTGCCACAAATGGTTCAAGAAATTTGCATTCAAATAATGTTTTAAAATCGAATATTGTTTGAGATTAAATTAGTGAAATGAAAGCATGTTAGATCAGAAATTCTACATGCGGCGCAATGTCAAAAACAAAAAGTTAAAATCAACATAATGAATTGAAAATTGGGCGGAAAAGTACTTTTCGAATGAAAAAATTCAAATAAAACATTCACCGATATTTGATAATAATTCTATTATTTACTCAGAAAATGTTTTGGCTATAACAAAACTTTTAAATATTTTATAGCGCGTTTTGTGACAAGTTGAAAAGTTAAGTGGTAATAAAATGACGTTTTCAGCGTGTAAGGCGGCGCAGCAGTAACTGATACAATTTTGTAAAGACCATGAAATAAATCCTAAGCGGCTTTGGAAGTAAATGAAATTAACAAAATCGATGATAAATGCGTTTTGTGAATAAGTAGTTAAACAACATTGAAAATACTTGAACAAGTATGATGACAATAAGTGGAAAAAAGAAACCCCGAACGATATCAATGGACGTCAAAATGTTGAACGACACATTTCGGTAAGACGGACGTTAGACAACAAGTAATACAGGGCAAGTTTGGAGCCGACAAATCGTTTGTACTTAGAAAATATTTAAGAACAAAACAAAACTAGAAATATATATTGAATAAGCACGCAGAGTGCATGTTCAAAGATAATATTTTTTCTAAGACATTTTCGGAAATAAAACGTAAATGTTATCGTGAACGATGTGGAGGGTTTAGCAACAACGTAAAACTGGAAATTTTTGACGTCGCACATTGCGCCGCCTGACAAAACTTGTTGTTACTAATTATTCATTTTCTCGAGAAATAAATAAAGTACAGATTTGAACTTTTCAGCATTGTTTGCCAAAGGGTCATTGAAGAAAACATAGAAGTCTAATGAAATTCCAGTGAACAGATTATAAATTATGTGTCCTGTCTACATTATTTTGGGACAACCCTCGTATATGCTTAATTTATTGTTTAGCCCACGCGATTCTTTAAACATTTTCTTAAGAATATCCCGTTTAAGGGGTTTTTTTGTCAGATTTAGAAACAGCCGATTAAGAAATGAAGCATGTAGTTCTTTAATGCTGCACCACCCACATCCTCTCTTTTGTTTCTATTTCAGCGCCAGTTTCCTTAAAACGATCGTTCAATAACTTTCGGTAATCTAAACTGATCTTTAATGCAATTATCAAAAGGATGTTTATATTTATAACAAATTTATATTTAGATCGTAGTCAATTATGGACCTAATAGAATAGAAAGCTTATACAATGACTTTATTACTATCGTTTGTTGTTATAATATTCAGCATGTTTAAGTTCAATGATATTAAATGGTGTATATAGAAACTTTATAAAGGTGGACGGGGCTAAAAATGAATGAGAATTGGAAATAAACAGTGTATTTATACTTAAAATTTAGAAATATACTGTGGAATCATTAGATTTCGTGGTGGCTCAATTTTCCAGGAATTCGTGGGTACCTCTCATCAACGAATTAACATCCTCCACGAAATAATAAATTAGGGTAATAAAGTCATATTTCCTGTGTAGGTTTGAGAGAATACACGAAATTACGTCCCCACGAAGCTGTAAATTTGTAGCAATCCACGAAAATTGGCCCCCACAAAAATTAATGATTCCACAGTATCTTTAATTTGGTGTTTTTATTTTCGGTAAAAGAGGGATTTCATAAAGTCACAAATGTCAAGGAATACATATATACAAACTCAACTTCAAAATTTGGATATTTATTTTTTGTCACTCTATCCAGGGTCCGCACGGCACATGATCCTTTTCAAAAAGCATACCCAGAGAAAACCCAAAGAAAACTCCGTAAACTAAACCCTATGTTAAGTTCGGGTTTACTCTGGTGTGTTGGATCTGGTCGGTATTGTATGTCAATATTTTTCATGACGTAGCTATTTGATGTCACAATCTTTTAATGGTTACTTCTTTAATCAAACTCCTGAAATTTCCTTGTACATTTTGTTGATAAGTAGCTAGTTACTGTTAGGTGCAAATAGCGAGTGCGCAGTGTACTTAATTACTTAACATAACCATCATACTGTATTATCAAAATAAATTTAAAATAAACAGTTTAAAGAATTAAGTGCACCATCAGGTTACATGTACATATACATAATACACTAAACTCTTATTGGAAATGCATTTGAGAAAGAAAAAAGGTAAATCTTGGGTAAAAAGTAGACAATAATTGTTATCAGAACGCAATTCTTACCGGTTGTTCAGTGCCATATTTTCAAATATGTGCAAAACGGGGAATACACAATTTAAATAATACCAAACACCGATGTTTGATCAGGAATTTACATTTCTGAAACAAGGTTAAATTTTAAAAAATATAAAACCTAAACACCTAAACAGCATAGAAATTTGAGCAGGTATATTCCTTATCCATATCACAGAATATGGAACACGCCTTATGAGTGCGTATGTTTTATCATCTCCCACCTCTATATAAACAAAATCATATGCAAAGCGATATATCAAAAAAGCGATAAGTTCACGGAAGTTAAGTTCACTGTTATGAAGGAGTGATTTATATTTTTAGTATTTGCAATCTCTAGATAATAGGACATTTCCTTATACATGTAAGTAATATAACTCTCTTTTACTTTTGAACATGACACTTGGATGACACCATATCTAGTACAGTAGGAAATGACTTCCGTAAATGATGGGTCTTTTTATCTTTTTAAGTACACTTACATTACATAAATAGCTCTTCAAAACGGAAATGCCATAATGATTTTGAAAAAGACTGACACACTGCTCTGACTGTGGTCTGTTTCAATTTACCACAGCTAAATTTAAGATGAATCATATAGTACAGTTTTATTATTGTTTGCTGACAATAATAAGCATTTTTTGTTAAGGATCATTACGCTTTATTCATAAGCTACTTCATTTCTTTCTGGGTTAATACCAGGTATATCCACGAAAGTTTCACTGTATGAACTGTAATGCATCCTTGCGTGCAATATGATCAGATTCTATGAACTGATGACATGAACTGCATATGATATAGCCGTACAATTGTGGTTTACCAGCTAGATCTTACCCTGTTTCATGATTATATCACAAGTCAAAGAACTAACAAGTATGGTTTTTTGACATTCGTTAAAACATTCATTACAGCTATATATCCTGAGATACTGTTTATTTATTCTTCTTTAGTTTAAGTTTTGTTTTTTCATTTAACATATATTAACTGTTCCAATTCGGTATCAAAATATTTTGTCTTCCTTAATCTTGAGATTGTATGTACTCAAATATGATATCAAGAATCAAAAGGAAAATTACAGAGATTTTTAACAACTTACGACCAATACAATATTAATGGATACCGTTCTTTAAAATCTGATTAATAGTGGAACTATTTTATTGAAAAAAAAAGACTAAGGTTTCAATAATTTAGAATCAAGAGTGTCCATGGATATTTTCGGGGTATTGGGAATCATTTTTTTAAATTTTTTTTTTAAAATACAATAAAAAAACCTTTATAAACCCTAATATTAAACCGCAAAAGCGATTTCCAAGTAAATCCAAAGTAAACCCCGAGTGGACCCAAATTTTCAAAAAGTAAACCCAGAGTAAACCCAAAGTAAACACCAAAAGTAAACTGGGGTTTTGTTGGGGTTTTACTCTGGTGTTAGGTTGGGTCTGATCGGTACTGTAAGAGTCGATAGTGTACCGTCAATCTAAAAAAAAATGAATATATTAATTAATGAAAAAGTTGAGTTTCAACCCGTAATTAATAAATAAATGATTTATCCATTAAGAAAAATAACAATACAAATATAAACAAAAGTAAAATTATATTGTAATAATACATGTCATTATCACGCAGGTATAGATTTGCTTATTGATAATAATTACATGTAATCTCTTGACCTTTAGGTTATATACTCTGATTTCTAAATATTAACTTTTTTTGTGTATCTCATCAAGGCATATAAAAGTAAATAAAGGATTCTGTAATAGTTATGGATTTGTAATGAATTTAGAATAAATCTTCGGAACACGTAGCCTATTTTTTTTCAGACATCACTATTAAGATATATTTCAAAAATCATAGAGTCAGTCTTTATTGATTAATATTCTCTCTCATTCCTTCTCTCGAAATCAAAATCAAGAAGAAACGGAAAATACAAAAAGTCCATGGGGTCACAATACTCACCTGGGTAATAATGGTCATAACTTTGAACGAAGCAGCTTTTAAAGCATAATATGAAAAAACTGGAAAATTCAGTACAATATTTTGCATGAAATCATTTTTTCCACGTGTTATTTTGCTCGATATCGACCCCCACTTACATATGTACATATAGGCACCGGTGTTGTTTCAACAATATTATAAAAACAAATCTAAAATCAAAACTATATCAGGTGTATACTTGAAATCATTACAAATCGAAGAATTGCATTTCTTGAAAAGAATATTTTTAAAGACATCTAATCCATTCTTAACATATTGATTTGATATGTTCTCCAGATACCACAACATTTATTTAGGGTACAATGTAACGGTTTATACAGTTTAAAACCTAAACTGTAGTACTATATTTAACTTTGAAACCCTCTTCTGGGTCTTGTATAAGTTCAAAATCTACAGTATCAAGATGTTGAAAAAGTTATATCACTAAAATGATGGGTTTTTTTTTAGAAGATCCACCATATCTATTCCTATATCGAAACCTTGAACCCTAACTGGGGACCAATAATTGTCCGGAATCACAGTTTGAACAATCAAGAAATAGAATTGCATCATAAATCTTGTATTGTTATATCATTACTAAATGCATTTAAATTTGATAGCTCAGTCGTGACTACACATTTTAAACTTTCTTATTAAACTATCTTTCCTAATAAGGGATTAGAACTCTTATTCTAGAAATATTGAATCCGATTTACTTAAGAATTTGTTGTGTGAAAGTTGATTCAATTTGTTTTATCTTGAGATGAAGTTAACATGTGATATAGTTTACAGACAGACGAACAGACGGACGTCATCAAAAAGCGATAAAAATTAGCATTTGCCAATGAGAAAAGAGAATATTAACGCATTCAGAAGCGTTGCGTTCATTTGCAATGTAATAACATTCACACAGAGGGAAAATTAGGTAATGAGAAAGGATTCTTTAACAAAACCGCTGTAAATGAGTTGTATTGAAAATTTATTAATGATTATTCGAAAACTGGATGTTAACTAAAATGCCTGAAAAGATTACTAAAAGGCTACGACATTCAAACACCTTTTAGTGTCCTTTCAGTCAGATTTTATTTGATTAAGTGGCAGAGCTTTTGCTTCTGCCATGCCATATAATTATGTACAATACAAGCACAAAACTGAGAAAACAAAAACAATCAGATATAAGATGTGATTTTTTTTTTACTATTGAACAAATAAGTTACATTTAGTCATGCAAGCCAAGTACGGACAGTCCCCTTCACGAACTGCCGACATATTGGACACTTCCGCATTGCAGGAGCACAGTCCGCACAACAACAAAGATGCCCACACGGCAACATGGCGATGGAGGCGTCCTTCTCCATACAGATCTTACACATCCTGAGGTCCTTCAGTTGTCTGTTCTCCTCGATCAACGAGCGAGTGTCTGTCAGAGAAAGAAGTGAAAAGGGTCATAGTTTAAAACTGTCCATCAATTTAAAAAAATGATTTCTGTCCCTTAAACGTATTAGCTGCAAATTCAATCAGACCTAACAGAGACGTATAACTTTGCATACCTGCTTCGTCAGATTCTTTCGTAACTGCCATTAAGGAAGATTTCGTTTGCTGCTCATTTGCATTTATACTATCTTCATATGACCTTGCAGTAGCCTCCTTGACATAGTCTGATGTTTTCGCAACAGAAGATGGTGGTATGTCATCACCTGACAAAATGACCTCCATTACTTCTCCGGCCTTAATGTCTATGCACTCTGAAAATTTAAATCGAATACAAAGTATTTAGCATGACTTTTATGAACAATTTTAGTACATGTACAAACAAATGCTAAGATTTTCTTATTTTATTTTCACTGACCTTTTTTGTTTTTTAGAAAATCGAAAGCTTGTTGTATAACATGAGATGTATATCCCATTTCGAGAACACTCTGGAATGCTGGAAGAGTAGAAACATCTGGTTCTGATGAACGTTCTGAGGTTACGTTTTCGGGTCCAGTTGCGTGATCTCTCGCCTGGTGTTCGTTTGGTGCTCCCATAGCTTCCTGAAAATTATTGTAACATTTACATGTATATTATGTAAAATTACCGGTGGTAATACTTGATATTATCTGATACAATTTATGTCAAGGAATTGAACAAGTACCAGTTCTTGGTGCTGAATTTGAACCAAGGCAACAAACTCGTCTCCTTTGTTCTGTCTCACAAAAGCACACTTCGGAAACCATTGGGCATGTTCGGTCCACGGATCGTCTCCAGGCTCCCAGTTACGCAATCCTCCCCCACAAAAGAAACAACGGGTGTAATCCCCGTAACCTGCATACAGAAACCCTGCAACTGCCAAATCTCTAGGGGTCTGTGATAGACTAGATGGCCAATCTGCAAAGGAACTCACCCTTACAGCTAGCACCGAGTACGACGGATATTTCGGATGGTCAAAGTTAATTCCTAATGGATCCAGATTTCGAATTAATGCATTTATCTTATCTTGCTGTATTCTTGTCTTAGTCAACAGGTCGTTTGCAGTCTTATTTGACGAAGGAGCTTTACTGGTAGTTTTTTTGTCTATATTATCAATATTTGGTTCTGTTTTGATTGCGTTTCCAGACGAAATACTTCCAGAAGTTAATGAGGATGAATGTCTATTTCTACTGCTAGGAAGATCGTTGCTACAAGCGTTGTTTGACTTCTTCCGTGACGCGAAGGCTTGTACGTCAGCTTCTTTGTCTTTTCTATCAGCATTCGGTTCTTTTGTTATTTTGTTTCCATTCCAAACACTGTCTGAAGTTAAAGAGGATGGTATTTTAATGTTATTGCTAGGTAAATCGTTGCCACTAGCGTTAATTCGCTGCTCAGGTTCGTTTATACAATGCCAATTCTTTTGCTCATTTCCAATTCGGATGTTGCTAGTGGGCTGTGACGACATAAGGGGACAGTCAGGAGACATGTTACGATGAACGACCTCAATGACATCGTCAGACCTCCAGTCACGTTTTCGACAGCCACAAGCAAAACAGATTGTGACGTCATACTCCATAGAATAATAAAACCCTTGGCGAGCCAGTCGCAGTGTAGAAACAGATTTAGAGGACGGGAAATTTTGAAATGACTTTAGTCTGATTAATTCCATGTTCATAGAATGACATACAGGACGATTGGTTGATGGGATATTGTACTTTCTTTGGCATAATATTTCATTCTGAACAAATTCGTCAAGACTTCGTAGACCTAAAATGAATTGAATAGAGTTTATTATTTTATTTAACTTGTTTTATTTTGATTGATTTTTCTTTAGATCAATCGATAAATATTTCTTAATTTTATCAATTTGAGGGATGGATTTAAATCTTAACTCAATTTTTCTGTGCTGTTATATCTTTGCTTATCATAAGAGTTAATTATTATGTATTTTTGCATAATTAATTTACGTCAAGTATTAATCTTGTATCATGGTTACTATTATCGTTTATAAAATAACATGAATATGATTACCGCCTTCTGGAAAAAGAAATACATAGAATTCGGTTATAGCAAAGTCTCAGGCACCAATGGAATTACTTCGTTATGTCCGTAATTCGTTATATCCGTATAACGAATTCGTAACAATATGTATAGTGAAATAACCATATACATGTTTTCTTTCGCCAGACTATATTTTTTTCTATTGATTGATGCTTACTTTGATACCTTTATTAATCTTATTGTGAATTGAAAAAAATTATATGAATTCATTCAGACTATTCTCTTAAATGGTAGTGCAACCTTTTTATAAACTGTAAAGAAATACTTTATAAAGGTGTTTAATTTAGTTATTATTCACCTCTACGGGACTCCAAAGCAGTTCGCAATATCCATAAATTCATTATATTCGAATTCCTTCTAACCGTAAAATTCGTTAAGAATTTTACCAAAAACTCAACAACAAAAAACTTCGCTTTATCCGAGAATTCGCTTTATTCGTGTTCGTACTAAACAAAATTTACTGTATCGTCAAAGAAGTGTCGAGTATTGATCCAACGGTACATTTTAAGGCGGGAAAATATCTTGCTCTCTGTGACGTCATACAAAACATTTCTTCATTTTATTTCTTCACAAAATACAAGGAAAATAAAAGCCATGTGAAACTTTTGTGTTTTTTTTCAAATTGTGTATGATAGTCACGACAAGTTAATAATCCTCACATAATCATGAATTCTCAGTAGTTGGTCAGCTATTTTTGGCGGTTTACTACTGAGAGCATTTCTTGCGCATTAGTTTAAGTAGCTCACTTCGCTAGTCAGTGCTTCATTTTAGTTTTATTCAACCTTTAGCATCATTTTGAGAGCGTTTAATATGAATCTTGTAACGTTATTTTTTATGCTATCAATTCATATGCAGTTAATACTTGTCTATTGAATGATCACGAAGTATAGCCTTTGTTGTAAGAGTAATTCTAACCTTGATTCTGTGTCCAGTGATTCATTCGAAGGGTATCTGAGGATGCCATTCCGATTGCTTGTTCCGTCCGTCTTTCACTTTCTGTGCTAGAGCTTGGTTCATTTTAGATGAATTCCAATTACGTTCTCCGTCGTCATCATTTTGAAAAGCTGATTGACATATTTTTCTTAACAGACTTTCTTTTCCGGTTTCGTAATTCATCAACTTATACTTGGTTTACTTTAAGTTTTCTTTTGAAGACGGCGATCTGGTTTGAAAATTCAATATTCTTATGAACATTTTTGAAACAGGAAAAGTAAACAAATTGACAGTAAGTTTAAAATAATAGAACTCTTACGTATCACTTGCTAGATTTGTTATGATGGTTAACATTTTCAATTTCTTAAGACTTAAAAGATCGTTGGCTACTTACTTGTTTTTATATTTAATTAAATTTATTAATTTCAATAGTAGTTGGGAATAAAATTCATTATAAATATCACTTAGTAGCCCCTATTTAAACACAACAACTATTGAAATAAATTTTGTGCTCGGATTCACTGAAAGTAGGGGATATTGATTTGGGTGTATCTGTCCGTCCGTGCGTCCGTCTGTCTGTCTGTCCGTCTATCATTTTGTCAGTGTGTATGGCTCACAAGTAATTGCTAGTTTTAAAAATATTAATGCTTTGTTTTGTTTACCTTTTAGTCCCAAATAGAAAACACCGGGTTAAAACAAAATACAATGTGACAAAGGGTTGAAAGTTCATGTAGTTTCATGGAACAATTGACTACTGTATTATGTTGAAGATAAAAACCTGTATAGTCATATCTGCTAGGAAAAAAAATAAGATCTTATATCTATAGTAGAAATTATGCATATCCCATTATCGTTTTTTTATAAATCAGGATTTTTAAGGATATATATCAGTAGGTAAATAACCACGTAAAGAGCTAACTGGTAGGATAAAGTAATCTAAAGTCTTAGGGGGGGGGTATGTTTTTTCCATCGTGTTTATTATAGTATTTTCATATTATGCGGGTCATTCTCGATCAGAAATAAAGAACGTTGTCATGAAATGCATATTTTAGAGATAAGTATTCAGCTTTAAACAGCGTTTCTGACGAAAAAATTCAGATAATTCTATCAAACAAAATTATATTGTAATAATTTGACAAAAAATAACTCTTTTCAAATTAAAATGAAGGAGGGTTTGTTATTAAAGGAACTCTATGAGGCTCTCAATCGATTTTCTACTTTAACTTCATATTGACCATTATTTCAATTCATGTGAAATGTTATCCTTTTTTAGTATTTCTTAGTAAAGTAATTGAAAATCAGTCAAACAATCTATCAAATTTGTTGATATATGATTGTGAATTATTTGAACTTCTAATCTCTGAGAGCATCTTTAGTATATAGAAGTTGCCTGAATTGCATAAAAACGTTGAGAACATTGGGAATTTTACACGTATACGTAAAGGTCCAGGGTCCAGAGATATGTAATAACTATACATATACTCTCTGATTTCGGCCACATGTACATGTACATTTTGTACATGTAATACATGTGCACATGTGCAAGCACCTTATGCATGTTCGGTACCCCCACTTATTTTCGTTTATAATTGCTATATTACCCAATAACAATTGGTATATTATAATTAATATAGTTTCCATGTATAAACTCAAAATCAGGGAAACATTAAAGATATTTATAAAATTCGCTTACTAATAAAAACATAGTAGCCATTGGATTGATATCAGTAAAAATTGTTAATGTAGTGGTTTTATGTGGTTATCTTAATCCAGTAATCATGATTTTTTCAATGGAAATCTATGTGGAATATTAGGGGTGTAAATAAAGTGCGAGGATAGAAGTAGAAAAAACATTACAGCTGATTCTTAGATATTTGAACCTTAAAATAATGTAGAATCACTTCATTTTTTAAATTTCATCTGAGTATTTAATGTTAGAATATCCGGCCATTCTTACATGCAAATATAGATCTTTATGGATCATGAACAACAACGTGACCGTGCTATATCGTACACACGCTTTAGATATGTGTGGACCACCATTCGTTGCGACTTCTTCATAGAATAGAAGTAAACATTGCCACCCGTTATCATTATGTGATTTTGGTATGTAGTATTAACCGCAAATTCAATCATTAAAAATATATCCTTTCTCTGTATTCGTTATTGTAGGTTAAAAGTGTGAAAATAAGTTTTTTCACACATACGATTTGATGAAATCTTAGCTTATAAAATGTTAAGTGTCGTTCTGCGAGGAACACTTACATGTGAAATGCATCATACTTCATGTATATACATGTATGTTCCTACAAAGGTTACTAACCTATTTCATTATCAATTTATATGTTGGATACTATTTAAACAGAAGTGTATTTGTTTTACTATAAGACTATCGAACGGCTGAGATAAACATTTGTTTCCGAGAATTATTATTCTTTACTAGGAACTGTGTTGACCTTTATTTTGCATGCTGTTATTGCCAATAACTCAGGGTTATATGTTGCAGTGAATCATTTTATCTAAACTTTAGAAACCACCAGTCGGGACTACACACTAGTGTCGAGTCTTCAGTTGATTAATTTTTTTTAGAGATATGACTGATTTTATAAATCTTTAATGTAAATGTACAACTCATCATATGGTAGTATTTAATTAAAAGCTTGGATCATTTAATTTCTCAAAACTAACTTTCATTTATTTTATAATCATTAAGTAAAGAGTAATAAGGTTGTACAGATTTTCCGTCTCTAGTAAATATCGATTACACATGCAATGACATACGTGGCACTGTTAAATAGTAAACACGTAGTAGACCGTCATGCTCTGCGACTCATTCATAAATTTGATAAACATTGCCACGTGTTGATAGGGGGAGTCTCGAATTTGTAAAATAACAATTTACCATGTGGTAGACATTGCTTTTAAAAATGAAATTGCACTTAGTCTTAGTCATTGATTTATACAATTATAAGGCAGTGGTAAAATTAAGATTGTGTTGTAGAATGCCGTATTTAAAAAAATATTGTATTAGTTACTGTTGTACATGTACCATATGTTAGCTAATTGCCTTGAATACAGAAAATCCTTACCGAACTTACAATATGTGGCAATTTTCTGCATACACAATGCCAATTATTACAAACCAAAATACTCAGGACAGAACAAATTTAATAAAATAAGCATAAGCTATTACCGAGTTGCTTGCAATAACTGTATTTTTCTTTAAGTGTCAGGTCATATTTTCTCATTATTCATCAATATACAAATTCAATACGTTATATTTGGTCAATGTAGCTTTTCATAGACCTTAAAAATGTTACTCTGTAACCATATTAATCATATAAACAATCCAGTTTACCTAAGGTTTAATTTTTGTTTTAAGAAAATGCAGAAATATTGCTCTCCCTTACCTTCTGGCATAATGCGTGAAAAAGATAAATATAGTTAGCCATGCTCATGGAAAGGTTGCCATCAAAGGGGCGGAACCAAGTGTCAAAGTTAAAGATCATATAGAATTAGCTGTCAGTCATCTTAACGAATTGAACAACGTTGTTTTCTTTTTCATGTATGTGTGAAAAAAATTATACGCGATGCATCGACAAGGGTGTAGGTTCCATTCCATTATTTCAAAGACATGACACGATACTCTTAAAAGCCATTATTTCATGTTTGGAGAAATTCATATTTTTTTCTTTTTGATTTATATCAATGATGTAGAAATATTTAGGTGAATTAGAGCCAGAAATACTTGTTTTATTGTAATCAAACTCTGATACCTTCTTTGTATATTGGGTGTTTACACAGGTAAAATTGCAACGTATGTTCAACATACATGTGTTCGTGCAAATAATTGACCACTGTAGTAAAAAGAGACAGGGCTAATAATATTAAAATATAGCAAATTCAGCTTTTGTTTTGCTTACTTTCGTTATCGCATTGGTTTGCAATCATACAAACTACACGGGGAATACATGTGTACATGTATGTATAAGGTGCTATCTATCAATTATTGTGTTAAAGAAGTCAACTATGTTTTATCATGAAAATCTCATTTGGGCTGTATTCAAGGTGCGTCTCTTTTGAATAAAAATATATGTTCATTTATATTGTATGAGTAATACACAGTTAATTGTATTTTTTAAAATAAAATATAGTATAGCTTATGTAAGTGTATCCTAAAAGTCTTATAAAATGAAAACGGCAGTACCACTGCAAAAAACAGTGTCAAGAAAGACAAGTAATATTTTAACATTCAAGTCAATATATTTACATTCATTGTATATTCCCCTTATGTTTGCATTGAAAAATCTGCGATAGTTCAATTTACTGTAAACACACTTAACCTTGTCATGAACCATAAACACATGTATAAACAGTCATCACGCGTTTTGAATATATCCATTATTGTAAGTCTATAACTGAAACGTCAAACTTACATAACCAATTTGACTTGTACTTATAAATAATAATCGTTAAAACCTATCTTTTTTGTTAATAATTTTTTTTATCTCGACAAAGTTATTTGGATATCGTCAGTCCTATAACACACAAAGGATGTTCGGACAATTTATCATACCGCGCTAAAGTGCGGTATTCAATTTGTCTGCACAGCCTTTTTGGGAGTTGATTACTGTCTTCCTTGGAAGACGGTATAAAGAGTTGAAATAATTTACAGTCTCCAGGGTTGTGCACTTCCTTCCTTTGTGATTGGTAGAAAATACATGATGTGAAAATTTACATTTATTTCATTGGTTGAAATACTGTTCGGCGCAAGGGAGATAATTTTCTGATGACCTTATTCATGTACGACTTAACAAATTTCGTTGATTTCAAATCTTAAAAAGTGAGAAAACGAAAAAGCAATACAAATTGCTGTGAATGAAATTCAGCCTTTGGTTTTCAGGTCAAACTAGTTGAAAGTAACATTCTATAATATATATTGAAATTATTTGTTTTTCTTTTAGCATTGTTTATTCAAATATTTATACAAAATAAAAAATTGATGCGGTACGCCTAATACCGGTAAAGTTATTTGCACCTTATATAGATAAATGCATTGGCATAACTTTGATTTTATAAAAATAATACGAGTCTACGACCCTACCTAACATCTCTTTTACCCTATAGTCGATCTCAACTTACAAGCTCGGGTACGCAGTTCTCAATTTTAGACACGCATGACATAAAATGTTCCACTCGTCATGCTATGTAGAGGAAGATGACATTTATATAAAAAGAATTAATTTGTCTTTGATAATTAATTGCTGTTTAGGGTTTGTTCTAAAGACGGTAAGCCTTTTAGAAAAAAGCTAAACTTGTTTTAATCAACTATCCTATGCAGTTACTCTGGCAAACCGAAAGTGAAACAGCGTTTGGACCTAAGCACAAATCATCACCGCTGACAAGACTTAGTTCTCGGAAATAGTCGATAAATTCGCTGTAATGAATTTCGAAGCATTGTTTTTTAAGGAAACTTATTTATTGACTACCTTGAAAATAGTCAGATTTTAAATGGTAGGAAACAATTTAGACATTTTTGTAGTGGTATGTATTCCTACGCTAGAGTTTACTATAGTATCGTTCAACCAGACGATCGGTGGTTTCCGTAAATCTCCGACAGGCAGAGAATTTATCTTGCTTGTCGGAGATTAATGGAGACAGCCGAGCGTCTGGTTGATTAATAGTATCTTTAAATATTACACGACATTATTCATATGGGGTTTTCTCGAAATTCTTTTCGGAAAAGTCCGAGTATTCATATTATGAAAAGTGTGCGTAAATCAAATACATATAAGACACCACTTCCCATGCAAAATACATTTTCGTTGATTCTAAAATAAATAATAATCGATAAAATCAACTCCCGTCAGTACTTCAGTACTTTGATTGTGTTATAGGACCAACGACATCCATAAATAAACATCTAATGCTTTAATATATTATGCATTCGAAGTACTGCCGTAATAATAAGAGATACATTGCATCATCTGTTCACTTACTTTAGGAGCTTGCAGGGCTTTATAGATACAATGAATGATCGATGCATTTATATCATACAAACACTTTTTCTTGCATCACAATTTACCATCTTGATACTATACATTGTAGTTATATCTTATGTTTTTAACATAAATTGATTTGCTATTAGAATGAAAGTTGAATTATTAATTTTTTTTATCAATTATCAATTTTTTATCAATTTTATCAATTTATCAATTAGAGTGAAAAAATATTCGTCAAAATTCTGCCCAAATTATTATATGGTTAGTTATTTCTATAAACAAATTTTCAAGAAATATTTGTAGGTTATTTAGCTTAATGAAATATAGACTATACTACTTACCTAGATCGTTGTTTCTTTTTTTCCAATAGCAAATACCAATAAATAGAAGACAACAAATAAAGTTAGTGCTGACCATGGATTTTTTAGAATCTGGCAAATGAATTATTTTCTGAAAATTGTTCCATTCAACTAAGTGAAAATAGCCCTTCTTTGAACAGGTACTTTCACTTTCTTTTTCCAGTATACCAAGTACTCCAAACAATGTCCACAATAACGGGCGCTCTTGATCTTACCAAAAGGTGAACACCGTGTACACTTTTGTAAATCAAGTGCAAAGGTGTAGCGTTTAGGTGTACACCGGGTGTACACTTTTCTACACCGAGTCAGGGGCATGTGTTGTTGGTTGTAGCACTGAAACCAATATGGCGGACGAATGTTATGATGGGAAACTTGGAAAATGATTTTAAGTAATGTAACGCACTGGCGTCGGAAGCAAATTGAAAGTGGGGGGGGGGGGGGGGGGGCTAGACTAATCCTCATAAATATTGAGAAAAAAGTAATTTTCCTGCGAGAAAAAAAGGGGGGGCTGAACCCTCTATCATGCTATGTTTCTAATGCTTAGGTATAACTTTGCAAAAAAGTGTGGGGGGGGGGGGGGGGCTAAGCCCCCCATGGCCATAGCCCCCCCCCCCCCCCCCCTGTTCCGACGCCTATGTAACGGATTAGAAGTCGCCTAAAAGTTGTCTTTTGTATGAAAGCCATTAAATTTGAAATGTGTGTTTATTTTACTTGCATTTATATCACCAGAAAACCTATAACTGTCGCAGAACAGCAGATTCTTTCTTAAAACTGCACCCTTTTCCGTCATATTCATTAATCTTAACTTCCCTTCACCATGTATACTACACCATTGAAGTGGACTTGATATACAATACAAAATGTTTGCACCGATGTATGTCGGTGTACTCCAAGTTAAGCTTAATCAAGAGCGTCCAGTGTGTGATTTTAATCTGCTAAACTAAGCAGTTATAATTTTCTTTTAGTTTATAAGCTAATACAAACAATATGTATAATGTGTTTTATCAAGATCGTACAAAAGATGACTCATCAACTTATGTATAACATTAACATGACTGTATAACATCTCTTACAATTTCCCTTTTGGATTCCAGTTCCTATCTCCTTGGACCTTTCAAAACCAAATAAAACAACTAAGTATACTTTGTCGCATTACACAATGCATGTACATACATCAATATAAATTAAAATAAATGTCTGCTTTCCCCGCTTTTGATATATTATAATATTCAATAACGTTTAATATCAATAATAAATATTGGGTCAAAAAATTATTATAATGGTTTCCTTCTCAGTCCGTGCACAGTGAAGGCAACATCCTCATTCTATTATTAAACTGTGGAATCGTTGCTCATCAAAAAAGAATAAATTACCTATTACATGGCAAAGAATTTTCTACGAAGCAGAAATAGTAAGATCTAGTAGAAAATGGAAGCTAACACGGGACTTTTACAGGAATCTTCCCATCCCCCCCCCCGACCGCGAATTAGACCCCCGCGGTAGCTGACTACATTATATCCTTTTGATGGAAATTCCTTTACTGTTTTACTGTACACAACAAGTTCCTTTCCGAGTATTTGAAAATTAACAGATAATAAAATGTAAACAGATAGCCATGATATGACTGAATTGCTAGTATTACATATTGGTCACTATGATACTTACATGTATGTATACCTAGATACTGCGCAATGAATTGTGTTATGATAACTACCAGAATGAACTCTTTGACTCTTGCAGCATTGCGTAGTATTCCCTAATGATGTTTTAAAACTAGGTGCATAATACGGGCAAAATAATATCCAAATTGAGAGTTAATAAATACGTATCATATTTGGCGATTCTGTGTCTGCATCGATAGCTCTGAAACTGTATATTGAGTCATGTATTGCATATTCTATATAACCTTCGCAGCCTTTTAAACCATGAACTCATGTTTACTTTTATATATGATATTTCAATATTGCACGCAGGCGATGTGTCATAATAAGGCGGGACACTCAAAGCCTGCATCCAAATACTCTTAGTCCTAAGTGAACTTAATTAATTCTGGCACAGTAATTTCCAAAATGAAAATATATAAACAAGTTATCAACAAATTGTCATATTTGGCATCCTGTGTCCGTAATGAAGGCCCTAATATTGTAAGTTGGTCATGTAATGCTATTTAACCTTTATGACCTTCAAGCCATGTATGTTCGAATGAATTAATATGCGTGAGCGATGCATCACACCCAGGTGGGGGACGCAGAGACTCGGACTCGGAGACTCACAACCCGCATCATAATATTATTTCTTACAGTTCTGACAGTTTTGTTGCTTTATTTAGAAATAAAATATAACTCTGGATTTGAACACTAAATGTTCACTCATGATCATCGAAGATGGGCCGAACTGGTCAGAACTGTCAATCATAAGTAAAATAATTACATGTATATATACCCATGTAAAATAATATTAGACAAATTTTTAGAATTTGAGAATTCTTATTTTGGTATGTTGGGTTTTGATTCCGCTTTTAGAGATTCTTTGATTTGGGCTGCTTTTAATTGTTGTAACTTTGACTATACGATCACGCTTTATAAAACTGCTTGTGAAAGAACAACTGGACTTGGTTATTACTAAGTTTGAATTGACCCTCAAGTTGATCCATAAGACTGAAGGGTTACAAATAACTGAAGTTTTTAAAAATGTCGAGGTTTTAAAGGGGCATGGTCACGATTTTGGTCAAATTTTATTTTCCTGTTTTTATTGTTTACAATGCTTTATGAATGCATTTCTAATGATCAAATGAAATTTATGTGCCCGTGGATGAGTTTTAAGCAAGATACAGGGCTCCCAATTCTTCGTCATGTTAACACGGTTCGTGCCCTGATTTTGTTTACATAGGTTCCATATACCAGTAAATCTTTTTCAAGATGATTTGTCTATATTTTTATTCTTTTAAGCATAAATAAACAGTTCCTAACCATAAACACATTCATTTTAGGTCTAAAACTGGAATTTTCACTTCAACATTCAAAATGTAAACAAAGCTTTGTTTACATAGCGAGGAATTGTAAGCTCTGATACTCGCTTATAACTCAACAAATGACACTCAAATATTGGTTGCCAATTAAAATGCATTATAAACATTAAAATCGAAAAAATAATTTTTGACCAAAATCGTGAGTATGCCCCTTTAAGCCAATTGTACATCGATAATATATCTTGGTCAGAGTATAATATCTTTTGTGTGTGATAAATTACCTACATAAAAGGTATTTCTACATGTTTGTCTACCTGCACAAACATTGTCCAACATTGTCCGACGAACTGAAAACTCGTTTCATGCCAAGAAAAAAAAGTTTGTAAGTCTCTTGCAGAATGTGGAAATTATATCAATGTGTTCAAGCAATTTCTTTGCAACAACATCGCACAAAGAATGACGACCATGAAGCAAAACTATCAAAACTACACCTTTTTCTATCAAAAAGAAGCTTTGTTTTAAATACCTTTTCCACCTATCCACATATAGGACGTGCTTTTTCTGCCCGAGAATATTGCATGGTAGCATTTCGGTGAGTGAAACTACCTTTCAAGTTCATGAAGTTTTGATGTTGTTTACACGGATACCAGATAATAAAGACAGCTTTGCAACATTTAATTGTGTGGATAATTCACTGAAGAAAAAATAGCTACCAAACACGATTAAATTTTCCAATGCATTTGCCTGGAAAGCAATAGATGAATTTCAGTTGATGGAATGAGCGTATTTCGAGTATTTAAAAGTAAGAAGAGACGGCGGCAAGTATCAGTGAATAGGCCTTTTAACTTTTGAATAAATTAAAAGTATATGTGGCGTATTTTCTCATGCTAAGAAATATTTGATTGATTGATTTATTCAAATATGTTACAAATGTACATAAAGATAGATCTTCACAAATACTTACGCATTTTATATCAATCGGGTTAAAAAGATATAGTAATTAATAAATATTTTTCATAATTAAAACAATAAATACAGCATTTGAATAAACCCGCCTTAAATCGGTCACGTGATACCACGCTCGGTCTATCACAACAACAATGGCGACGATGAGAAAGATAGGTATACCGTTAAGTTTGACAGATTAAGCAATGAAAGAAAAAAGAGGCAGACCGACGATGATAGTAACAAAGGGAAGATTGTCATCGGAGACAATGTAGATTGATGGAATAGAAATTAAAATCCGAATTACACTTAAGTTTTTATTATGAAGCTGTAGGGGTGTTGCTAGTTAAGTTCGTACGTGTTCCATGTGTTCCATGTCTTTTCTTTATAAGTTATAAATCACAAGTGGATTTTCGTTTAAAGGAATTTTTAAATAAAGAAGAAATAAACACTTTCAGTACGAGTACGTGTATCCCTCATGGGGGAGGGGGGTATTCACTCATTTTACCGTGTCGTTGATGCTAAAGCCGTGTTTCATCTCTATTACACATAATTATCAATTTATATCGTTCTACATTAATGAATAACGGAATATATTGCTTCGAGTATCATCTGATATAAGAATTATCTAATTTAAGACATGAAAAATAATTTGTAAACAAACTGTTTTTTCATCGTGTTTTCAATACTAGGTTTTCTCACACTCATGCGCATCGGCATTAACAAATGGCGGATAACATTAATATTCATTAGACGTGTAGCAAAGTTAAGAGACAAATAACTAAAGAAAGAACATGTTTTACGGGCCTAGAGTTGGTGAAACGTCTAATTATAAGAAGCATGGTGTATATTTTTACCCAAACTCATGTACAAAATATAACTCTAACTACGCTACATAATTATACCTTTTTAAAAAAAGATGTTTAATTTCACTTTCTTACTAGTATTTGATGGTACGATACTTGAAAGAGCGTATCAGGTTTTGACTTTACCTTACATGTTATAAACATGTAATAAACAGTCCCCCTTTTTTAGCGTTTGGATAACAAATTAAAGAAGAATTTTTGTTACATTGATATGTGTTACAATAATCCAATTGATATTCTTAACTTAAATAATATTAATATGCATCTTAATTTCTTGCTCTGTTTTGGCTTTTTTGAAAATGCACATGTTATCTGCATGTATTCATGATCACATACATGTATTTTTTTTCAGTCGTCAAGTCATTTAAAAAAAAACTTTTGCAAAAAGGTACCGATCAATATTCAGACAGCTAAATACACATCATAAGAAATATCAGATTATCACGTTCTTACCGTAAGAGCCGTTAACTGGTTGAAGACTCTCCCGAAATATCGTAAACAGGTTTTAATATATCAGAAGATAAAATGCATGACACACTGTCTGTGCATTCAACGCCAGAGGCATACAACATTTGTATATGATCAGTTACAAACGTGAAGTTGTATCATATTTTTAGCTCACATGAGCCGTTCGTCCGTTTGTAAATGTTTTCAATTTTCGACCTTTTTTACAGTGAAATAATTAGTTAATTATTCTTAAAGGCTTCTTTTTCAAATATCATTTTGCCAAAAAAGCTGAAACTAATGTGGAAGCTTCACCTGGTAGTGTAGATTCAGGTTTGTTCAAAGAATGATCCCATTATCCGCAGAGATATTGCAGGGCCATTTTGGTGGTGGGGGGGGGGTTAAATTTTTACATTGGAATAATTAGTGAAAAATATCTTGGATTCTGCTTTTCAAAAAGTATTGCCAGAGAGTTGAAACTTATGTGGAAACATTCTCACGTAGTGTGGTTCATTTCGTCAAATCATGATCCCAGAGGGTAGGGATGGGGCCACAATTGGGGGGGGGTGATTTTTTAAAAAGGAATAAATAAATTGTTTAAAAATTTCCCTGAAAAACCATTTGGCCAGAAAGGCTGAAACGTTTGCGGAAACATCCTCAGGAAGTGTACACCCAATGTTGGTAACACCACGAGCCTCGGGGGAAGAGAGAAACCCTAAGAGGATTGCGTTAATCTCTTTTATATAAGAATAGAGAGAAATCTTTGAAAATCTTCCTCAAAAGATCCATTTGGCCAGAAGAGCCGAAACAAATGTGAAAGCATCTCTAGATAGTGTTGACTGAAAATTGTTTATATCAAAATGGGGTCACATTTGGAGATGGGGTGAACTTTTTTAATGGGAGGGGGGGGGGTCAAAATAGTATACCCGATTTTCATCGCCAGTAACTAAATCATCAAAAGTCTTTTTGTAATGTTTTTGGATACAATTATAATAGTTTTTTTGCATTTTCAACAGGAGTACGGACTCTCGTTTGCTTATTGCTAAGTAAATGAGATATCCACCAAGCGTTTATCTGTCTAATCTTTAAATATTTCCCAAAATTCCATAAACACAAGCTAACGATAAGTTTGTCATTTGAGCCAATTGGCTGACGGTATATTTTGCGTCTTTCTGTACGATTTGTTGGATTTTTACGATGTAATTATTGGTTGTAACTGTTGCAGGGCCAACTTCGCGAGCAGCATCTTTGAAGTGTTCGTAACCTGTTATAAATTTAGAAACCCACCTACAAACAGACCTATGAGACATTCTTTTTATTGTGGAGTCATTTATCCTTTGGTATATATCTCTGTCTTCTGTATAAACTTTTATAAACAAATAATGTTGAAATTGTGATATCCACATTTTCTTTTGCTTAACATTGAATTCCTTTAAATATTAGCTATAGGCTTCAATGTTGTTTCAACAATAAATATTACAAATCGTAGAATCGCATTTCTTGAAAAGAGTACTTCTCTAAAGACATGATCCCATTCGTTACATTTTATTTTGATATTCTTTCCAGATATTAAGTTTTTACTTTAATTGGTTTTGGTAAGAGAAGAATTTTTATCTATAACATCAATTATATTAAAATATTTATTTACACATTGTGACCCCATCCTTCCTCTGGATATCACAATTTCAACCAACTTGCATCTACACTATACTATGATACTTCCAAAAAAGTTTTAACTTTTGTGGCTAATTGTGCAAAAGTATTTTTTTTTATGTCGGCACTTTTTAAATTTCTTAATTATCTCTCCCTGTTTAATGCATGTAACATGGCCTTTCAAATCAAAATGAATTTCTTTTACCAAGGAATTCTTTGTGCAAACGTTAACTTTATGTTGTCTCTTTTTTATTTTCTTTTAGCCTTTGCTATTATAAAATAACACTGTTGGATTTCATCATGCAATCACGATCAGTGTTACAGTTTTCGACTTTATATATTGTTTGCACAAATTCATGAAGTAATAAAATATCTTATATCACGAACGGCATATTCCTTTACCACATTCATACACACGAACATTTGTCACTACGTTCATATCTCTCTATTTTCACTCATGAATTGACAAATTAGAGGCCTCCCTCTACTATATTTAGAAATTAAGAGTACACGCGGTATTTTTTTTTTCAAACTTATATCATGATTTCCGTGTTATTGGCGTTTAAATAAAAAATCCTTTAAAATACAGACTCAGACATTTGCCCACTTTTCCGTTCACCTTTAGTCTGATTTAAATACAAGTGTAAAATTCAAACAACTACTATTACGAAAGATTGTTGTAAACTGCTTTCATTTTTATCAGTGTATTTTCCCCATTCTCCCTTATTGTCGGACATGAAGCACACTATATATAAAATAATTAAAATTGTGTTATGATTTCCTTTTTTCTGGTTGGGATGGGGGTCATTTGGAAAAAAAAGTGACTTATAAAACTTAAAACTAAGACTTTAAAAAGCATATCTTATAAAAATGTATTGAATGGCCATGGATACATTTACAGTATCTAATTATCATATACTATGGCAAAAATGATTAGGCCATAATATTTTATAAAATATATGTATTGAATTAAACCAAGAGAAAAAGCAAACGAAGATAAAGATTGGATATGCTTTCATTTTTACTTTTTACAATCAAAATTAGTAATGCAAGCCAAGTTCAGACAGTGCCTTTTACGAAATGCCGACATACTGGATACTTTCGCATGGCGGGAGCACAGTCCATATAACAACAAAGATGTCCTAAGACATCCTTAGGTCCATCAGTTGTCTGTTCTCCTCTATCAAAAATCGAGTGTCTATAAGAGAAGGAAGTGAAAAAGAGTTCACAAGTTGTATAGATTGATAATTTATCAATTGAACCATTTTTATGTCTGAATTTAATGATCCGCAAAGCGTCTGATGCGCTTCCTATAAGAGTACTGCATGTCATCTTATTCCTAATTTAGAGATAAGGTAAAAGCTGCAAATCCAAAGGTTTTATCAGGCAAAAATGTTACCTGCTTCCTCAGATTCTGTTGTATATGCAAGTGAAGAAAATTTAATACAATCATTTATACAATCTTCATTGTGCAATATTGTCCTAATAATTGCTCTTATTCAACGAATTCGTAGCAGACAATGGAGATAGCTAATAGGCCGTTACCAAATTAAAGAGTATTATCTCCATTACTTCTTCAGCCTTTATGCTTAAGCACTATGAAGTCGAAATCTCAGGAGTTTCTTAATTCTATTTTGACAAACTTTTTTGTGTTTTAAGAAGATCAAGGCTTGTTCTATAACATGAGATGGGTAATCAAAAATATATTCCAACTGCTCTGGCTTTTTTCTCATTTGTCACTCTGTCCATGTTAAGTTTTTATCCCCTTTGATACTTATAATCTTTTAATTATTCATTCGCAAAATGTCAGTAATATTAAACAAGCGCAGAAAAGTACAAAGTACAAAGTTTTGGGATTTCACAAAAGTAATTGATTTCAATCGGCGTTTTCTTTTTCATCTGTGCTTTTGTTGAGAAGTCATAACATATACGACATCATTTTAATTTGTAATATGTAAATTACTTCTATTCATCAGTGAGGACACTTTAAATTTGTGTATAGAATATATACATATTTTTTTAATTTTCTTTAACCTTCTTTTAAACTTGTTTACATGTAGTGACAGGCAACGTTTTAATGTGTGTGTAACCTTTTAATAGCCAGTACATGATGAATTACAAGTATGATTTTGGGTAAAGAAAAATTATTGACAAGTTCTTTCTCTGCAAAACAGCAGTTTATATAAATAAGTTTAACAGTGGTCATCTTATGAAATGCCAAGTATTACGTCAAGCCAATCCTGATTCCACTACTATTTCAATGCATTTACAAGTAAATGGCAATCGATGCAAAGTATTACATTTTATATAAACAAAATATTAAAAAATGGGAGATAACTAAGAGATGTTTAGTAAATACATTTTGATTCTTATATATTTTTATGACAAAATTAAACCGAAAGTAAAATCCGGTCCTATTTATATTTTTTCTTCTATTTATTTTTATCGCCGGGTTTTTCTGCGATAATAATTTTTAGAGTGGCAATGCCTGTCTGATATGAGCGGGGGATATACTTAATTTCAAGTTTCCTGTAAGCAAATTACAAATTTAAAACACTGGAGACCTGTATAATGAAAAACATGATAATATTATATAAATGACGTGAAGTGTTTATATATCTAAATTAACTCACAATTTTTTCAACGGGTGGCACTGTAGCCCCCAGGTCGTCCATCCGACCAGGGGCTACAGAATTGCATCTTCCCTTTACACGAAGAATCTTGAAACATCAAGAACAATCAGCTTGTGAAAAAGTTGTGAAACAAAGAATAATCTAAAGTTTCTTTTATTGGCTTTTGTTTTTGTTGTTGGTTGCATAACAAAGCACACTGGGAGTCATGCTGATTGTTTATTTATACTTTAAAATAGAAGCAACAATTTGTGAATTTTACACTCTTCACACGATAACAACCCTTTTTATCGTTTGGAATTCTATATTCTTTTAGTTTTTTTAAATACCTTTTTACGAGGACAAATATGGATCCGAAGAACTCTAAACAATGTAACGATTACAATGATGCATATACCCATGAACTCAATGAATTGCAAATCAGACTAAAAGGAAATCTTAACGCGGGAAATTTAGAAGTATGATATTGCTGCATGCACTTAATTATATGCTTAATTTATTGTTTAGCCCACGTGCTTCTTTAAACATTTTCTTAAGTAATATCACGTTTAAGGGTTGTGTTTATCAGATTTAGAAACAGCTTGTTCAGAAATGAAGCATGTAGTGCTTTAATGCTGCACCACCCACATCCTCTTTTGTTTCTATTTCAGCCAGTTTCTTTAAAACGATCGTTCAATAACTTCCGGCAATCTAAACTTATCTTGAATGCAATTATCAAAAGGGTGTTTCTATTTACAAGAAAAGTTATATTTAGATCGAAGTCAGTCATGGACCTAATAGAATAGAAAGCTGGTACAATGTCTTTATTACTATCGTTTGTTGTTACATTATAATAAATATTCCGCAAGTTTAAGTTTAATCATATAAAATGGTTTATATAAAAGCTTTATAAAGGTAGCTGGCGCTAAAACTGAATGGGAATTGGAAAAAACAATAAGTGTACTCCTACCTAATATGTAGTAATATATCTTAAATCTGGTCTGTTTATTTTCGATAAAAAGGGATATAATAAAGGTACATATGTCAAAGAATACGTACAGTGTATATACAAACACAGGTTCAAAATTCGGACATTTTTTTGTCACTTTATAGAGGGGCCGCACGGCACATGATCCTTGTAAAAAGCTGACCAAGAGTAAACCCCAAAACTAAACCCGGGGTTTAGTTGGATCTGGTCCAGTATGTGAATATTTTATATGATGTAGCCATTTGATGTCACAATCTTTTTATAGTTACATCTTTTTCAAACCCCTGAAATTTTCTTGTACATCGCATTTTGAATAAGTACTTAGCTAGGTGCAAGTAACTAGTGCTTGTTGTACTGTAGTATCATAACATAACCATAATACTGTATTATCAAAATAAATTTAAGATAAACATTTTAAAGAATTAAGTGCACCACCAGGATACATGTACATGTACATAATACACCAAACTCTTCTTTGAAATGCATTTGAAAAAAAACCCAGGTAAATCTCGGGTAAAAAGCAGACAATAATTGTTATCAAAACGCAATTCTCACCTGTTGTTCAGTGCCATATTTTCAAATATGTGCAAAACGGGAACACATAATTTAAATGATACAAACATCGATGTTTGATCAGGAATTTAAATTAATTACTGAAACACTGTAAAATTTAAAATATAAAACACTAAAACAACATAGAGACTTGAGCAGGTATATTCCTATCCATATCACAGAATATGAAACACCCCTTATGAGTACGTATGTTTTTATCATCTCCCACTTTAAAAATAAAAATCATATAAAAATGGAAAAAAGCAATAAGTTCATGGAAGTTCAGTTCACTGTTATGAGAGTGTTTTATATTGTTTATTATTTGTGATCTCTAGATAATAGCACATTTCCGTATACATGTAAGTAACTCTTTTTTACTTTTGAACATGACTCTTGGATGACACCATATCTAGTACAGTAGGAAATGACTTCAGTAAATGATTTATCTTTTTATCTTTTTAAGTACACTGATATTACATAACTCTTCAAATCGGAAATGCCATTTTGAGAAAGTCTGATACACGACTCTGACCGTGTTCTGTTTCAATTTACCATCGCTCGATTTTTGTCAATGATGAATCATATATTAAAGTTTTCTTATTTTTTGATGACACGGTAAGAATTTTTTGTCAAGGATCATTACGCTTTATTCATAAGCTACTTCATTTCTTTCTCGGTTAATATGTCCACGGAAGTTTTACTGTAGGAACTGTAATGGATCCTTGCGTGCAAATTCTATGCACTGATGACATGAACTGCATATGAGATATCCGTACACTTGTGGTTTACCAGCTAGACTTACCCTGTTTCATGATTGTATCACAAGTCAAAGAACTAACAAATATGGTTTATTGACATTCGTTAAAACATTACATACAGCTATGTATCCTGGGATACTGTTGATTTATTCTTCTTTAGTTTAAGTTTTGTTTTTCATTTAACATATATTAACTGTTCCAATTCGGTATCAAAATATTTTGTCTTCCTTAATGTTAAGATTATATGTACTTAAATATAATATCAAGAGTCAAGAGGAAAATTACAGATATTTTTAACAACTGTGGTAGAGTCAGGAATATGGCATTCTTACTAGCTCTGGCTAGTGGGTTAACCCTTTAGCTCGATCGGTAGAGTGCTGGACTGGAGTGCCAGAGGACCTGGCTTAAAACCCCAGCAGAGGCAAAAAGTGTCTCTGTTACACAACTTACGTACCAAAACAATATTAATGGATACCTTTCTTTAAAATCTGATTAATAGCGGAACTATTTTATTGAGAAAAAAAATAAGGTCTCAATAATTTAGAATCAGGAGTTTCCATGCATAATTTTGGGGGATTGGGAATTATTTTTAAAAATAAAATAAAAATACTTTATTGACCTTAATCTAAAACCGCAGTCATCTAAGTTGTTGAGTACCCAAGAAAATCATTCCATTAAGTTAGACATCACTTTTAATGTTTTCAATGGTTTGATATCTTACATAGATATGGTGCTCGTTGTAGATCGTTGTTTCTCTAAACAATGCACATGTTTCTTTTGTATATTTTATTATTCTTTTATTATATTTTCTTTCTGTACATGTCAACTAGTGTTTTCTGTCGACTGCTTTCATATCTTTTAAATGCACTTCTTTTAGCGCCAATTTCTTCATTATGTTTAGAAGATGTTTAGACCAATATCCGTTTAATAGCAGCTTATATTCAAGGTTAGCATCTACAATAAAAGGAAATCGTTAAAATGAAAATCCATGTGTTTTCATACAACGCAATACACCATGGATAAAATTAGGATGGAAGTATGGTACCGTATTCCAAACATATTCAATTGGATTATCGGATTATTCTGCATGTATGTCCAAGTCATGTCTTCAAATTATCAAAATAAGAGTAGTGTACTGTCAATCAAAAATAAATGAATATATGAGTTAATGAAAAAATTAAGATTTAACATGCAATTAATAAATAAATTATTTATCCATTAAGAAATAACAATACAAATATAACAAAAGTAAAATATTTTTGTTACAATACATGTCATTATCACGCGGATATAGTTTTGCTTATGGATAATAATTACATGTAACTCTCTGACCTTTAGGTTATATACTCTGATTTCTAAATATTAACTTTTTGTTTATCTCATCAAGGCATATTAAAGTAAATAAAGGATTTTGTAATAGTTTATGGATTTGTAATGAATTTAGAATAAAGCTTCGGAACAGGATAGCCTAATTTTTTTTTAGACATAACTATTAAGATATATTTCAAAAATCACAGAGTCAGTCTTTATTGATTAGTATTCTTTCTCATCCTCCTCTCGAAATCAAAATCAAGAAGAAACACATCGCTCACCTGGGTAATAATTGTCATAACTTTGAACGAAGCAGCTTTTAATATAAAGCATAATACGAAAAAACTGGAAAATTCAATACAACATTTTGCATGAAATCATTTTATCCACGTATTATTTTGCTCGATATCGACTCCCATTTACATACAGGCCCCGGTGTTGTTTTAACAATATAAACAAATCTAAAATCAAAACTATATCAGGCTGTATACTTGAAATTATTACAAATCGTAGAATTGCATTTCTTGAAAAGAATATTTTTAAAGACATCTAATCCATTCTTAACATATTGATTTGATATCTTCTCCTGATACCACAAAATTTATTAAGGGAACAATGTAACGGTTTGAACAGTTTAAAACCTAAACTGTAGTTCTATATTTAACTTTGAAACTCTCTTCAGTGTCTTGTATAAATTCAGAATCTACAGTATCAACATGTTTAAAAAGTTATATCACATATCACTAAAATGCTATTTTATTTAGAAGATTCACCATATCTATTCCTATTTCAAACCTTGAATCCTAACTGGGGACCAATAATTGTCCGGAGTCACAGTTTGAACCATCAAGAATAAGAATTGCATCAAAAATCTTGTAGTGTTATATCATAAATTTGATAGCCCGCCGTGACTCCACATTTTAATCTTTCTTATTGAACTATCTTTCCTATTAAGCGGATTAATCAGAACTCTTATTCTAGAAATATTGAATCCGATTTACTTTAGAATTCATTGTGTGAAAGTTGATTCAAGTTGTTTTTATCTTGAGATGAAGTTAAACATGTGATAAAGTTTACAGACAGACGAACAGATGGACGTTATCATACAGCGATAAAAATTTGCATTTGCCAATGAGAAAAGAGGATGTTAACGCATTAAGAAGTGTCGCGTTGATTTGCAATGTAACACCATTCACACAGAGGGAAAATTAGGTAATAAGAAAGGATTCTTTAACAAAACCGCTGTAAATGAGTTGTATTGGAAATCTATTAATGATTATTCAAAAACTGGATGTTAACTAAAATGCCTGAAAAGGTTACTTAAAGGCTACGACATTCACACACCTTTTAGTTTCCTTTCAGTCACATTTTATTTGACTGATTGGCAGAGCTTTTGTACGAAAGCCGAGAAGGATCATTCGAGATTCGAGATTCGAAATACGAGATTCGAAATACGAGATTCGAGATTCGAAATTCGAGATTCAATATCTAAATTAACCAATCAAATCAAGGATATGAAAATATGTATCCTAGCGACATCAAACTGTTTTAAATGAAAATCATACGTACATGCTTTTATATACAAATAAATGCTATGTTCACTTCTCCCTACCTAACTAAATAATTATTTGTATTTACTTTTACACAGAATATCTAAATAGACTAGTAATAATGCAGTGTGCTTCGCAGATCTAAGTGATTTTGTTTGCCCTGGTGCATTTCCACCTGATGCGTTTGAACCCTAAGGTATTTCACCACCAGTAATAGTTTAAAACCCGGGTTTATTCACCCCTTTTGTGTAAAAATGCGGTTATGGTAGAGAACTTCATAAGCGTAGCTAATTTTTTCTGTAGGGTGTCCTAGGCCAATTTTAAAAAATTTTACAATGTAAATTTAATAAGCTCCAATTTTCCCGAGGAGGGGGTCCAGATCCCCTGACCCCCTCCTTTCTAGATCCCCGCATGAAGATTAGTACATGTATCTAAATAATCTAAATATAAATAATCTGTCCTGTTTCACTCATAAATATAAGCATTACTTATCGTTTTTATGTATGCATACAGTGATGCACTAGTACTATGATTATAAACAAATCATTGAGATATTATCACACCATACGGAAATATTAATAAATACATTTTTTTCCCCTTTTCCTCAGTAAACAACTTATTATGAGTCTTACTTTTGGAATTGTTTTCAATATAGAAGGATACCTAGTCTCTACAAATAAAGGTAGGGATGATAGGGTGCCAATTTGTTCACATTGCCGATTTCTTGTGCAGAGAACAGTAAAACCCTTTATTTGATTGTTCATGAATATTTCAAAATTAAATGTTGTACATATATTTTGTTATAATTCATTCATTGATATATCAACAAGAAAGAATAAAAGCATATGTTTCACAGCCAAGTTAAGTTTCTCTGTAGTTTCCTACCCCCCCCCCCCCCCTCCCTGCACCAAAATTGACAATAATTACATATAAGTCATACAAATGTTTACTTTTTTTGTAAGTAAATCTCTAAAGATGTAAATAAGCACTGCAAACAAAGATGTGTGTATTTAATATACTACTACATTACACTTAGCCAGATAAAATGTAATCAGGATGAAGCTACAAGGGGTGAGTGGTGCAAATTTACCAATTTGTCGCCATACACACAGAACACCAAATAAAGAAACTGTGAGTGGTGTGTGGAATGCATAAAGATGGCGGCAAATTATCTCAAATAATCAGTGCAAAAACCCACAAATAGGCTGTTATTTGTTACATATCCTGCAAAAACATTGATAAAAAATGTTATCGCCACATATCATAGCCGATTAAGTTAATGTGTACATATGGTCAACGTACATGTAATTCTAATATACAAGAAGGCGGACGTATCAGGCGGGGATCCAGAAAATTAAATTTCAAAAATGATCGGTTGAATTACATTAAATGCTTTGAAAATTGTTTTAAACTATCGCACGGGTCAAAATGCGTGATAGAAGCTATGTACAGTGTAATTGGAAACTTTAATTTTATATCAATATGTAGTATTACCTATTATAACAAATAAGAGTATAGCACAACTGCCACAAGCAATACATGTCCTTTACCGGCACCACCTCCCTCCCCATAAAAAAATGAAACAATTGTCGTTTTAATTGCTAAAATGTGTGTGGTTCAAGATTTTTCTAAAGGACATACCCGATTAGAATTGAAAAAAAGAGTCGTACGTTTAAAACTTATTTTGTCAAAACTTTTAGATTCATTTGGTTATATTTTGGTCCATTTGGGTAAATATATGCACCAGCGCAGCTCTAATTTATATATAATCAGGCCAGAATAACTGACAAATTAATTAGGACTATATAGCCGCCCCCCTCCTCTTGAAATGTATATACTGAAAACAGATTATTGGCGTACAACATCCGCACACAATTTAAAGAAAATTTCATTTTTTTTATCATTTTCGCTAGCTAATGTAAGACATCACAAATACCCCAAGCTCCCTCACGGAAAAGGAAATGCTAGGAGATGAGAGAGAGAGAGAGAGAGAGAGAGAGAGAGAGAGAGAGAGAGAGAGAGAGAGAGAGAGAGAGAGTCGATGTAAATCACAGGTGCGCTAACACCGTTAAAATTAAAGCTTGCTAGTTGGTCTGCCCTACCCTAGCTACCTCCTCTCTTTTCTCGTTTTAGAGGCTTAATTATTGTCTATATATGCTTGTAACAAATCAAATCAATTTCAAATTCTAAATCAAACTGAATTTGACACTTCAAAACTCTGTCTGTCTGTCTGTCTGTCTGTCTGTCTCTCTCTGTCTCTCTCTCTCTCTCTCTCTCTCTCTCTCTCTCATATCGACAATGGCATTGCCATACCCTACAATACACTATTCTTATCTGGATTTTTGTCTTTGAGGTTGTAAATCATTATATCTTCTATGGTTTAAAACTTTATCATAACCTATATTTTGACATGTCGATTATTTTTTTTAGTTTTGTTTCATAGCTAAAACATTTAGATTAAACAGATCTTTCTTCGCGAGCCGATTTTTACACAGTTGGGGCGAATACACTTCGGGTTAAAATTGTTCGGAGGGAAATACATACAGGGCAAACAAAACCACTTAGATTCGCAAAGCCAACAGTGTTATTTCTAATTTAATTGTTTATACTGTGTGGGGTTAATTCATCAATGTTAATTTTACCATTTTATAACCACTATATAAGAGCTATTAAGACATTTATTTGTAGGAAAGAGCATGTACGAATGATCTTTATTTAGAACAGTTTGATGTTGCTAGGATACAGGTTTCAGATCCATGATTTGATTGGTTAATTTAGATATTGAATCTCGAATTTCGAATCTCGAATCTCGTATTTCGAATCTCGTATTTCGAATCTCGAATCTCGAATGATCCTTCTCGGCTTTCGTACTTTTGCTTATGCCATGCCATATAATTATGTACAATACAAGTACAAAACTGAGAAAACAAAAACAAGCGGATATAAGATGTGATACGTTTTTTTTTTACTATTGAAGAAATAAGTTACATCTAGTCATGCAAGCCAAGTACGGACAGTCCCCTTCACGAACTGCCGACATATTGGACATTTCCGCATTGCAGGAGCACAGTCCGTACAACAACAAAGATGTCCACACAGGCAACATGGCGATGGAGGCGTCCTTCTCCATACAGATCTTACACATCCTGAGGTCCTTCAGTTGTCTGTTCTCCTCGATCAACGAGCGAGTGTCTGTCAGAGAGAAGAAGTGAAAAAGGTCATAGTTTAAAACTGTCCATCAATTTCAAAAAATGATTTCTGTCCCTTTAATGTACTAGCTGCAAATTCAATCAGACCTAACAGAGACGTTTAACTTTGCATACCTGCTTCGTCAGATTCTTTCGTAACTGCCATTAAGGAAGATTTCGTTTGCTGCTCATTTGCATTTATACTATCTTCATATGACCTTGCAGTAACCTCCTTGACATAGTCTGATGTTTTCGCAACAGAAGATGGTGGTATGTCATCACCTGACAAAATGACCTCCATTACTTCTTCGGCCTTAATGTCTATGCACTCTGAAAATTTAAATCGAATACAAAGTATTTAGCATGACTTTTATGAACAATTTTAGTACATGTACAAACAAATGCTAAGATTTTCTTATTTTATTTTCACTGACCTTTTTTTGTGTTTTAGGAAATCGAAAGCTTGTTGTATAACATGAGATGGATATCCCATTTCGAGAACACTCTGGAAAGCTGGAAGAGTAGAAACATCTGGTTCTGATGAACGTTCTGAGGTTACGTTTTCGGGTCCAGTTGCGTGATCTCTCGCCTGGTGTTCGTTTGGTGCTCCCATAGCTTCCTGAAAATTATTGTAACATTTACATGTATATTATGTAAAATTACCGTTGGTAATACTTGATACTATCTGATACAATCTATGTCAAGGAATTGAACAAGTACCAGTTCTTGGTGCTGAATTTGAACCAAGGCAACAAACTCGTCTCCTTTGTTCTGTCTCACAAAAGCACACTTCGGAAACCATCGGGCATGTTCGGTCCACGGATCGTCTCCAGGCTCCCAGTTACGCAATCCTCCCCCACAAAAGAAACAACGGGTGTAATCCCCGTAACCTGCATACAGAAACCCCGCTACAGCCAAATCTCTAGGAGTCTGTGATAGACTAGATGGCCAATCCGCAAAGGAACTCAGCCTTACAGCTAGCACCGAGTACGAAGGATATTTCGGATGGTCAAAATTAATACCTAATGGATCCAAGTTCCGAATGAATGCATTTATCTTATCCTGCTGCATTCTTGTCTTAGTCAACAGGTCGTTTGAACTCTTATGTGAGGAAGGAGCTTTACCGCTACCTTTGTCTATATTATCAGTATTCTGTTCTTTTTTCATTTCATTTCCAGACGAAGCAATTTCTGAGGTTGAAGAGGATGGCTGTCTATTGCTTCTGCTAGGAAAATCGTTACCACTAGCGTTAAGTTGCTGCTTGAGTTCGTTCATACAATGCCCATCCCTTTGGTCATTTCCAATTTGGATGTTACTGGTCGGCTGTGCCGACAGAAGGGGACAGTCAGGAGACATGTTACGATGAATAACCTCAATGACATCGTCAGACCTCCAGTCTTGTTTTTGAAAACCACAAGCAAAACATATTGTGACGTCATACTCCATAGAATAATAAAATCCCTGGCGAGCCAGTTGCAATGTAGAAACAGTTTTTGAGGACGGGAAATTATGGAAAGACCTGAGTCGGATTAACTCCATGTTCATGGAATGACGCAATGATGATGCTAATGAATGTGCTTGGTTCTCTAGATCTCCATATAATGCTATTTCTTTCTGTACAAATTCTTCGAAGCTTCCGGTATATCTAAAACATGAAATGTTTGTTCATTCAATGTGATTATCTCCTTAGTTATTATAAAGATCAGGTACCTACAATTGCCGTGAGTTGCAGGCCTCGTTGTACTATACTAATACAAAGTAAAACGTCTGCTTCCTTTCGCGTGTAAATAAGTCATGTTGATACTTTAATAATCGTACGGTACATTGATTGATCGATCAACTGTTTTTGCCGTACCACTGAATACGCAATAAAGAAACTCAATAATGTGAATTTTATTAGCAAACGAGATTTTAATTTTCAAAATTTTGTGTATTTCAAAATTAATATATGGTTCATGCTTTTATCGATATGTTCAAAACAATAACAAGTTCAATGCAACTCATTATACAAGTATGACAAGTTTAGTACCTTGATATGGTATCTAGTGATTCCTGTAACGAGTTTCCACGGACGCCATTCTGTTTGCTTTGTAGATAATCTGTCTCCAACCTTACTTTTCCCGCTTCTGAGTTCGAAAAGTTAGTGTCACAGGTGGGATTCAAATGACGTTCTTTGATTTGATTCTTCCCTTCATTTAATAGGAGAGTAATGCCCCTTGTCGAGTTTTTTCTTGACGCTCTTTCTTTCTCGCCCTCGTAATTCATCTACCTCTGCGTGGTTTCTTTGATGGTTTTGCTTTGAAGCGGATATCTGCATTAAAGATCAATTAATTGAAATGTCTCTATGCCCCCCCCCCCCCTTATCTTAATAATGTTACAAAGCATGGTCTTATTTATCATCAGTGTTTATTCATTTGTTTCTATTCCCACCTTAGCTCTAGCAATGCTTTTAAGCAAAATAAGTTCTAAACAATTATTAATATTTTTCTTTGTTTATCGGGCAGGAAAGTAAAAAAGAACCTGAATATCCCTTTATTGTTTGTTAAAAGTTATACATGTTTATTCTCATTTTCGCTTTGTTAAGTTGTTACCTTGAACGTTGATCTTGAACTAATGCTGATGAAAGGCATGTTCTTCCTATCTCGAATAATGCATTCTGAGCACCACAAACTTTTCAATCTTTTCTGTAAAGAAGAAAAAATATAATTTTGATGTACCGGTATATCATTTGTAAATTCTAATTAGGATCTAATCAATCATATTGCTTTCCTATGGGTACAAATGTGTTTTTGTTGTATAAAAACAGGATTTCATCTACTCACCAGGTATGCATGTGTTTCTTAATTCCTGTGCCAGTAAATTCACATTACTCTATTCTTGTATTTAACAATGAACCTGGCATTAAATTGATTTATGCGTTAACACATTATAAACTATCTAATCTCGTTAATTTTGTAAGCATAAATACAAGGAACCTTAACGTTCAAAACATTCACTTAAATGCACTGGTACATACAATGGTTTCGACAATGCTTTAGTTCTTTGGACTGAAAACTTGTCTTTTATAACAAACCATTATACCTGAAAATGGCTGGTACTCTCTGTACTTGATAGGAAATTCCCCCTATATATTTATGTATCACCATAACTAACAATGGTTCTTTAACCAAACCCCCAAACCCCCAATAACTTCTTGAGAAAATATCGACTAAAGGCATCTCTAAGAAACCTTGATTACTTAAACATTTTCAATGGCTTTTAAAATTAGCGTACATTTTTTTTTAATCCTTAAAGCTTGTTTGAGGTAATTTAAGTTCTTTAGGTCTCCTTTTAAGAAAAGGAGAAGGAATATGTACTTAATCTCCCCTTCACCCTATCCTATACTTACCTGCGGTTTACTGGTTGATGACTTTTGTCTGCACATTTTTAAATAATATGTTTTAATCGATTGGATGTTATAGTTCTTAGTTTGTGTTTTATATTCTACTTGAATATTTCGTGAGAAATGTACAGGGTGTTGCACCTTTTTTGGTCTGCTTCTTTTACGAAAGCGCCACTTACGTAAACGTGCCCATATTACATCCGTTCCCAAGATGTTACCGGGCGTCATTCAACATTATGTTTATACAACTGAAGTTTGTTTGTGTAGGGATAGTGCATGCACGCTGTAAGACTCAGGGTTTTTTAAAATATCATTTTTTCTTCAAATTTTAGAACGAACACGTTTCTATAAAACATGCATTGGACCCCTTATCTAGTTAACAAAATAGCAAATGAATTAAGTAACAATGCTATATATGTAATTTAAATTCTCATACATAAAATGCAAGGTACACCAATAATATCAAAACTCTTTTGATTGTATATAGATGCCATATTTTCTGTATCGATACACTCTTCCATATGGACATCTTGATATAAGTATACTAATACATGTTACGGTATTGGATTCTTTCGGGATGGTATCCGGTTAGTTTGATGAGATGTGTATTGAAGTTTGTTTTAGTGAATTAACTCTAGGTACATAATAATTTGATCAAATCAAAACACTTGTTGAGTATGTAACATTATTCCTGATAGATCATAAGCATGTATAATATAAAAACTGATTGATCATGGTTCTTTGCATTGATCGACCGAAGAACATGAATTCAAAACGATTGGTATGGTTCCTGAAACTTCTGACAGCGGATAATATACCTAATTTGAAGACCATAAATTCAAAAACTATATAATTATTTTTAGTAGTTCTTTGTGTTTTCTTTTAGATAAACTCCTTTATTTTATTAGTACTTATTTTAAAAGACACGCAAATCTGCTTTGATAATAACATGCACATTTAATTATGACATTGTTTTTTTAGATAATTTTAAAATTAATGTATACACTTTAGGTATGTACATAGTATTAGTATCCTTTCCTAAAGAATTATACAATTATGAAACGAATGCATAATTAGGTTATAAAACTTATAATGAAAAAAATATTTTAACCAGTTTATCTTAGCATCTTATGTACATATGTAACGATCAATCTAAGGTCCTCTATTGGATAGCTCTAAAATCCGGGAATTTTTCAAACTCGGCTCTCATATTGAAAAAAATCCCTATTTAACATTCTTTTAATTACCTTTGTCAAATATTTCGAGAACAAGAAACACATTAATAAATCAAATTGAGGATAATTAAGTGGGTTTAACCCTCAAATGCTTCCCTTATTTTATTTATTTTTCCATTTTATTTAGCTTATATAGCAACCATTTTATCACTTTGTAAAACTTTTTAAAAGGCAAAAATATGTTGGTATGAATTTTTGTATCATCTATAAATAACAGACAACGTCTATTTAAATTTGTCAGAATGAGAAAGGAAGAAACTTAAAGACATTACAAAAACAAACTTTCTCATGGAATATTAAGTATTAATGAAAAACAATCTTAATGAAATAATGTATTAGGAATCCCTAAGCGAATTTCCATTTTAAACATCTCACATGAATTTCAAAAATAAAATCTTCATTTAACCTTTGCGAAATATTCCGACAACAAAACACACTAACGTTTATTTTATGTTGCTTTTGACAACAAATGCCATATAAAAAGTAGTTTAATTGATCCATTTGAACAAAGGCTCTAAATACCTGTGTAAATATATCAAAATATATTCAGAAATATATATAAACTCATAGAAACTTTGAAATTTAAAATGCAAGGTGAATTTTTATGTGAAATTCAAATTTAGTACAACCACGACATTCGTACAACTTTTATCCAGTTCGCTTTTTAAATGTAAAATAATTCCTACTCTTGCTAAAACATACATGTCGAAAATTTGTATGAATTTCAAATCAAACACATCCTCTAACTCCGTATCATTTCGCCTTCAAAATTATAAAGATACATGTGCATTCAACCTATCAAAATGCACATGCATATACATGTAACTTACCCTGTTTGTACGTTTAAAAGTGCCCCCACGAGCACGCTAGTTTGCAATTATAGTCCTTAAATACAGTTTCTATCTGATTACTTTAAATTTCAGGAATTCCCCTGAGTTATTTTCGAAAATGAAAGTAGAATTTCCATTTAAATGCGTCGTTTACTAAAAATAAAAATTATTGCTTTTGCATTGTTTGCAGGGACTATGTCGATTTTCGATGTATATATGTATTTGAATTAATGTAATTCTTCTTCAACAACCTTATTTTTACTTACATTTCTAAATAAAAACCGAAATAAACTGAAAAAAAAACATATCAGCTCATTAGAAGTTCAATGACCTACTTATGAATGATTTTTGGCATCCGAGTGTTTCCGAAAACAGAACTAACAAATGACCAATTATGCTTTTTCTGAAAATGTTAGAAGTCATGAAATGAACTATATGGAGTTTTTTTTCGAAGTATTATTGGAATAATGCTTAAATAAAAAAAAATCCATGATAGCCGTAAGGCATCTCTTTTGTGAGCTTTGTGAAACTGTCCCACAATTCCAATCTAATTTAAAAACTGACAATTTAAGGACTAAGACGAGCATAAAATATGCGCGTATGATGTCAATATTTAGTGATTTAATATAGAAGATTTGGAAACAGTTGGATATACCTCCGAGTTAATTATTCAATGTTTTATATTACACGTGTATAAATTGAAATAGAAACAGAAATGGGTCATTATCAAAATATGCAGCCTTTTGTGTCAGTGTCAGTTTAAAGGGGGAAAAATAATGTTCTGGGGAATATATACAGTACCATTGGATTTTAGAAACTTAAACCCATATTGTTGAACAAATAAATCGACAATTTTACTGCTTAAAGTATAAAAAAAATATTATTTGTTATGAGATTTCAGTGAATTTATGTTGTCATTAAATTTTTCCAACGTCTTTAACCTACAATATCTTCAATAATATTGATGTTTTATTCCAAATATCGCCGTTAATTTTCAAAACAACATTCATATTTTAATTTCTGCTATGCTCCTTAACAAGTTCTTTTTTAAAAACAATGAATTTGATGAGATATATGCTTGTACAAAAAATTTTTGTCATTGGTGTTACAAGGCAAATTATATAAAAATATCTTAAAATACATCAAGTAAATAATATTGTACTACAGTTGGAATCCCCCAGATCATAGTGACATCATTCCCTGCTACTAAAAAGATAAATGTATCAGTGATGACATCATTGTGATAGAAAATATGGCAGAAAATGTTAGTATGCTCCGAAAAATACAATGTAAACTGTGTCAGTGGGATAACGTGCTATTTAAGGTTTTCTATTATGAAAGAACAAAAAAGTTTTTCACATAAATGATGAATGTTTATCACATTATAACATAGGCTATGTAGCTTCGTGTAGTAACTGTTCTCTTGGGTCATACTGCTACATTTACTATGGATACATCAGTGGTATAACGGTCAGTGGTGTAACCAAAAATTGTTGTTACACCACTGAAAAAACTGTTACACCACATGACATTATTTAATTATTTTACTTTTTCTTCCATTTCATTTACATTTTGAGCATTTTGAACAATTGTTATTTATCAATTTTACAAGTTAGACACTGTCACAATAAAGAAAGCTTGACTATTTAATTGCAATTGTGTTTTCTTAATCTGGAAAATGAGACCTGTTACACCATTGACATTATTTGAAACACCATTGACATTTTGTATGCTCTAATTATGTTTTACCCATTTAAATACTTGATTAAAAGATAAAAGTAAAAACAAATTTATTCTAATAAAGAAATGAAATTATCCACATCATATTTTTATTAAAAAATCAAATTTTTTAATGACTTATAGTGTACAATAATATATGTTATTCCACTGACATTTCACATTCCCTATTATGTTATACTAAAATCTTTCAAATACTTAAAGGTAACAAATGCTAGCTGAGCTTCAAAAAACATATATAGACAAAGAGGAAGTGTATATGCATTGTATGCATGGATTTTGGAGAAAATTGGAGAAATTTCAATTGTATTATCCAAAGTGTATGATTGATATGAGCTGGTATAGTATTGAAGATGTTGTTTGTGAGATTGATGAGCCGAAGAAAGTTCGAACTCGGTACAAGGTGGATAAAAGTGTGTGGATGCCAATAGTAAAAAATATAACATCAAAGAATGAGTGAATTCATGTAAAAAACATCTACATGCCATTTTTGTGTCAGTGGTGTAACACTGATTATAAGTGGTGTAACAGTGTGTCTATCTTCAGATTATAAAAGAAGGAGGCACGAAAACTTTTATTTAAGATCAAATAAATCATGTTTTAAATGCAATCAAAAATAGAAATTAGTTTATTTTACAAAATTTAACACGCTTATCTCTTATTTATTATCGCTAGGTCAGTGGTGTAACTTTTAGTCAGTGGTAAAACATAATAATCAGTGGTGTAACGTGCACATTTTTCTCCAAATAAAATTAACGGACAATGATTCATGTATATTTGAAAACACCAGTGCATTTACAATAATGTCTTTTTTATGCTCCATTAAAAGAAAAATCAAGTTGTGTTCTTTTTAATGCTCAAATTAAAAATTTGTTGAGTAACATCAAGACTTTGTCTCAAATGTTATGTTGGTCACTATGTAAATGTGTCAAATATTTTCTGTTATCTAATTCTAATAACTTTAAATGAAGTTTGTTGATATAAACTTTATGTCCATCATTTTAAAAGAATTATTATATTTTATTTAAGAATTTTTTCCTATACTATATGCCTGTTACACCACTGACAAAATTTTCACAGTTCATTTAATTTTAGTCTAATTATCAACCAAATGGTAGATTCCAATGTTTGCAAATTTTTAGATGTTATACTTCATTGTTTGTTAAATGTGTTTTTTGCAATCAAAGTAATTTTTTCACCAATAATTATCTCATGTTTTACATATTTTAAAAGTCTGCATATTTTGATAATGACCCAAATAATGATGTAATTATAACAGCAATCTGTTCAATAGTTGATCGTGAAACTAAATAGAGACTATGAGATAGGGCAGTCGGGTCTTAGTTTCAGTTCCTGTCAGATGGAGAATAGTGGAAATTTTGCATGTTTATGCTTCAAATACTTTTGCATTTGATTTGAGTAGAAATCTAAAACAATATCTTGCTTGTGAAGATTTGATATTAAGGAATCCAATGCAGTCTTGTGATTTGATTTTGATTAGTTTTCTAAGGGAACTGCTCCAGGTTTTTTTTTACAATAATTTCAGCGAGTAAATCACTTTTTAAAATTACCTATCCGAATGTCTGGATTATCTCATGAATGTTCATGTTTTTTGTTGATTTTGTGATTACATGTTTAATTAATATCTTTTGTCGAGCTCAGTAAAAAAAATTTCAAAATGAGTTTTTTGTTTAATTTTCTAACTCTGATATAAATATTAATGAACTCTCTTTTCAAATATTTGTTATTTATTTGCAATATTGTATATAGCAGTTTTACACATTTTGCCTCTGAATAAGATCGAATATTGACCATTTTATTCAGCTTATTTATTTTCACACTTTATTTTCACACTTTATATATATATATATATATATATATATATATATATATATATATATATATATATATATATATATATATATATATATATATATATATATATACACGTATTTGACTCGTCTCCAAGCTGCTTCTTCTCGGGCATTTCCGACAACCAGAAAAAAGCAACGAACTCTGTCGGAAATACCCGAAACTTAAGTATTTCAATTGGTTAATAAGGCACAGATATTAAAAGCGAAACTGCAACCAAATGAAACACAATTGCTACCTATCTGGCATTTCCGAAATTAGAATCAATTTCAAAAAAGTCAATCTCTGTACTTGATTATGATATTTTGGCAGGTAAAACTTGACTAACTTAAAATACTCTAGAAAATTTGATTACCAAACCTATAACGACCAATACCACCTTTATTTTAAAATAAAAGTAGAGAAAAAACCGATAGTATCCATTGTTTGTTGAAAATCGATCCATATCAAATTTTGATGTTAAGTGTATGCAAGAAACTTGATCATAAGTGTTATATTAACAAAGCACTAATTACACATCTCTATTTATTGTTAAAAACCTTTGTACTTTGCCTCATGTTGCAGTGTTACTTGTTTGATCCTGTTTTAGAAGATTATAAATTGCCAGATTATTAGAGTATTATGTATATATTACGAATGAGATCAAACTAAGAGCAGCACTTAGTAAAGAGGTCAATATTCAACAGGGTCAAGTATGAATGCGTTGAGATCGTACTATATACTAGTATAAATATTAAGTGCCGAGGAAATTTATTATGAACCATTTGTGTTAATTTCACAATTTGCATTAAGTGTATGCAAGAAACTTGATCATAAGTGTTATATTAACAAAGCACTAATTACACATCTCTATTTATTGTTAAAAGCCTTTGTACTTTGCCTCATGTTGCAGTGTTACTTGTTTGATCCTGTTTTAGAAGATTATAAATTGCCAGATTATTAGAGTATTATGTATATATTACGAATGAGATCAAACTAAGAGCAGCACTTAGTAAAGAGGTCAATATTCAACAGGGTCAAGTATGAATGCGTTGAGATCGTACTATATACTAGTATAAATATTAAGTGCCGAGGAAATTTATCATGAACCATTTGTGTTAATTTCACAATTTGCATTAATATTTTTTAAAGAGAAAAACACATTGAGATTACGTGATACTGTATATTTTTGCATAAAATTAAACGACAAAGATACATAAAGATTTTGAAAACATTTAAAAATACTGTGGAATCATCATTGTTTATGGAAAAGGCTTACATAGCCATTCATTGCCTGCTGCCTAATCCTTTTATGTAAATGTATATATTGCATAATAAAACATGTTCAAATCAAATCAAATCATTGTTCGTGGGAGACCAATGCTCGTGGTTTTCATGGGTAATCCTTGTCCATGAATTTACATCCTCACAAACATATATTCAAGCAGTTGTTAAATATTTATTGACTAAAAAGAACTTGCTACCAACGATATAATGTCCACACGAACAAGGAAAATTTTGGCTTCCCACAAACATTAACCTCTACAAATGAAAATGATTCCACAGTATAGAGGGCCATACAGTTATAAAGCATCAGCTATTTTTAATCAACTTCGTCTATAAACAATTTATATCAATATAACTATATCTTACATATACAATATTTAAATATTATTTTACTTTAGTTTCTTTGTTTTAGGGTATACATAGAAAGGGTTTTTGTAACCATAATTTCTGAAGCTCTCACTCTCTCTCTCTCTCTCTCTCTCTCTCTCTCTCTCTCTCTCTCTCTCTCTCTCTCTCTCTCTCTCAACGTTAAAGTTTCACTATTCAAAGAAAAAAGTTTACATCAACTATTTTGGAGATAAATAAGATAAATTCTTTTTTTATTTTTGATTATTTCTCATTTTTCTGGTCTTAATAAAACTATATGGAACAAACTATGATTACACTTACCTTGGATATAACATGATGCTGACGAAGTATTTGTATAGACTTCAATTTATATATTTTCCATAAGAGGGGCATGTTCATAAGTCCAATCTAAGAGTGTATACTACAAAGTACACACCAAAATTGGACTTATAAAATATCAAGGATTTTGTTATAAATTCTCAAAGCATTTATAACAACGCTGATTTTTTTTAACAGCATGGGACTTTGTTCTGTCATGATTTTTAACAGTGATAAAGATACTATTACATGTATATACAGGGCGTGAGCATCACGAGTAAGTATAATTGCATATTTCAGTGAGTTATATTTTTAGAGCGATATTTATATCTATTGTCTCATAGGTTTGGTGTACTTCTAGTCATAATTATTTTTTTCAAGGCAACAACAAAGCATAAAACAACATTGCCTCACCAATAAGGCTAAAAAATTAATTCGTGTTATTTAAGGGACTGTCTAAAAAGCTTTATAAATAAATCAAATCGCATTATTTAAAAAAAACCTTCTATAATTGTGTTATTTCATATTTTTTTATCCAACTAGTTGAAGACAAGACTATATCCACCAGCGACCACATGTATATTGCCTAATAAAAGTACATAAGGTAAAATCATGTCTGGTGGTTGGTTGGTTAATCTGTTGCCAACAAAGAAACAAAGAAACATATAATTTATAGTTATATACTTCCTTGGTTTCCATTGTAAAGAACTTGCCATTGACAACATACGGAAACATTAGGATAAACGTTTAAATAATGATATTGGGCTTCATATACCTTGACATTATAATAACAATACTGCATTGTCAACTTTTTGTTCCAGAATTTGTTTAAATGACATTTAAATACATAGTTCAAAGTCCCGGGCATTTTTCATAATTTTATTTAAGAAACCAAGGTCAAATAGGGTTTTTTTCATCTAAAGAAATAAAAATCAATTGAAATACTGAAAAGAATTGCGACCTCTTTTGATAATAAATATTACATATCTGCGATTCATACAGTTGTCATTTTTTCAGCTTTCGCAGAAAGTTCCTCTCTTTCTCTTTCTTTCTCTTTCTCTCTCTCTGTCTCTCTCTCTCTCTCTCTCTCTCTCTCTCTCTCTCTCTCGTTTCATTTATAAGCAAACCATATCGATGAAGAGGATTATTGTCCACTATTTACACACAACAGTTTTTTCTCTATTTCTTAAAAGTAATTTATTAATAGATAATTAATTTATGACTGACTGAAATTTGACATTAACTCATGATTTTGAGGCCTGGTCTTTTAGTGTTTTTTTTTCCAAATGCGTTCAATCAAGGTTGAGTAGTCATTAACTTGATAATTTTTATATTTATTGTCGTTGTTTATATGTTGATAAAAGAAGTTGACCATTTTGGTTTATATGGATAGAGTAAATAGGCCATCATATTTAATTCTAAAGATGTCTACCTATTGTAGAAGATAAAGCAAAGTTTTGCATCAAATTATACGCACTTTAAATAAGTGGTAGGGTTGGAGGTAAATGAATATTACATTTGGGAAGGGATGCATATACTTGTACTTGAGTTTGCACGACTGAATATTTATTGAGCTGTCTAAAATATAATAAACCTTTGTCTTATTGACGTAAATGATACATATTTAAAATTACTAATATCTAGCTGTAGAAATAAAAGGAAATTTGTAAATTATTACTTCAGATTTGATCCAACACTGCAACTGTGTCAGTATATACAGTAGATGGTGTACGAATGCATTTATTTGAATGTTCTGGCGGTCAAAAACATATGTGTGGTGTTTCATTTAACAGACAAATTTGAAGGAAAAAAGAGTATATTATGTTCTTTTTTCAAGACAGAGTTACTCTCTCGAATGTTTCAAAACCTAACTTAATATCATTTATGAAACTGGAAAATAAAATCTAAGGCATCATCAAATCTTTTCTAAAGATTGTCAGTGTAGTAAAGCAATAGGATAATAATATTTAAGGTCGGCAGATAACATGAAATAAGATAAGCATGCACGTCAGAATAGTTAGAAACAATTGTGTCTAATTATGAATAGGAGAGCACAGAGGAAGACGGGGGGGGGGGGGGTATTTTACCCCCAGGAGCTAGCCTGGGGATAACTCCAACTGCATGACGAAAAAAGGAATCATAGGGGAAACTTAGCAACGAGCATTATTATTATCGTCCAAGTAATAGTTTCTATCTTGAAATGTTTGGTTTTTTTCTTAAGAATCACTGTTGAACCAAAATATACTGGAAGGCTGCCTCCATGCATGTTAAGTTTGGACTTTAGACAAGACCTTGGGATCATGACGCAATTTTGGACATTTTAAATTTTCAATCATTCATTCATTCATTCATTCATTCGTCATCAAACAACGCTTAAAATGAGTAACTGTCGAGACAGATCTGAGATAATCGTAAGAATTGACTGTTGTGGGAAACAGCTATCATGATGAGACCTTATAACGATAGATTAGTGTTTTAATATTTAGATAATGAAATGTCAATATGTCGTTTAAAAAAGACAGAGGATGGTTAACTTGTGTTAGAACAAGAATTTTATTAGCATTCTTGAATTTATAATGGTCTTATTGGTAGTTAAATAGCCAGCCTGGAGAGCAAATGTTATACATACATTGTATACAGGATGATTATCTATTAAATATTTTTATAGATTGTTTAATAGTACCTTTATCTGAAAGACACTAAAAACAACGGAATTTGCCCCATACGTGGTCCAGTGTATTCAGGCACGTAGCATCGGGGGGGGGGGGGGTCAGGGGGGCCACCTTTTTGTGCAGCAAACTTTTTTGTTATATACTAAAAATGAAATTAACATCATTAACATCATTAGGGGAGTCCCCGCCCCCCTCCCCCACTTTTCTGTGAGAATGTAAACATTGAATTGAAAATAAGGAAACAAACAGTGAAATTGAAGTTAAAAGTATACCTCCCCCAACCCCCTGGATTTGGATTTTTTCCCTTTTTTAAGATTTATTGGATGAGTCTGCCCCCCTTTTCAAAAACGATGCTACGTGCCTGGTATTCGTAATCATCAATATTAAATTCAAATAAATTCCTTGGCTTATGTTGCAGAAATGCTCTTGGATCTTTCTTAGCAATTTAATTGTGAATAAACATTTTTATAAAGAATAAAAGATTTCTCACTCCATACTCTGGGTTCAGTTTTTATCGCCAACTATTTTTTTTTAATTTATGAAGTTCAATACACGCATGGATTTATTGAATTTATCATATCGAGAATTGATCGAACAAATTTCCATGCAATTTTAATCAATTTACTACAAATATTCCATGTAAAGTTAGAAATATACTATTGAGAAAATATTATGTATTTTCATTCACTAAAACTGTTTCGTAGATTGAAACATACTAAATTTACCTCCATTTTCTATTCCAGTTAAGTTTATGGGGAACTGTACCTTTAATTCAAACAGGTAACATTGTTTGGGAAATCATTTTACAAGATTGTAAATTGATATCATTACGAATGGTTATTTCGTCATGGGAAAAAAACAAATGTGTGCCTCTAGTGGAAATAAAAAATACTAAATTTATCACTTGAAAATTGTTAAATGAAGCGACAACAAAAAACAACAACAAAACAAACCAATAAACAAAAACGACCTAGAACACTTTATTTTCTCATTTAGACGTGTTGCTTTTTTAATTAATCTCCCCCAACTACAGTATTGCTCTTGTTTGCTTATGCAAGGAATCGTAGTGACCCAGGGAACATAAATACATTAATTTTATGAACCAAAACATTGTTTGAAAGAAAGGAAAATTAAAATCTCATTAAAAGTTCATGTCTTACCTTCTTCCTCATTGACGTTACTAAATACACCACAAATAGCAACGATCCAAACCGAAAGTTGGTTGCTAAGAAGTTGTTTTTAGTTTTGCATTTTAAAAACAAAACATGTTTGGCAACAGAAAATTTAACACAAAAACACTACCGACAAACATCAATTAAGCACTGCTTTATAAAAAAGATTCATGTAACCACTCCTTAAATTAAGCTTATGAGACTATAACGCGATTGATATCACAGACAAGGTCCGCGAATACGACGGCGCACTTTACTTATCTGGAGTCAATAACTTCAATTGTCCAAGTTCTTAAAAATTCAATAATAAAAGTTAGGATTAGAAATATTTTTTTTATAAAAAAAAAAAAAAAAAAAACAACATTATGCTTTAAAATATGCCTTTGTTTGTAGTTTTATCTATTTTATTATTATTTTTTTTGGGGGGGGGGGAGTCATATTGCATTTAATTTGAAGCTAGTCCATGTTTTAGAATGTTGCTAACAGTTAAGCCATTTATAACATTATATATTCATTTCATGATTGAAGTAAGGGAGTTAATTACATGTAACTCCAATTTAATTTAATATTGTGACAGTTTTTATGCGTGTATGTTGTACTAAATCAGGGGAGTAGGTTGGCGGTAAACGAATTGAACAGGTAGGGGGAGTGAAAACGAATTTAATTTGAGATGAAGTGCAAAATGGTGAGTCATAAATGAGAACAGTAACATGTGAAAAACCACTATATGCCTACAAACTAATGAACATTGTTTTGGCTTTGACTTGATGTCTCCTGCCTGAAAACGATCCGTAAAATAATACAATCTGTTTGCCGGTCTACATAATGAATATCAAATACTGATTCATAATTAATTAATCAATTCAGCCTGCTTTTATGAGAATGGGATTATGTTTAGTGTAAACAGTAAATTAATGCAATAACATCGATAAACAATAAATAAAAGATTGAAAGGTCATGAAGAAAAATCAGCTAGTACTTTGATGCCAAAAATAACTAAACTAAAATAACTAAAGAAAGTTATAATTATTGCAATAACTAACACGGGCAAGATAGTATAGAATATATCTTTCCAGAGGGTCAATATTTAAGAAAGGGTGGGGGTTATTTCAGTTTAATGTTGAGATCGTAAGATCGGAAAAAAAATAAGAAATTGTTGAACAGTGACCCTCCATATCAAGGTCACAAGATTTTCTGTCTATAACTATTTGCTTATATTCACGCAGTTCACATTAAAACAGATACATGTGCATACAATATAGTTTCTGTACGGCAGTTATTGGAAAATGTCTATAATTAACGGCCTTTTTCTAGAAAGAAAATAAAGATCTACTCTATTAAATACTCCTTCTCTCTTCGTTATCTTTTTCCTCACATATTCTGACCAAAAGTTTTACTGACTAAAACTAAAAAATTACACCAGTAATCATACCTAATACTGTGTCATTTTTATCATTTCCAATCCCTATAAACTAAAATCCTTAACTACATGTAAAAACATGCAAAGCACTAGAATCAATACGAGACTCAATTCTTTTTTTTTCTCTATAATAGAGGGTATTGTTCTAGCACACTCATTGAATTTTCCATTTCATGATTAGGAGTAAAAGTATCTTGAGTAATCTTGGTATGCAATCTTTTGTAGCTTGAGTTAAAAGCAGAAAAAGTATAATTCAACAATTTATTTCAAAGAGCAGGTTTAGCTACACGCGATATGAAGGACATCGATTTAATCAAGCACAAGGAAGTTTGCGGACGTCTCAGTTAAAGAAACAAAGTTAAGTAACAATGTAGATATTCAAGAACACATTCAAGAACTTCCTCATCAATTTGCAAATGGATTTTCCCATGGTCTTCTTTCCTTACCTCCTCTTCCCTTATAACGAAATGCAAGATTAACTTTCATTCAAATTATATATATAATTCCCTTATAGCACATTACACTGTCTTCATTGGTAAACCACTAAAACACTCAAAATGTTTAATGCATAAAAAAACCCTAGAAAGTCTACTGTGGTTTCATCAATATTCGTTGAATACTAATTTTCGTGGAATTCGTTGTTTAGTTGATCCACGAAATTAAATGTTCATCGGAGTGCAATTTCTAATAACATTTTGTATTGATAGGGTCATTTGCCACGAATTTACCTATCCTTGAAAATGTGATTTTCACTTCATCCACGAAAATTGATACCCTTGAATATTAATGAAACCACAGTATTTAGTTTTTCTACCCTTTAAGATGTATATTTCTGGAGCACATACATCCATCCACTTACCAGAAAGGTAAATTGGTACAACTTACGTTAAATAGGGGAAAACTATGAAAAATAACAACATTATGTATATATAGAGAAACAAACAAGATTTTCAGCTGATAAATATTGTTATTTTGGGTCTACCGCGTTTAATTTGTGATAAATGTTTACAACTGTGAGGAAAATTGTTTTATTTTAGTGCACCTGAGCTGAAAGCTCAAGCTATCTTTTCTGATCCCCTGTTGTTCGGCGTCTCTTCATTTGTCTGTTTTTTCTGTCCATCTGTCTGTAAACTTTTTACGTTTACTAACCTAACCACATTCAACTAGAATTGCCTTAAATCATCCTTGGACAAGGGAATTTAAGTTTCTGTAAGCATACGACAGAGCTCTCTCTCTCTCTCTCTCTCTCTCTCTCTCTCTCTCTCTCTCTCTCTTTCTCTCTCTCTCTCTCTCTCTCTGAAAGATTACTGATATTTTAAAAAGCTAATTGAAAAAGGAAATGCACTAAAAATACTCTTCTCAAAAACCATTTAGACAGAAACGTTTGTGGAAGCGATCTCAGCATAAGTAGATTTAAGTGTGTTCAATTATTATCACCGGGGTTACAATGAACGTTGTTTTTTAATTATAAGAGTAATTAGTGAAACATCTTTTGAATAACCATTTGGCTTTAAAAAACGAAACTTGTGTAGAAGCATCCTCAGATAATGTGAATTCGAGTTTGTTTTAATCGTGTAGGTCACAATGAGGTATATATAGAAAAAAAGTATATAAAAAAAACTGAAACAAAAAAGGGGCTCGATGTAAACAAATGAATATGTGTGGAAAATAATAATTGAACAAACGCCACTTAATAAACCCCAAATTATAAATGATAATATATGGCACAATCCCAAAATCACTATAGACAAATTAAATCAATATTTATCAAAAGTTATGTTAATAAAGGATTTATTTTTGTAAGTGATCTGCTTAATATAGATGGAACATTTAGAAACGTTGATGAATTGAAACACATTAATCCAAAGACAAATTTCATAGAGTATGCAAGTTTAAGAACTGCAGTTACAACCAGACTGCATACACAAGATATACACTTACCAAACCTACAGAACACATTACAATATGGACCAATAATCCGTAATCATATTCTATTGTCTATTAATACTTGTAAAGGCTGTAAACCCATGTACAACATACTCTTTTACGAAAAAACATCGATATCAAAATGGAGAGAAAAGTGTGAAAACTATTCACAAACTTCTTGGAATAGAATTTTTGATCTCCCTCTTAAGTGTACACATCAATCAAAACTACATTGGCTGCAATATCAAATACTTCATAGGATTGTCCCTACAAATAAATATCTTTTTAATATAAAAAAAAAAGCAAAATCTACTGTTTGCACCTTTTGTAAAAAGATGAAGAAAGTATTCATCATTTATTTTATGAATTTAATATAGTAAAAGAATTTTGGTGTGATGTTGAAGAGTGGATTTTTACACTGTTTGAAATCTCGATTACATCTGATATTCAATCAGTTCTTTTTGGAAAATATAAAAAAAAAAAGTTATAATTTTTTTAACCTGACAGCTCTTATTGTGAAGCAATATATTTTTTCAGGTAAATATAAAAGAAATCCGATACCAAATATACATGCCTTGAAAAAGGTCATAACAGAAAGAATCTTAACTGAAAAATATTTGCTGTTGAAAAGATGTAACTATAAGGAATACGAAAGCCACTGGCATAATATCTGTGAAAAATTGTAGTTATAGAGATAAGTTTAATTTTTCTGTTTTTTTACTTTCATGTGGTAAAAACAAGAATTTGAAAAATCTATTGAAATCAAACGTTAACTGTTGCATGTATATATGCTTCGTTATCAAAAGGCAATGCATTGAGCGCCCGGTATTTCGCAGGAATTATAACTTTTTGTGATTTAGTAGCATGTATAGCATTATGCATTGTCTATATTGAATAGACGAGAATTTGAAACTTTGAAAAATAATCGATTAAAATTATGTTTAGCTATGTTTACCTGATATACATGTTTATGGTATCAAAAATTATTTCAAAAACCCTTATAATAGGAACTAGGAAATCAAGCTCCTGTCAGTGCCTTGTCAGCATGTCCTCAACAGGATAATTCTCGAGACAATGAAAGAGACAGTGGACTTAAAATTCTGTGTCCAGCAGGCTGGGTTAAGACTCAGCAGATTGTGTGTTAACGAAAAAGACTGTTTGCTTATCATCGATTAGTAATCACTTGCATAGAAGTCTCCCATTTATATCAACTTCATCGACTTTGATACAACGTTCAATTTAATCGCAAACTATCAGTAATAACAAGCACGCATAGAAAAGAACCAATTTCTTCTTTTTAAGGTTTCGTCAAAAGTAAATTATCTCAATCAGCATTTTCTTTTTACCCGTACTATTCTTAAGTATTACGTACGTTACTCAGAATGATAAAAAAAATTCGCTGCTGATAATGAAAAACCATCAATTGTGCGTTATATATCTTTAATCATAGTGTTATTTTCAATTTCAAAAAGTAGGTCATTGACCTTCTTTTTGAGTTAATGACCATTGAATATTTCTTGAAAATTTAAGATTAATCCCTGAAAATTTTACACTATGATTAAAATTTTCTTAATTGTAAAAAATGATACTAATTGCTAAACTCTTTTATAATGAAATACAGTTGATGGATGACAGTGACACTAAATAGATACCAAGCATTCAGTTTTCATTCACAATTTTTTATAAATGTTCCAGTCCGAATTCCCTCTATCAGTTTTAAAATCCCTACCCATTTTTGTTTTAATTAAACAAAAAACCCAAAAAATTATAATACTTAAGGATGTTTAGTATTAAACTATATTATAGTGACCTTACTCTGCTGGAATAAAAATTAATAAGCAATTTTTAATAATTTTGTTGTGTGTGTCATGCGTCTATTTCAATGAAATGTGTGAAATAAAACCGTCAGAAAATATGTAAGATTATGTTTACTAACAAATAAAATCTTAACTTTAAATATCATAGAAGTACCAGAGATGTCGCAATGAAATACAAAATCTGAAAAATTCGAATTTCCTCTGTTTTGCTATAAGTCCAACTTTAGTTGAGCCGTATTCCATAATATAGCAAAATTATCTAATGTTATGTGAAGAACAATTCATTTCATAAATGCCTTTTGTGTTTGCAAAAAATTTTATTCCCGACATTGAAAAAAATATTAAAACAATCCGAATTTCAAACTCAAACCCCGAGTAAACAACGTCCTTAAGAAGGCATAACGTATAAGATTTTATTTTTATTCCTAATTTCATTTTATCCTTTTAAATGTATCAAGGTAGACACTTTTAATAAAATACAATAACTAGCTAGTACAATGTAGTTGAAGATGAATAAGTACCTATATGCATATTCTAATAAATAATTTAATCGTTTTATAAAGTGAGGGGGCAGAACTTAAATACATGTAAAGGGAATTTGAAGTTAAGAGTGTACCACTACAGCAAATTTAGTTTTATTTCTTCTTTTTGGTAAGAATGGTATTTCATAGGATTACAATGTCAAATATTAAGTTTAAGAAAATAAGTGTAAAATTTGGATACAGTTTATTTTATGGAATTCTTTTTTTGTTTTTCTACCATGGGGCCATATGGCACATTATCCTTTGAACACCCATATAAAGCCATTGTTGCTCAGGTGAGCGATGTGGCCTTATGGGCCTCTTGTTAACGTTACCAATGCTTGAATAAGTGTAATAAGTTAATGTGTCGTCAAAGTATTAGCAAGATGCAGAGCTCACAACTCTTCGTTATGTAAACAAAGTTCAGGTCATGTTATTGTTAAGATGATTTTGAATGTAGACAAGAAAATTACAGGTTAAGACGTAAGGTGAATCAAAAAACACTAGGAACTGTTTTTCTATATATTAAAAACGAATTTGAAGAGAAAAAAAAACAGATTGAAAAAGATATTTTACTGGTTAATTAAAAAAAAAAAAAAAAAAAAAAAAAAAAAAAAAAAACAGCCCAGGTCGTGTTTAAATAACAAAGAATTGTTAGCTCTATATTTTGCTCAAATTGTATGACCATTAAAAATGTAATAGAATGAGCCTAAAAACAAGAACATGGGGAGAGGTGAAAAAGATGGGGAAGACTCGAAAAGGATGATTAACCCTTGTCTTTGCCCTGTGTGCATCCGGATACAACTAAGTAGATATATATAAGATATCCATTATTAAAGCATTGTTAACAATAATAATAGAAGAAGAAAAATTGACCAAAATCGTGTTCAGGCCCTTTTTACGTTCATATAGTACTTCAAATATTTTAGCGTTAGGATATACAAAAATAAGGTAGTTCTTACCTTTCAATAGCCAAAGCATGATTACTTGTGACTTCGGGAAACGAAAAATATTGACAAGTTGTTCCTTTGCAAAATATTAACACAAATATTAAATAAATAGTTTTACAATAATTTTCTTCTATTTTGCAAGAACGTTATTACGTCAAAACCAATCCTGACTCCATTCCTATTTTAATGCATCTATTTCACTCAGCTGAATACTGAACAATCGATGCTAGACAGTATTATTAGAAAATTAAATCTTAAAATCTAAAAACGGATCGATTTTGTGCTTGGTAATTTTTTTGCAGATCTCCTATCTAGACAAACTCAAGTTTCTTTATTTGATTTTAGTGCTCTCTTTATTATGCATGTTCCTTTTTTGCACACATTTGAAAATCTAGCATTAAAAATATGTGCAAAATGGACATTTGTCAAGGTGATATAATGACTTTATTGTTATAGTCTGTATCATTATAACTATTGCTTAGATTTAAATTCAATAACTAGCTCCGGAGCAACAAAACGTAAGTAAAATTTTATATTTTAATATTTTACATGATATAGCCATATGACATGATAAGTAAATTTGGCGCGTCACATCTTTTTATAGTTATTTCTTTTTTAAACCCCTGAAATGTTCTTGTACATGGCAATTTGAATAAAAATTCCTAAGTGCAAGTACCTTATACTTGGTGTATTTCAGTAGTTGAACATAACCATGATACTGTATTATGAATATGAATTTTTAATAAAAAGTTTAAAGAATTAAGTGCACGACAAGGTTGCATATACATGTACATAAAACACCAAACTCTTCTTTGAAATGCAGTTGAAAAAGAAACCAGATAAATCTCAGGTCAAAAGCAGACGATAATTGCTATTAAAGCACAATTCATGCTTGTGTTCTGTTCCATATTTTCAAATGTGAGCAAAATGGGAACACACAACTTAAATGATACCAAACATTGATGTTTGATCAGGAATTTAAATATCTAAAACACAGTAAAATTTGAAAGAAATATATAAACATTAAAATATCATAGAGATTTGAGCAGGTACATGTATAATCCCTCTACCCTATCAAAGAATATTAAACACGCCTTACGATTGAGTATATTTTGAATATCTCCCACTTTTATCTTGATCATTTTCAGTAAATTTATAAATTGATTTGCTACAAAAAAAAAACTCCTAAAGACTCAAAAAATCATATGAAAAAGAAAAGTTCATTTCCGTATGAGTTACTCTATTTTAATTTTGAATATGACACCCTATATCGTACAATAGGAAATATCTTCACTAAATGATGTGTCTTTTTATCAATTTAAGAACACTGATATTACATAACTCTACATAACGGAAATACAGGTATCATTTTTTTTTTAAGTCTGACACAAGACTCTGTGTCAATTTACCAAATGCAGATTGATGTCAGAGATGACTCAAATAGTAAAGTTACTTTCTTTTTTGCTGACACGGTAAATATTTTTGTTTAAGAGCATTACGTCTTATGTAACAACTACGTCATTTCTTCCTCGGTTAAAATGTTTACTAAGGGTTTTCACTTTCGGAAATATAATATATCACTGCGTGACAGTTATGACCAAAATCTACACACTGATAACATGAATTGCACAGGAAATAGCCTACACTTGTTGTTTACTTTATCAGCAAGAACGGCCGTTGTTACATGTTACATGTCACAAGTCAAAAAACTAACAAATATGGTATATTGGCTATCGTTAAAACATTACATACATCTGTACATGTAAATCCTTAGATATTCTTGATTGAATTTTCTCTAGTTTGAGTTTTGATTTTCATATAAACATATATTAACTGTTCTATTGTTGGCATCAAAATATTTTGTATACCTTAATTCTAAGATTATATTTACTTAAATATGGTATCAAGAGTCAAAAAGAAAATTGCGGAGATTTTTTTTTAGCAATTTCAACCAAAACAATATTAATGGATACCTTTCTTTTAAATCTTATTAATACTAAAAAAAAAAGCTAAGTTATCAGTCATTTAGAATCGAGAGTTCCCATGCATATATTTGGGGGAATGAGAATCAGTTTTAAAAAATTGACCTTTATCTCATATTGCGGTCATCTAAGTTGTTAGTAATCACGAAAATCATTTAATTGAGTTAGGTATTATTCTTAATGCGTTCAACGGGATGATATCTCACATAGATATGTTACGTTGTAAATCGTTGTCTCTCTAAACAGCGCACACGTTTCTGTTGTATATTTTATTATTCTTTATTTTTTTCTTTTTCTACATGTAAACTAGTGTTTTCTGTCGACTTCTTTTATATCTTATAAATTCATTTCTTTTAGCGCCATTTCCTCCTTTATGTTTTTGAAGGTGTTTAGACCGATATCCGTTTTATAGCAGCTTATATTCAAAAGTGGCATCATCTGCAATTAAAGAAAATCGTTAAAATGGAAACCCCTGAGGATTCATATGACGAATTAACACTTTGGATAAAATAAAGAATGGAAATACGGTACCCTATTCCATGACAAATTCAACTGAATTCAGTCTAATGATTCGTCGATTTCTCTGCATGTCTTTCCAATTCACGTCTTCAAATTGTCAAAATAAGTGTTGATAGTGAACCGTCAATCTAAAAAATAAATAATAATTAGTGAAAAATGTTGAGATTCAACCTGCAATTTATAGATAAATAATTGATTTATCCATTAAGAAATCAAAAAATAGTAAACAAAAGTAAAATTATTTTTGTGATATTAAATGTAACTTCACTGTAATCACGCAGATATAGTTTTGCTTATGGATAATGGATAAGTCTGACTTTAAGGTTATAAACTCTGAGTTCTAAATATGAACTTTTTGTTTATCTTATCAAAACATATTAAAGTAAATAAACGATTTTGTAATAATTATGGATTTGTAAAGAATTTAAGATAAAACTTCGGAACATGTCGTCTATTTTTTTTTTTCAGATATCACAACTAAGATATAATTGAAAAATCATAGAGTCAATCTTTATACATTAGTACTCTCCCTCTTTTTCTTTTGCGAAATCAAAACCAAGAAGAAACGGAAAATACAAGAAGTCATGAGGTCACATTGCTCACCTGTGTAATAATTGTCATAACTTTGAATGAAGCTTTTAAAGCATACTAGTAATATAAAACAACTGAAAAATTAAGTACAATATCTTGCCTAAAATCATTTTTCTCCACTTGCCATTTTGATCAATATCGGTCCTCTTTTACAAATAGGACCACGGTGTTGTTTCAACAATATGAAATCAAAACTATATCAAGCTGTATACTTGACATTGTTACAAATTGTAGCATTGCATTTCTTGAAAACGATTTTTTTTTATTTATTCTTATCCATTTATCCATCAAAACAAATTGATTTGTTATTTTCTCCTGATAGCTCAAAATTGATTAAGGGTACAGTTTAACGATTTGAACAGTTTAAGACCTAAAGTGTAATCTTTGAAACTCTCTCCGGGGTCTTGTAAAACTTCAAAATCTACACAATATCAAGATGTTTATGAAGTTATATAACATATTACTAAAATGCAGAGTTACAATTTGAACAATCAAGAATAAGAGTTTAATCATAAATATTGTATCGTTATAATATTACTTAATGTATTTAAAGATAGCCCGTCGTGACTCCACATTTTATTTTTTTTATTAAATAATTGTTTCTATTAAGAGAATTGGAACTCTTATTTTAAAAATATTGAATCTGATTTATTTCAGAGTTGTTTTATCTTCAGAAGAAGTTAAAAATCGGTTAAGTTTAAAGACAAACGGACGTTATTATTTAGCGAAACAAAATGTATTTGCCAATGAGAAAAGATAATGTAAACGAGTTAAGAAGGGTCTCTTTCGTTTGTAATGTAATAACATTCACACTGATGGAAAGATTAGGTAATGACAGAGAATTCTTTAACAAAACCGCTGTAAGTACATATGAGTAGTAATGAAAATGTTCAAATGATTATTCGGTTGTTACTGAAAGCCTGAAAAAGTTACTTAAAGGCATTAACATTTAGACACCTTTTAGTTTCCTTTCAGTCACATTTGAGTTGACTAAACGGCAGAGCTTTTGCTTATGGCATGCAATATATATCATATGTACAATACATGGACAACACTAAGAAAAAAAGAACAAACAGAGATAAAGATGTGATAATTTTTATTACTATTGAACAAATAAGTTACATATAGTCATGCGAGCCAGGTACGGACAGTCCCTTTCACGAACTGCCGACATATTGGACACTTTCTCATGGCGGGAGCACAGTCCGTACAGCAACAAAGATGTCCACACGGCAACATGGCGATGGAGGCGTCCTTCTCCATACAGATTTTACACATCCTGAGGTCCTTCAGTTGTCTGTTCTCCTCGATCAACGAGCGAGTGTCTGTAAGAGATAGAAAGGGGAGGATCGTAAGTACTGTCCATCAATTAAAAAATAATTTCTGTCACTTTTATGTATAAGCTGCAATACTAAGTGTTTAATCAGACCTAACAGAGATATAATCATACCTGCTTCCTCAAATTCTTTTGTATCTGCCATTAAAGAAGATTTGGTTTGCTGCTCATTAGCATGTTTACTATCTTCATTTGACTTTACAGTAATGTCCTTGAGATTGTCTGATGTTTTCGCAGCAGAAGACGGTGGTATGTCATCACCTGACAAAATGACCTCCATTACCTCTTCCGCCTTAATGTCTATGCACTCTGAAAATTGAAATCAAATACAAACTATTTATCATGACTTTATTGAATAATTTTAGTACAAAGAAATACCAAAAGTTTCTTAATATTTTCACCTGACCTTTTTTGTGTTTTCAGAAAATTGAATGCTTGCTTGTATAACATGAGATGGATATCCCATTTCTAGAACACTTTGAAAAGCTGGAAGACTAGAAACATCTGGTTCTGATGAACGTTCAGAGGTAACGTTTTCGTGACCAGTTGCAGTTGCTTGGTCTCCCGCCTGGTTTTCGTTTGCTGCCCCCATAGCTTCCTGAAATTTAATGGAACATATAAATAAACATTATTTAAAATCACTCTGATTATTCTAGGTTCTGTCTTATTTATTATAAGTCAAGGAATATGATAAGTACCAGTTCCTGATGCTGGATTTGAACCAATGCAACAAACTCGTCTCCTTTATTCTGTCTCACAAAGGCACACTTTGGAAACCATCGGGCATGTTCGGTCCACGGATCGTCACCAGGTTCCCAGTTACGCAATCCTCCCCCACAAAAGAAACAACGGGTATAATCTCCAGTAACCTGCATACAGAAACCCCGCAACAGCCAAATCTCTAGGGGTCTGTGATAGACTAGATGGCCAATCCGCAAAGGAACTCAGCCTTACAGCTAGCACCGAGTATGACGGATATTTTGGACGGTCAAAGTTTATTCCTAATGGATCCAGGTTCCGAATGAATGCATTTATCTTATCCTGTTGTATTCTTGTCTTAGTCAACAGGTCGTTTGAAGTCTTATTTGTCGAAGGAGCTTTACCGCTACGTTTGTTGTCTATATTATCAATATTTGGTTCTGTTTTGATAGCGTTTCCAGATGACACACTTCCTGAAGTTAATGAGGATGGATGTCTATTGCTACTGCTAGGAATATCGTTGCTACTTGCGTTAAGCTGTCGTTCAAGTTCGTTTATACAATGCCCTTCCCTTTGGTCATTTCCAATTTGGATGTTGCTAGTTGGCTGTGACGACAGAAGGGGACAGTCAGGAGACATGTTACGATGAACGACCTCAATAACATCGTCAGACCTCCAGTCTCGTTTTCGACAGCCACAAGCAAAACAGATTGTGACATCCTCATCCCTACAATAATAAAATCCCTGGCGAGCCAGCCGCAGTGTAGAAACAGTTTTTGAGGACGGAAAATTTTGGAAAGACCTGAGTCGGATTAACTCCATGTTCATTGAATGACACAATGATGATGCTAATAAATGCGCTTGGTTCTCTAGATCTCTAATCGATGATATTTCTTTCTGAACAAATTCTTCAAAACTTCCGGTAAATCTAAAACGAATCGTTTCTTGGTGACATGCCGATTTCATATTTTATATTTTTTGTTTGTTTTAATGTTTCATTGATTAATTGATAGTTAAACACAGAGTAATATTTTATGAGCCCGAGAAATCTATCTCATAAGGGAGATCGTATTTCAACGTATAAAAATATATACCACAGGTATATATTTTATTTCAATTTTATTTATATGTTTTCATTTTGTTATTTAAAGTGGGTTTTTTTATATTTATATGTGCCTGTTCATAATATGTAGAAATTGATGTATCAGTTTGTTAATATGGCAATGAATATACGTTCATGGTGTCATAATGAAAATACCAACCCCGACAAGGACTCCTCTGAATCATTGTGTTTGTTTCGTACACAATCAGCTCTCAGTCGTACTTTTTCTGCGCATGTGCTAGAAGATTGGTTGCCATTAGTTGGATTCCAGGGTCTTTTTATGACGCCTTTATTTCCTTCATTTGACGAAAGAGTTGTCACCGGTAGCTCTCTTTTTCTTAACATGCTTTCTCTGTCTTCCTCGCAATTCATCAACTTCTACGTGATTTCTTTGATAATTTTGATCCGAAACGGTGATCTGTAATCAAAATTCAAATTCATTTAAATATTAATGCAATTTGAAGAACTAAAATATAATTTAATTAAAAGATCTCAGTTTATATTTATAAAATCGATTGTAATATTTAAGGGCATTGGCAACGAAGTGCTGCCGGATTTAAAAAATCCGCACCTGCATTTTCTCTTTTATACAATGAATTAGAGTTACCCCTCTTGAATTGTTTTCCAACTGGGAGTAATCTTCCGTAATATGAATTCTTTTTTAATATTATGGTTAAAAAATAGTGTTTCCGAGGTAAACAAAATATGTCATGTATAATGACATGCGATATTCATATATTGCTCTGCGTCAACAAGCAGGTTACATGGGCCTCAGAAAAGAGAGGAGCAAATTCCTATATGGCAAACATTGTGAGAAAGATTTTGAATGACCTTCCTATGCAGTTACTCTGACAAACCGAAAGTGACACAGTCTTTGGACCAAAGCACAAATCATTGCCACTGACAAAAATTAGTTCTTGAGAATAATTGATAAATCCGAAATAATGTATGCTAAAGCATTGTTTTTCCAGGAAACATATCTATAAATACCTTGAAAATAGTCAGATTTTAAATGGTACGAACAATTTAGATATTTTTGTAGTTGTATGTATTCTTACGTCAAAGTTCAATATAGTCTCGTTCAACTCGACGCTCGGCTGTCTCCGTAAATCTCCAACAAGCAGAGAGTCTCTCTTGCTTGTCGGAGATTAGCGGCGATAGCCGAGCGTTTGGTTGAACGAGACGAGAGTTCAATATTGCTTGGATCCATAAATTTTCAAGAAATATTTCTATCACTGATGCATAGTTTGATTCAATTTATTATATCTTTAAATATTACTCAACATGATTCATATGGGGTTTTATCAACATTCTTGTGTCGAAAAAGTCCGAAAATTCATATTATAAAAATGTGCGTAATTCAAATACAGATTAGAAACTACCTGTACTTGTCATGCAAAATAACATATCATTGAATTTAAAATAAATAACCATCGATAAAATCAACTCCCGTTACTTCTTCATTACTTTGATTTTATTTGCTATAGACAATTGTCAGACAGACGACTTGGAAATGGGGAGTCAGACCTACCGCAATCATCTTCAACATATTGACGAGAAAATTAAAAACAAAGAGTAAACCAAACATTGATTAACTCCGATACTCTTTAACAAAAGACAGTAGACCGAAAGTCATTCATTTATTTCCATATCTATTGTTTTGATATTATAGTACAATACACACATAATCATATATGCATGAAATATTATTTACATATAAACTATTCATAGCTACTTTATTTTGTGGACAATGAGATTATTTCCAAATTAAACTGACCTCAATGCTTAGCTAGAATTATCAATGTCTCACATTTTAATTATTAATTTGTAAAAGAGTTAGACATTTCTGACAATAAATAATTATGTGTTACTTTTGCTCTCTTAAAGCACGCCTAAAGGTTAACTAGGAATTCAAAAATATTAGAACCTTCTTCTTTCTTGATACATCGAAGTTAAGTATAAATAATTGTTAATGATATTTATTATCTACTGTGTGTGTGCACGGTGACAAAATCAAGGATGGTAACTCTTGAATAGTAAAGAGCAAATTGATGTTCACACTTTTCAGAAATTATTGGCCCTATATTTCATTCTCAGTAGGATATCATATAAAATCGATTTACAATAATATGTATCATTTAATTTATAATCACATATCTCACTCATCAAAAAATTGCTCCTTTCAAATATTAATTATTGTGACTTGTTCATTGAATTACATTGAAATCATTGTGAATGCAAAATTAATATTTTTGGAAATATTTTTTTTTATAAGGATGCAAAGGTATTATAATGATGTCAATACCCTTAAACAAATATTCACACTTTGTTCTGATACCGACAATGTACTGACATTACTGATAAACTTAGACAAATATACATCTGACATTTTAACTGACGGAACTGATAAACTTAAGAAAGTACAGAGAAGCGTAGAAATGTACGGAGAAACATAAACATTTAATAGCGCATTTTACTGAAACTGAGAGAAGTGCTGAAAAGTACTGACGGTATTGTTTTTACTAAAAACTGACTCATAAAGGTGTAAAATCAATTTATTTATTTTTTGACTTTTTGATTCTATGTATTAATCTTTGTCATTTAATATCATTTTGATATCTTACGGTCACAAAGATAAATTCGTTTACTTATCCAAACTAGTGTACCTTAAAGGTAAGTCTTTGTAAATCACAGATGAATGACATGTTCGCGCTATCTGAAGTGACACATCCTGGACAGCAAAATGTTTCCTCTCTTCTTCTACAAAGACGGATGAAATAATTTCATTTTATGTTTTTAATTATAAAAAGAAATTTAAGGAAAAAAATTGATTTTTTTTTGTCAGGTAAAACCAATATATTACAAATACTTTAAAGACACTACGATCTTGAAATAAAGTCTTAAATATAAATATTCACACTATTGTGCATTTTTATGGAATTATACCATAACCTTAACGTATTTTTTCAACGATTCATTAGTTTTGAGTTATAATGTGCGTTATTTTTTTTTTTTGGAAATGCTCTTGGTTATAAGTCGTAAGTTTTTAATATGACCCTGGTGTGTGTTGTCTTGTTCTTACTGATTTAAATTAGTAGAACAGTAATTCTTAAATCTTACCCTAAAGCCGACATTAGTGTAGCATCACATCGTTTTGTAAATGCACCGGTGCGTTGGTAACACATAGAGACATGTTGCGAATTATCTATAAGCCCCTGTGAGTGAGAGAAAAGTTCCACACAGAGGTCTACTTGGACTGTCTATAGATTATCTGTTATCTTATATATATATATACTACTTAGTTGGAACTATTTAGCGCTATCCTTATTCAAAGGAAGAGAAACTACACGTCCTTCCTGAGCAAATTCCATTTGGGAAATCCATATGTTTTTATTATAATGAAAGACAACTCTTTATAGCCGGTTGGAAAACCCCATGACCTAATTGGATTACTGAAAATATTTGGGGAATTCTTTAGTAAATTTGACATTTCCGTTTGTGTTTGCTGTAACTTGCAGATAAGTATACATACTTATAAGATATTCCATATCTTGTTTAACCATGTATTACGGTGTACAAGTTTTTGAGAATCTAACATTTGCATTGAATTTCCCAAAATTAAGTAAATAATTCTCCAATAAAAATACCAGTTTATAGTATGATTGTCAAATCTATTAATATTACTCATTAAGAGACAGATTACTTGTATTATTGATAAAGTACTGAATATATTCGCGTTCTTGACTATTCAATTAATTCAAAATTTGTACGTTCATATAATAATCGTATATTTGATCCTTTGTGTTCGTCTGTGCAGTTTAAGGTTCTTTATCCAATATCAAACAAAAATCAAAAGAGAAAGTACAAAATCCAACTTTCAAGAAATTTGATACCCTTCACTGTGGTCATTATATATTTATATTTAGTATCCTTCGGTTATGACATAGTTTTACTGTTAAAATAATTAAAACACATGTGACTGAGAAGGAAAATGAAATTTTTAAAATGTAAGAAAACGTGTAAAATTTATAAAATACTGTATACATGTATTTAAACGGTTATTCTTTTTAGCGATCATTTTCATAGAAAGATGAAAAATGACGGTCATAGAATTTATAAATATATGATATTAATTCTGCGAGTGGAAAACCCTACCTTGGCCTTGATATCTTAATTAATTGATTAATTCAATCATGATTAGGAATTCTGACGTCAACGGGAATTCATCAGGAAACTCTTTATTTGTTCGTTTCTATTTCCTTTATGAATTGAAAAACCACGACTTTTTTTTATTTTAATGAATTTGATTTAAAACTCAATAATTTTCAAATGTTTGCATTTTAATATACATGGGTTTGGTAACATACATGGACTATGTCTTAAAATGTAGGTGTGTATCATTTAAATCGGTGACCGTGCACGCACTGATGACGTACTTTTTTGCAAATGAACGGGCATATGGTGCATACGTTAATTAAGCAGATGTTCGTTTGCATCTTCTATGACGCCAGTGATCTCGATCTAGCTCTTCGATCCCAATTTGTTTACACTCGTTTAAAAACTTGTTTTTAAGGATCCTAGCTCCACACCCTCTGAAAATATCTTGCATACAAGTCTTTTTTTTTTTTTCCTCCCTTCTTCTCGCAGCAAAGAAAATTTCTTAAAATTGAATTTTTTTGGGAGTACGTTATAAGTGAAATGAAAATAAGGAAATTAAGAGGGAAATTGAAGTGATAGGTATATATACTACGCTAGCTTCGGTTAAGGCCGCATTCAAGTTTATAAAAAAAATTATCCCATAGGTTAAGAGTTTGATCGTCAACAAACCCCTCTCCCAGTTTAAATCATGATAAGTATAATTGGTTGATAAATTAAAGTAAACGGTCGAGTTTATAAATGCGTTTATTAAAGTTTAAAGAAAAATGTAAGACGCCGAAGTACACTTATTACGTTCGTGTTTTAAGAAAAATGCATAGAATCAAGATGCTTTTATACCTTACCCAGTGTGCACGTTAAAAGCCAAAAGTAAAAAAAACCGAAAGTCTACAACTGCTCCCTTTATATGCAAGTCGGGAACTTCCCAGTTCTATTTATATTACTCCTATCGACTCGTTTTGATTTTTTGTATCTAGGTTCCGATCTTCTATTTTTGATGAGATTCTGGGCGCAAGCTGATTGAAAATTATTTTGAACATATTTTATTGACTAAACAAAAGGATCAGAAACAAGTTCTAACAACTTACAAGTTCCTCTCCTTAAATATAACAATAGCTGTCATGCATATGACTATAGAACAAAAGAAAATATATTATTGATATACACAAAGACATATTATTTAAATCTCAAGGATTCGTCTATAAACTTTTGTACAGAAGCAAAAATGCTTTTGTTGATATGTAAAGGAAGGTTATTGTTGCCATATAAAAGTAAATCAGTATCAATATTGACTAAATCTAACATAAACAATTGATCAAACATGTTGTTTCTCGCTCTAGAGTATTTTTTACAAGAAAAAAAGAAATGATACACATCTTCTGTTTGACCACATAAACACAACGGATTATTTATAATATTACGTTTACAGAGATCATAGTTTAATACACAGTTATGTCTCAGCTTTGTATGAATAATGTTGGTACAGCGTTTACCAAAAGAAAAATAAATAGGGGGTTTCGTAACTTTAGGCATATGTTTGCAAAACAAATTGATTGAGGTGGCTGTTCTGGCTTCTATATTTAGTGAATTCCATTGATTGACAGCATTAGGTACACATGATTTTTTAAGTAAATCTAACCTGCACTTAGGAACAATAAACTGATCCTTGTTTCGTGTGTTGTATCGCGATATATGTTCCCTCTTATTAGGAATAATATCACATAAATAATCAGGCAGACTCCCCATGTTAAATTTGAACATAGTTTTCATCTTGGCGATGTATCGTCTGGTTTGTAAAATTTCCCACCCCTTTTCTAAGTAAAGCGCTTCCCTTGGTACAAAAATTGGCAACCCAGTGACAATTCGTGCAGCACACAATTGAACCTTTTCAAGTTTGTCTGCATCATGCACAGAACAGCCATCCCACACAATCGACGCATATCCAAGGGTAGGTCTAATGAATGAAATGTATAATTTACTAGAGAGATGCTCTCTACCCAATTAATACTTAAGTTTTTTTAAGAGTCCTAATTTTTTGTATGCAGAGTTTACAATACCATCAATGTATTCAGACCAGCTGAGATTTTGCGATAATAAAATTCCTAAATGGCGATGGGTCGAGACAAACTCTAGTCTATTAAAAATTCAACCAGGTTTCAATTATTCAATGCTTCAGCTATATGACTATACATTTTACCCTCGTTAGAATATCGTTACTAGAGAAGTAAAACCTTTGATTTTCTGGTACGACTTTACATGTAAATGTTTGCTTTGAACATTTGGATTTTTTGTGATCTACCATGTGACGTAAAAAATCATCAGTATTTAAGATTTGAGAATTACAAATAATATATTACCGAGTTTAAATTATAGTGTACTTTAAAGCCCCCCCCCCCCCCCTTTGTAGTATTTAGAAGTGATTTTTTCGCCTGTCCTTTACAACAACACTTTTCTTGACGTAAACAATTTTTTGAAAGGGGGACATCGATGTATACGTATTTTAACATTTTTCTTGGAGAAAAAACACATTTAACCTATGGTAAAAATAAAATGAATTAAAGCGATAAGAATTAAATTAACGTGTTCCTTTCAAAGTCCCATAAACATTTTTATTACCATATTGTCCATATCCCATATCTTGGATATCAAAACTTGTACATGGCATTTTGGCAAAATAAAGTATATCAGAAAATGATGTACACTTTACTTTTCTATAAACATTGTTGTGTATATCACAACAACAAAAAGGAAAGAGGTCTTTACACTTTACCTACCGTATATCTCCAGGTTCAGGGTAAATAAAAGCAATGTCGATAATCTTAGCCAGTGTTATATATTTAAAAATGACGTAACCAATACCCATATGCATGCTATTGAATAGCCCCGTAGGAGTTATCGATTATATTAGATTGATAAGTGATAAACCAGTCAATTATTTAGCGTAATCCTTATCAAGGAACCCTACTGAACGACAAATATACGATTTTATTTTTAAGGTGATTATTTTTAACGATTATCGTAATTTGCTTCAGGATATTTTTACATTTAATGAAGCTCTATTTGTTACAATTTTCAATGCAAAAAACCGATTCATCCAGTCATATTGTGTGTCCGGTAAACCTACTACTTTTCATCGTTACAAACCACAGTTTTGAGTCCACAAGTTTTCCTCAAACGATGATAGAGAAAATCAATGTGGGTCACCGACGATGAATTTTTGGTTTTTGCATGTGTTAAATACGAAGACATATTTCATTATTATTTAAGTATCCATCCATCTTATCAATTAATTAGCTTTGCAATTTGTGCATTCTCCCTGTTTGTAAGATGTTAGTCTGAAGTCCCGGACGCAGCTACTCTGGTTGAGACCAGACCCCTCCACCGCGACTCCGCTCTGTCCATTCGCGAACGACGAGAGGAGAAATTCTGAGTTGTACAGAGAATGCAACATTATGAATAACGATGTAATCTACATGTATGTAGGTTTCTTTCGTTGTGTGTATTATCATTTATTTACTTTCAAAAATCAATCTTGCTCATTTTTTTAAATTTAGAACTAGATACTACCCCGCGTAAGCGTGGTAAATTAACACTTTAATGTGATAGAATGCTTAAAAAAGCTTATTATCTATATAGAAGAAATTACCAAACACAAATAATGGTGTAATTAGATTTTTATTGTTTGGCGTTTTTGGTCGTGGCAATAAAAGCTTATGTTGAACCATATTTTTGTTCATATTTGCATATACTTTGTCCTAATGTTTCCCGAACCTATTCTTTAAAATTGAAATAAAACACAACTGCATGGCTGAACATTTAGAGAAGCGGACAGAGTTGAAAAATCTTAAACTCAAATGTACATGGCCTTTATTCTTTTTGCTGCAACTGACTGAAAAAAAATAACATTTTACTTTTTTTAGGTACACAATGTACATGTATGCTGTGCTTTATCAGGGAGGGGGTTGTGGTAAACAAATTGCACGGGAGGGGGGCGTTAAAATAATTTTAACTTGGAATGATGTGCAAAAACATGGGATTATGTTTAAAAGGAAAAGTCAATTAATGCAATACCGGTAATATTTTGATGTTAAAAATAGAATTGTAGAAAGTAATAATAACTGCCATATTTAACATGGACAGGACAGAAATCCAGATGATCAATGTTCATTGGGGTTAAATTTCAATTATAAATGTAGAGATCATGAGATTGGAGAAATAATTAGAAGTTGTTGAACAGTGACCCCCAAATCAAGTTCACGAGAAGTTTTGTTTAGAACTAGTTGCTTAGAAACCATGCAGTGCACGTTAAACTCTAAAACAATAACGTCTGCATACAACGTAAGTTTTTTTTTAAGCAATTGTTGTAAAAAAAAATCTCATCTGATTGCAATTCTGTAGAAAGACAGTAAATTTCGGGTAAATGCTTCTTCTCTCATCATAATCTTTTTCTTCAAATATATTCTCATCAGAGTGTTACTAACAAGAAATAAAGCTACTCCATAGTCTTAAGTAGTTCTGTGTCATTTTTATCATTTACAATCCATAAAACATAACATGTATATAGGTGTATATGGATAAGCTTTATCTCGGTTGTGAGGAGCTGTTTCAAGGTGTAGTGAGCCACTTTAAAAATCCAGTACTAAAGTTATAAGTATACCTTGAAAGACAAAAAGTACATGAAATACTAATAGATGAAAGTTGTCTGAACCCACTGCAGTGGGGAAAATGCAGTCTTCTGGTGATTAAAAGTGTTATAGTGGTCTCATCCTAAAAATTAAAACTTATTCCAATGACATTCCAACGGCTATATATTTGTGAGTGTAAATGAACATGGTGGGTCTGCAAATGTAGGCGTGAATGCATACTGTGTGTTGAAACAACAAATTGTTTCAAACGCAATTCATATACTGTAAAGGAAAAATATCATAAAATCTCATTTTCCCTATAATTTTGTGTACACAAAATATCAATGTCATGTAACTTCACTACTTGAATTTGTATTTGGGAGAGAGTTAATTTACATGTAGAAGTTACCCAATCCCATTGAGTATCTGATATTCAATTAAATATATATGTTTAAATCAAATAAAGATAAGAATGCTTGACCAATAACGAATCACTAGTACATGCATGACGGACACTGTAAATCATACATTTTTCTTTGTTTTACAACAAGTGGAAGTTCACATTATTAAAACCATAGAGATATATGTAAATAAAAAAAAACATATGCATGTAATCAAATGGTATTGTTCTTACCTTAAATATCGCCAACAAATGGGTGTGATAGTTAAGGTAGTTTTTTGAAAACGCCTGTTTATAACAGTCCAACCGTACAATGTGACCGGACCTAAAATTGTACACATTGTAAACTGCATGATCTTATCATGAGTAATGTTTCCTTATGACCAATCTACTTTGTATTCGAAAGGATGTAAGTAATATTATAGTCGCATTTATTACACCCTCTGATATGATCATTGTCCATACATCCATAATAAAACCGAATAAGGAGGTAAATAGTTTTGAAATAATCAATTCGTTTGCGTATCACTTTATACACTTTTTTCCCTTTTTAAAACAGCTTAAGAATGTGTTATTTAGCTTATTGAATCAAGTATCTATTAAAAATTGATTATGATAACATCGTCAACTTGTTTCTCGTTTTGCAACATATATGGAAGAATAAGTAAGTGAGTAAATCATTGATGTTAAAGTTACATGTTTTTCAGTAGAACATATACAGATTGCTATATTCCATATAATTGTCAAATCCGGGCCATCAGACCTACATTTATATGTCACTGTGAAACATGTTAAATGTGTAATACAAATACAAAAGTCAGCGTGAAAGTTTGGTTTGTCTTATCCTGAAAGCTTTAAAAATATAAATTGAACGCATTGTCGGGGAGAGCTGCAAAGTAATGTTTTAAATAAAAAAAAATCATATAACTCTTTTCTCCTTTTTTTTATGGTACATGCAATTGTGCAGAACTAAGCTATTTTGAATTTTAACGGATTATTTTTTAGGCCACGCATTTCACGTCGTCAAAAATCATTTTTGATTTTTTTTTACAATTGAACTACTTGGTGATTTCATTTTACGATATATTTTGATAAATGCATTTGGGGGGAAAAGCTGTTCATAAAACAAAATAAATAAATGAAATGAACATTATTACGTATACTGTTTTGCTAATCAACATATTGAATATCAACGACCGATTCATATAAATACATGGGTTTTTTGGTTTTGTTTTTGTTTTTTGTTGTTTTTTTTTTTTGGGGGGGGGCTGTTTTTGTTTTTTGTTTTTGGGGGTTTTTTTGTGTTGTTTTTTTTACAGCAGTGTATAATGTCATATAATAGCCTAGACTTTTCACCGATGTATCTACCAGGAGGAAAACTCTTTGATTTTCAAGAATTATTTTTGTTAGAGTCGGTTTAATTCGATTTGCTAAGACACTAGATAGAAGTTTATATACTGGTTTTATAAAAACGGGGTTGTGTTGGAATTGAAATGTCAGGTAATGCAATAGTATCAATAACAAATATTAAAAGGCTTAACATGAAAAGAAATCGGTACATGTACTTTGATGCTTAAAATAGATTTTAATAGGGTGCCTGTCATATATAATAAGATTGTAGGGGGGTTAATATTCAAGAGGGTTAAATTTAAATTTGTTGAGATTATTTATAATCAACAGGCAGTTGAACAATAACCCCGAGATCAAATTTCACGAACGTTGGTTCCAAATCAAATGTCAAAATTCACACAGAGAGCATGTGTTATCAAACACGTTCGCATCTAAGTAGATTTTACATGTAGAATGCAAATGTCAGATTCAATTTCAATTGGTAGCCTTTTATGAAACAAGACAGAAAACACCAAAAATTGCTTGAAAAAAAAAACAACAACTATTTTAATGTTTTGACGTTTCATCACATAAAATTGATTTCAATCGTTGTTGTCTCAAAAGTATTTTGTCTGTGCTTTTGATTATAAGAGATTTTGAAAAATTCACATTTTTTTTTTTTTTTTTTTTTTTGTAATTTTCAAATTATTCTATTTATCAGGGTGAACACTTAGAAGTTTTGATCAGTGTATGTTAAATGTAGAACCTATTTTGCATTTGTTCTACCAAAAATTTGATAACAGACAATTGTTTTTAATGATTCATCGTCGAAGGTATTTTGAATAGCAATTTTACTATAGTTAGAAACACCAACGCTATTATATCATGAATATCATTTCCTTATTCCTGTTAAAGTTTCAAATTCGTTATTGTTGTGCATGTTTGGTTATATTTATAGACATATAATGCTTTTTATATATTGATGTACAAAAAAAGTTCTCTACATTCTCTACTAAGAATAAATACCGCCCACGCGAAAATTGATGTGATGCCATTTTGCTTTTATATCAAGATATTCTCCAGAAAAAAAGCATCACAGATATCATATCAACAAGGTATTTCCACTAATATCATTTTCTCTCCATTCAAACATTTTCACCGAAGACACTTCTTAACACTTAGTTTAAACCTGAATATGATTTTATCTTTGGAATGACTAGGAAATCTTTGCTGTATCCTGTTTTCTATTTAGAGAAGTGGATAATGGTAGCTTTTACATGCATCTCCCTTCGTCATCGCATATTCTTGGGTCCTCCCAGCAGAGATCGACAAAATTGGATGTACATATAATATTTTACTCACTGGATGTTAAGAGGCTGGATTTGTCCTGGTCCTTCTTAGACTATATTGATCTCCTTAAAAACAAGAGTTCTGTATCAAGATAGAAAAAAATATTTAAACTTTAAAAACTAAAATATATGACTCTAAAAAATTGTAGATTTGGAAATTAAGGTAGATCTCATGGATATAGATGTGTTGACCAATCCGCCTTCTTCAAATACCTTACAAGAGTGGGTCGTATACTTTTAAGTGTGTTGTAAGTATTTACTGTAAAAAAGTTAAGTGAAACTTCTTTAAATTATAGTAAATCAATAGAATATTTGTTAGAGTATAGTATCAGTACTTAACTATCTTGAGTTAATGAAGAATTTTTCAACTAGGAGGGAAACGGACCCCTTTAAATTACCCCCCCCCCCCCCCACCTTCCCCTTTATCTAGATCCGCCAAAGGATTGTATATTTTATTTCTTCGATAGAACAACGTTTAAAACATTTTAATTTTAAGGATAAAATTCCACGAATTATATGTTAAGCTCGTTTTATGTGAATTAATCGTAGGGTTTTGAGTTTAAATGCCAAATACACCCTAAATCAATAAATGTATGTGGCTGTCTTACAAGGAAACCATTTTCCGGGTAACCAATCTTTTCAAATAACTGTATGTTCGATTCTTGAAATTCTATCAATAGAGGTCAATTTAAAGTGTTCTTTGAGCCTCCTCTGAGATTTCTTAGAATATCGGCTCATAGATCTTATTCAATATATTCGCACGTCTGTTAAAAATGAAATATTCTCATGTTTATCTTTTAGATCAACTTCCTCTGTAAACTTTGTACATTAAATATTTTTGGAATTCTACTTCATCTTTCTTTGCTTTTTTTTCGTGACAAATTTTTTAAAGATTATATTTCCTGCCTTTAGTAGCGCATGACTACCTCACATCATAAATAAAAGAAGTGTCTGCATGGTTAAACTGCACACAGAGAGATTTTTTATTCATTTATAAGCTACAGACTAAATTACGCTTACCGCGACTGGTTTTTAGTAAGTGATTTTCTATCCGATCTTTTGTTACACTGCACGTTAGAGAGTTACCCTTGAAAAAAAAAACTTATTTTATAGCAGTTTTCCTTTATTTTTCGTTTTGTAGTTTCCAAATCTCGATTTCGAGAAATATTGAAATCTATCAAAAATTAATCTTTAAAAAAACTAATAAATAGCAATCATTCAAAATAATATAATTACCATTTTCTCTCAAAAATAACCCATATTCTAATATACTCGTATAGTATACGAATCTTTTTTTAAAGGTCGCAAACCGCAATTGTGCGGATCCAATATTACATCAAAACATTGTGTGATGGCTTTATCAAAATAAGACTAAGACGCTTTGATTTGTGAAATTAGTGTAGAACTATGTATGCTTGGTTGAAGAATGCGGTTTGAAAGGTGTACGGAGAAGAAGGCTGCGATGGCTCAGAATTAATGGAACTTTAAAATGAATAGCGATACAAAGCATTTTTGTTTCAATAAAATGTGTTGATTGATGAAAAAAATTGTTTTAAGTTATTAAGCATAAAGTTTCAAATTGTGACTTAATTAGGTAACGAAATTCAAAGTACAATTTTCAGACGATAAGGCAATATGGCTAATTCCTAGTCTGCCATTCTATTTAGAATTGGGAGGGGAGATAAATTAACGTGTTGACGTATGGAATGCACGTTTTCCTTGTTTATCTTGAATGAATGAGGAGTGTGTGGTTTTAGTGACACCAATAAATAAATAAAAATTGTTTAAACGTCAATTTACCCCATCCGTGAATCTACGTGTGGTGCCTTGCGTGCAATTGAAGCTCTCGGAAGGATGATTTTGTACACTTACAGAAATTCTTTTGATTTTTATTACATTGATGAATAGTAATAGACTCAGTGCAATGAGGACTCGCTATACACTCAGTGTCAATCGAAAAACAGAAATAGTGGACCCAGTTCCTTTTTTGACATCCAGCGGGCGGAAACTAGCTAACAATCAACTTAAATTAAAATCACAAATGTTGAATATGTTAAGGCTCAAAATTCCGAAGTTTTATCAGTCATTTTCGTCGTTTATAAATCACTTTGAAACTAATAGAGAAAAAAAAATAAGTCCAGATGGGAGACATTCAGTCTGCTACTATGTTAATACTATTTCAAAGAAACGCCAAGTCTTTCTAAATTTAGTGGTATTAAAACACAAGCATTAAATCGCGTCCACAATTTTCGTATAGTTGTATAGATGAAAGCTGAGCCTATTCTTTAATACTGCATTATCTTTAATAAAATGTTCTCAATTTTTTTGGTGTTCCATGCGGTATGAGGCAGCAAACGTCCAGAGAGAAAATTGCACACACCTGCTTTTATATCAGTCCATGAACAGTCATGATATGTATACATATAAATCCTGGAGTTTGTGGTTTCGATTAATCACGAAATAAATCATTGGGGTTTTTTTTCTGAAACTGAAATGTGGCATTATCATTAAATGAAACGCGTTACCTGTTTGCCGTCTATATTTCTATAGTCGGTAAGTAGCAAATTAATAAACGGCAACATGGCGACCGTAGCTTTGTCCTTTATTATACATATATTAAGTTACTCCCGGTCTCATGCGAATTTCCTCTTATAGTCCGTTGGATGGTCACATAAGACAGTCTAGCGTTATATTTTTTTTTTATTTATCAATGAACAAACAAAATGTTTGGGTCCTAAACAAAACAAAACACATTTTTAACGGTTTGTTACTGACTGTCTATGGAAATGTGTCGGGTAACGTAAGTACGTAGATTGACTTTATAACCCGGCATAGTTTCCTTAAACAGTCAGTAACAAATCTAATAATAATGGTTACTGCAATATTGTCAGATGAAAATATCGTAAGATGAATCAGATATTGTAAGCCCCAAAAAATATGCGTCAAGTTACATACAAATATTGGAAAATGAGCCTGAATCCGGAATGCGAAATTACTTACATCCATTCTTCCGTGTTATTGTATATATATACATAAATCAACTGCTTTATTTAAAAATGATACGCGTATCCTTTTTCCTTGATGCCAGATCATTTTTTAGGGAATGCAGCTAGCCACATATGCATGCAATATAAGAACTTTCCCATACCAATGCAGAATAATTTTATTTGACTTCCGATTGCAGTAGAAACTAACTACTTAAATCATTTCTAGCTACAGCTCAATATAACTTTCCTTTCTAAATCCTTTACAACCCTTACTGTATTTTCACTTTTTTATGATAAACATGCCCTTGTGATATGTACCTGTTTTTGTATTTATTATTTGTATATATTTATAACATTTTCCAGTGCCTTTGTGTGCATGTAAGAACTTGTAATGTATAGTCAAATGTCAATAACATAATATCTAATCGTAGAATTGTTAAAACTTATATCTATAAATACAATGCATAAGTAATAAGAAACCATTTTTTGCATACTTTGAAGTGATGATTATGGTCAGGGCGTGATCGAATCACCCCATCATACTCAAAATATGATTCCCTACTCCTTAATAATCTATTCTAAAAATGTACTTTATATACTATAGGATCTGAGTTTAATTGAATAAAATAATTACATTGACTTGCCTTGCAAAGGATCCTTGTTTATTGTTCAACCGGTACTTTGACGTCAATAAAACTGCTGTGTTTATAGATATTTTATAACTGGAAACGCTATTTAAATGAACCTTTCTTCTTAAAATTTATGGATTCATTGTTGTATGTATCAATTTCAGATGAATTCCTAGAATCTACTTGACCTGGTACATAATCACGTGGAAAAATTTGGACTTCTCCGATGAACGTTTCACATGACCTCGTCAGATTATATGATAAAGGTTCAGATATCTGTGATATCTGTCAAAGATGGATATCTTTTGCGTGTAATGTTCACTATCACGCCAATCTATCTTCATGGGTTTTTTTTCAATATTTCAGTTATTTAGTTTGCCCAAGCTGAGAGCTCAAGTGTATTTTTTTCTTCGAAATATTATTTTTGTTCGACATCCAGATCTGCAGGAAGAATTGTTATTAATACTGTTGTTGTTGATGTTCTAAAAAGCAACAATTCAGAGGACTGGATGGTTTGGCTGTTTAGGAATATAACAATCATCATGATATAAAAAGCGCTGAATTACAGATTTAGACCTTAAACAAATGTGACAAATATAAGGAACACTTTATTTTTTAGCAGATAAAAAAAACCAGCTTGAAAAGAACTTTTACCGGTATATTTTACAATAGAAAATAAAACATGGCACGAGCGTTGTATGTACATGACAAAGAGTTATGATCTCTGTATGCTGTTTAAAACTCACATACAATACAAAATCAAAATTATGAAGTTACACGTACGTACTTTACCCATTATACAGGTATACACCTATTTAGCTCGGTTTAGGAGAATAGAATCTAGGTTAAAAGATTAAATGACACATCCCACCGAAATCAAGGTATGCGGGGGGTATTACTAGACAATCTTCTTCCACGAAATGATATTTCCAGGTAATCATTTAAGTTAAAGAATTAGAGATATCTCTTCCTACTACTTCTCGATCCTTATCACATTTCTTGCAATATCAGCTTACATGTCGTATTTATCATAATTATTCAAATGTTTTTGCAGAACATTTCCCTCTCTATTGTTTGATCGTAGAAAATAATTAATCTAATTAATCTTTAGGGCAATATTTCATCAGAGTCTTTAATGTTGTGAGTTTTTTCCTTCCTAGTGGCATAAAGGTAATTTGTAACCTATTGTAATACTTCCTGTCGTTAATTACCTGTAGCGACACGATAAAATCTGCAACAAAGCGTTTTTTTTCAAACCTAAGGCTTGCCTCAGCTGATTTCAGTTCTTTTGAATATCAAGATAATAAGTATCGACACTGAAGAAAAAAAATATTTATATAACTCGCGTTTGAAATTTGGCGCAAGGAAAGGAGACAGGAAGGATCTAAAATGGTGGTTCAAATTAACAGATTCAATAGAAATCATTACATGTAACATTTAAATAAAATTGGTGGTTTTGTGAAATAAAGTTGTATGTTATAAACATTAGGTTGACACTTTAAAATTGTGTCTTGATTAAATGAATAGATTCTTTCATTGAAGTATATTTCTATATAGTTCATGGTATTAGAAATATGAGCGATATAGCCGATAGGCCTATCGCCATATGGAGGTGTTTATCATTGAAAAAATGTGATAATCGCTTTTCGCTTTTCTTTCCGTGATTGTCTTTACGAAATTTGACCGAAGCACATGTAATCGTGAGATGCAGGTTTTTAACAGACCATTCAGAGATATTGGTTATTTCGCATTTCGGCTGTAAACGGCATGGGGGGGGGGGGGTGCATATTGATTTTTGTTATCAGAAATTCTACGTTAGGAATGCCGTAACACTAACTTGAAAATCAATTTTGGAGTTTTGGGATATGCTGTATAAATTCGAAATGTATATACTTTACAATATAACGTATATTTCTATGATTTTTCTTATAATTATGGTATATCAATTGGAATTTTACAGTTGACAGTTTCTCAATAAGCAGTGTAGAATATAATTTTTAAAAAGTTTGCTTTTCATGAATTCATGCAGAATTTTGTAAACCTTCCTTTGACCATTTATTTGTTTAGAGTTCACAGTTTAAAAATAATGAAGTACACTATATCAAAAAAAAGATTTCTTATACAAATGAATGTAGATTGCTTGCTCTCTCTCTCTCTCTCTCTCTCTCTCTCTCTCTCTCTCTCTCTCTCTCTCTCTCTCCTCCTTTTTCCTTTTTTTTCCATTGTTTATTTCTTGATTTAGAATATATATACTAGGTGTGATCCTTTATTTGAACAAACTTGAACCTCATTTCGCTCAAGATTGCTCTGTGCCAAGTTTAAATGAAATCGAATTTGTAGTTCTTGAGGTAATTTGAATAGCGAACCGACCAGAGAATTATATTCGCTATTCGAATAGTGAATAGCGAAAAGCGAATAGAACTCCAACTTCTGAATGCCGTATGGGATGACTGGCGAAACTCAAAGCACTTCTCCTAAACTTGGAAAACACATAATTCTGACTGGAATTTAAAAGATTTATCGTTAAAAAGATCAAAGAAAATCTGATATTCAATGCTTCAGTGTTTATACATGTTGTTTTCTTGTAAAAAAGCACTTTTGCATTCCAAACATGGGGTTTTCCAAGTATTCTTTGTATTTAATTATCTTCTTCATTTCGGCTATTCCATATGTCAATATATTTTATTTTAAGGTCAGACGACACGTTCCTCGAGAAACTTTTTTGTATCTCCTCGTAATAAAGAGCTCCAACAAAAAAATATTAATTTTATAATTACTTTAAAAATGATCAAAATTTACTTGGATTTGGTTATATGTCTAGATGGTCGAGTGGTTAGAACCGTGGTTGTTCACTGCCAGAAGCTTATAGGTTTTAGAGGTCGTGAGTTCAAAGCCCCGCCCCGGCGGAAATATAGTTATAATGATTTATTTTTATATCAGCAATTCAAGTGTATTTTCAAGAAGATTATATAGGAAATTGCATACTCTAGTATTTTGCAGAAATGCCTGGTAAGGTACCCTAATTTTTTGCAAGAAAGCTTGTCAAAGTAGTAGTAAACCATTAACAAATTCCTGGAAAAAGTTATCTAAAATTGAGGAACGTGTCGTCTGACCTTAAGCGTCTTGATGTTTCTTTTCATCGTACCTTCTTGACAAATTTCTAGGAACATCTGTATATAGTAACATGATCAAGCATTTACATGTTTAAGTACTTTGCGGCAAATTTATATTGGTTCTGTGAAAAATGAATTAAGCAAATGACTTCCGGAATTGTGATATTCATTGAATCTGGGTCACAGGTTCTGGTGTACGTGTGGAGCTTGCCTTATTAAAACTAATTGATACTTTTAAAATATTTTTCTGCCAACATTTCTATTTAAGGAATAAGGCATCATATCTTCAGTATTATGAAGTGATCATTATAGTTGGGGCGGAATCAAATCCAATTAAGCCCGAAGGAGATTTGACCACGCCCGAACCGTAATAATCACCTCATAATATTCAAAGACTTATTCCTTGTTACTTATATCTATAATGATTTTCAGCAATTGTATGTAAGATTAAATATTGAACTATTGACATTTTTATGATATATTAATTTCTTATAATTATTCAAACCCCGCTTGCACCCCAATAACTTACGTATTTATAGGTCATCTGCGTCACCGATGAAATAAATTAAACTATATTGTTATACTTTCATGTTAAATACTGAAATCTGATTGGTTTAGACGCAGTTGATAATCCGTTCTATTACCCTCAGCGTTAGCAAAACACTTAGCAACGGGTAACACAACGAATTGTTACATGCGCTTAAATCATCCGCGTACGGTTCGCCGTAGAATTCATGTCATTTCTATATAAAAGTAGTAAAAATTTCTCTAAAATTAAGACATTCAGTATAATAAAATAAATAGTGCCTGTTTGGGAGGATAACAGTTGAAAATGACACCCCTCGCGTCGGTTGACAATAGTTTTCTCGGGGTGTCAATTTCAACTGTTACCCTCCCAAACAGGCACTATTTATATAATACGTTATTTTGATTCGTAGTGTTATCACAGACAATTTCACTGGAAAATGTAGATACATGTTTGTACATGTACTGACTGTAAACTTGCAAGAAATATTTAACTGTTTCTAATATATTCATTTCATTAAAAAAAAAAAAAGGAATATCCGGGGGTCCTTTTGTGAAATTTTACTACTATACTTAGAAGAATATTTTTTTTTTAAACTAAATTAAATGGTGACCAGGAAAGAAGATCAAACAGCATTAAAATTAACAGTTACCCCTTTTGGTTACACGCACCAGTCGTTATATATAAGATACATGTATACACCCTCTATCTAATTATACTCAAGGCACTCATCGCCGCCATCTTGGATTTATATAAAACTGTCATATTAGGTGGAATTTTTTATTGAAACTCATCGGTAAAAATATTTTGCGTCTTCCAATTGATTTATTGTAACATCTAAGCTTACAAACAATTCAACAAAAAGGTGCATTTCACCTGTCCATACTAAAACTCATTAAAAATCACCCTCAATCTGTATCTACCGTCTTAGAAATTTGAAAATACAACTTTCAAACCCAATATATGCCTGATTTTATGACGTCAGGCAATATTAGCGTCAGTTGTCTGTTCTTTTCGGAAAATAAATTCTTTTATTTTTTACAAGGCAAAATACTCTTGCAATTATAAAATATATAAAATGAATGGTATAAATGCACTTGAAGTATTTGTATTCATAAGTAGAGTTTTCCTTTTATGCTTAAACTGAAGTATGGTCCTTTAGCTTTTAAACATTTTTTTTAAACAATATGCCACTATAATGCATTCTGATTAAAATCATACACTCAACACATACAAAAGCCACACATCAAGAACGAAACTGAAATTTTATTTAATTACTTCAATTTAAAGTTTCCAAAAATTCTTTCACTTGAACTAATTTTAGCCACAAAATGACCTGGCGTTTTCCATTATACATTTTAGTTTTATTAATTAACACGTTGAATACATTTCTAAAGCTCTACTGAGTGTTGACCCTTTTAGAATTTTAACATTATCAATAGATTCATAATTATTCTAAAATAAATCTAACATCAATCAATACTATCTTTATTCCTCTAATCAATTCATCATTGTCATCATAACTATCATAATTATCAACAACAGCGTCGTAATTGTCATTATCTTTATTATCATCAGTCATCATCTTAGCATCATAACAGTGGCACGATTCTCAGTATCATCATCATCATCATCATCATCATCATCATCATCATCAATCTAATTAAAATTAGGCCATGCGGTTTTTTTTATTTCTTATGCCGTATAATCGGAAAAGCAACAGGCAAAGAAGTTAAGATGGAACCATCAATCTTCGTTAAAAAACTAACAAAATGAAGAACATTGTGGGTTTGATGAATGTTAAATTTATTTTTTAATTTTTTTTCTATCAATACACAATTTAAAGGAATAAATGTATGTAAAATTTCCTTACTACTACGGGGAAATTCGATACAATTAAAAAAACTAAATAATTTTTTTTGATGTTATGAGTCAGTAATGAAATATAAACTCTGACCATGCATCATAAATTGTGATAAGGTCGCTATATATAACATCGGTATAAATATGATGTGATTTATGTGTTTTCAAAATAAAAATTAATTTTAACTCGCACAATATTTTCTTTGGCCAAGAAAATGCCCAATTCATTTCCTACCTCAATGATAGCAACACACAGGTAGGGGTGGGGTGGGAGTAGGAGTGGGATGAATTAGGGGTGGGGTGGGAGTAGGAGTGGGATGAATTCCTTCTTCAGTAAAGATAACCTAGACGTAACGTTGAATCCATTCGTTAAAATGTCAGACATTCCTCTTTTGTAATAAAGAACTTAGTATTTATAAACTTCAAGGCATTTTTTAATCTTTTCAAGCTAATCAGATCTTGACCTTTAACTGTAACTTAAACTACGGACCTCTTCATTATGTTAATTATGAGTCGAATTTTTGTGGTATATGACTTAATAATATGGCTTAATAATCTTGTCACACATACTCTGGTTTTTCGTTGTTTACTTCATACATTTACTGTGGTTTTACATTTATTAAACAAATTAGAGTAATGTTTTTTTTTTTAAATACCGCTATGCCCTTCACGATAGGAATACTTACATTTTATAAATGTAAAACAAAGGATTCTTGTCAAATTACTTGTAGTCAGCCGGCCGTGTGACTTTTTAAAACTGAAGTTCCCTTCATATAAAATTTGCGTGAGAAAATTCAAATATTAATCTACTACTTACGGAAGCGTATTAGTGCCACATTTACACTTCACATTTTTTTTTTTATTTTCTACACTTTTTAAGTGTAAATTTTACACTTAAATCTGTAAATTTCACACTTTAATCTGTAAATTTTACTCTTAAATCTGTAAAATTCACACTTTAAAGTGTAAAATTCACACTTTAAAGTGTAAAATTCACACTTTAATCTTTTAAATGTATACTTTAAAGTGTACAATGCACACTTTAAAGTGTAATTTTTTCACTTTTATCTGTAAATTTTACACTTTAATCTGTAAAATTCACACTTTAAAGTAATTCACACTTTAATCTATAAATTTAACATTTTAATCTGTAAAATTTACATTTTAAACTGTAAAATTTACACTTTAATCTGTAAAATTCACACTTTAAAGTGTAAAAAAAGTGTACAAACAAGGACTGGGCTCTCTCTCTCTCTCTCTCTCTCTCTCTCTCTCTCTCTCTCTCTCTCTCTCTCTCTCTCTCTCTCTCTCTCTCTCTCTGGCGAGGGGTAGGGGGTTGCGCTGTATGTATCATAACCATTAAAATTAGTACCTTTGGCATACTTATTGTAGAGCAATACTCTCTCAAAAATTCTTTGACTTTCGTTGATACCTAAATAACACTAGGTTGATAATGATGCAAGGTATGTGTAATTCTTGCTGCGCTCGCCAGAACGGTAGCACCGTAAAACATATTAAATAGGCCTCAACCACCCCCCTCAATAACAATTATACTCAGACCCCACCCCATCTCTCCCCTCCGCTAGAAAATATTTCCCGGATTTACGCATAGCGACTGTACTTAGTCTATATTAGCTCGATTAATTCTTAAAACCTAGGTTTTTAGATTAGATTGCATATGTCAACGAAATCATGGTATGGGGGGCATTGCTGGATAATCCATTTCCAAGCATTCGATCTTTCCGAGTAATCATATAAGTTTTAGATTCTGAGATATTTCTCTCTAAAATTCATATATTTTTTAAGGTATCGTTTGTTTTTCTTCTCCATCCTTATCGAATTTATTGGAAAATCAGCTTTTTTTATTATACTCGGAGCATTCCCCTGTATAGCGTTTGATCGTAGAGGATTATCCATCTTTTGAACAATATTTTAGTATTCGTTGGGTTTATTTTACTTTTTACAAATACAAGTAGCTTAAAGGTCAAAGGTCATTCATTTTGACCTGTTGTTATGTGATACTTAACTTCCTGTTATAAATAAGAGGAAACTTTGAAACAAAGCCCTTTTATAAACTTGACTAAATAATGCTTACTTCAGCTGATTTCAATGGATAGTAAGACAAAAAGTTTACACATTATCTTCTGTTTAGTTTTATTAATTGACATTCATACTATGTCTGCTGAATAATAATGTATAGTGCAAAAACAGATTAATTCCATTTTTACGGGGATGGAAGGTGGGGGTTAGGAAACAGGGTTTAGATTTAGAACCATTTTAACAAGAGCTTGGACTTTGGGTAGTTGTGTCAAACAGCAACGTGACGTAGGCCTGTCTATTTTATCGCTGGCCACTCAGCCAAGGCTCTTCGAAATCAACAAGATTTGTTTGGCTTTTTAGCTAAGACTACGCAATCGATGCATATTTCGCTTGAAACCGCGTCATTTTTAACTTGCTTTGTTGCAAGGAACAGATAACTACGCCCTAATTCTGAAAGTCCAAGGTCTTGTTAAAATGGTTCTAACACATATGCATGTAACATTTAACGGTGTTTTACATTTACTTGCCACATATTCAACGTACTGAAATAATATTGTAAACGCACCATTTGTATTCAAGACAATTGCAAGGTGTGTTCATTACATTCACACGACAAGCTTTCGCAATTGTTTTCATAAATCTGTATTCGAAATCTTGCAGAGTCAATTTCGGTCCATCTATATATAACTGATATCGTGGGAGGCACATTCTAGTTTTACATCAGAGAGAGAGAGAGAGAGAGAGAGAGAGAGAGAGAGAGAGAGAGAGAGAGAGAGAGAGAGAGAGAAGTGGGGGTTGGATAACACCTAACTGGATTTAAAAGATTTTATCTAGTTACTGAAAAGATCGAAGAAAACCGTTAGATCCAATGAATGTATGTTCGTGTATATACACTTTTGTTGTCTTTGTATAAAATCGCTTCCGCATTCCAAGCAGGGGGTTTCCCGGTATACTTACATGCCTGTATTTCGGCTCTTGTCAATCGATTTCGTTTTATGTGTCTTAATGTCTCTTTTCATCGTACCTTCTAGGAACATCCTTCGATACCCCTGTTAAGCATTTATAGTTACAGCCACTTTTCGATAAATTCTTTAGTTCTGCGAAAAATTAACAAAACCCTCTCCCCATGCAAATTGATATTCAAAGAATCTGGATCAGAAGTTCTGGCGTAAGTGTGGAGCTCAGCTGATCGTGTTGTAGAACTGAAATGATACTTTAACAATATTTTTCTACAAACCATTCTATCAAACGGTCTAGCTATGTTGTTTGAAAAGTAAAATCTCTAACAAATAGTTGATAAATACGTGACTTCTTGGTGAACAAAGACAATGATCATGGAACACCCCCCCCCCCCCCCTCCACATAAAAGTGCATTGAACTTTGGAGCGAAACCACATCAGCTCTTTTTTATTTTTATAAGGAATAAGAGATTATTTCTTGGGTATTATGAGATGATCATTATGATCGGATGTGATCAAATCCAATAAAGTTCGAAGAAGATTTGATCACGCCCGAACAGCGATGATCACCTCATAGTATTCAGAGAATGTTGACATTTTACGTTATATTCATTTCGTGTAATTATCATGCAAACCCCACTTGCGCATCCACAGTACGAAATTTGCGCCATTGATGAAATGTATATTGAATTATACGTTCATGTCATCACAGAAAAAGCCACCGGAATATGTAAATATTTATCTGTATTGAGTGTATAAGCTGGCAAGAAATATTCATATGTTCTTCATGAATACATTTCATTAAAGAAAGGAATATTCGGTTGTACTTTTGTGAACTTTTATGAATAATGTGTAGAAATATTTTGTTTAATCGATAATGATCAAAAAACCAATCAAGCGGCATTAAGACTAACTCTATCTGGTAATTCGTAAATTCTTTTTTTGCACGTCATATTGAACAATATAAATGCACTTGAGGTAACAAATATCAGTATTTGTTTTCTTTTTATGCTAAAACTCAATACAGTCCTTTACCTCCTACTAGGGCTTTCACACAATATGATATTACAGTACATTCTGATCAAAACAAACACTCAACACATACAGAAGCTAAACACATGAAGATCGAAACTAAAACTAAACTCAACACTATTGAAAGTTGCCAAAAATGTCATTCACTTGAATTAAATTTACCCACAAAATGACCTGGCGTTTTTTCATTATATATACATTTTAGTTTTATTAATTAACACGTTGATTACATTTCTAAGACTCTGTTGACCCATATGGTTTTATATTTATTAATAGATCCATGATATAATTATTAAAAAAAATCTAACATCAATCAGTATTACATGTATCTTTATTCCTCTCATCAATTCATCATTGTCGTCATTACTATCATGATTATCAGCAACAGCAGCGTAGTTATCATCATCATTATTATCATCGGTATAGTCATCATCTCAGCATAATATTTAATTTTTTATTTATTTATTGTTTTCATTATTTTCTTAAAATAGGTTTCCAAATAGCCTGGTGAGAAATGCTAATCTATCTCATATTGATTTAAGGGTTGTATTTACAGTACCTTTCTCTGAACGACACTAAAAGGGATAGGATTTTCCCCATACGTGCTTAACAAGTATTTAAATATCACCTTGGTTAAAATATTTAGAATAGCTGAAATTCTTTGGATTTTGTTATGAAAAGCCTTTTAAGCCCTTTACAATTTGATAACGAACAAACATTTTGTAAAAATTTGCTGTATTAATAAATTTCCAATTTCATGCTTTGGGTTTGATTTTTGACCACCAATTAAGAATTTATATATATTTTTATACACGTAGATCTATCATATCAAAAATTGGAAATGGCTGTATTTGTTTTTCAAAAATCCTTTGGAAAGCACTACACTTAGTCATTATTTTACAAGGTTATCATTCAACGTAATGGTATTGTTATCGCGGAAATGTTGACATTTTAATGTCAAGTATGTTCAAAGTGTCCTTTACGTTTACAGGGAAAGTCTCGCTTCGTACTAGGCCTGATATTTTTTTTATTAAAACAAATACAACTTACGTAAATATACACTTTCCAATTAATATTTCTTTTAAAATAAAAATTAGAAATTCTACCATATGATTGGCCATTTTCTGTCTTTTGAAATACTTCAAAGGGAAATTGTAGTGTCTTCTCGCGTGTGTGTATTCAGGGAAAAAAAATCCGGTGTTTGTATCTAGTCGTCATTACACCAAACGTTGATACTTATTTTAAATTAGAACCATTTTAACAAGACCTTGGACATTCAGTAGGATGTAGCTATTTCCTGCGTCAAAACAACTTAAAACTGACGCTGGTTTCAAGCGAAATAAACACCGATTGCGTAGTCTTAGCTTAAAAGCAAGACAAATCGTGTTGATTTCAAAGAGCCATCACTGAGTGGCTAGCAATGAATTAGACAGGCCTACGTCACACAACTACCAAAGCCAAAGGTCATGTTAAATTGTTCTATGACTATTTGTAGTCATAGTTAACACTAAATTTTATTCTTATGTAAATATTTGTAGTCATAAGACCGAGTTTTATATTTAGATAAACATTTGTTTGAAGACAATAGGCGGAATTCTCTTTAAGCTGCACTCTATACGTATATATTTCTAAACTGATTGAAAATGCTGTTTCTAAATTTGCATCCACTTAAGATGAGGTTAAGAGAGAGAGAGAGAGAGAGAGAGAGAGAGAGAGAGAGAGAGAGCAGTGTTTGGAAAACAGCTGACTAAATGGCATCTTTATGACTTTAAACTAATATGCAGCTTTTAATTCTTATCAGAGGATTTCGCTGTTAGTTTGTACTTAATTTGAATTTCATGAATCAAAACTTTTTTTTTCATTTTTTAGGTGGAAAACATGATAGCTGTCTATTAGAATGGAATGTTATACGGTATATCTTTTACAAAAAAAAATATACCGGTATATTTTTCGTTTGTGTTAAAAAATGACAAAACAATTGATTGGCTTTGTTTTGCTTGTTCAGATTTCTAAAATTGCATGATGCTAGTCATTTTAAAGCATAACTTAATCGTTGTTTTAAGTTATAAGTTACAAACCATTTTTTCTCAAAATCTGGTTTAGTTTCATTTGAAGTGCCATTGCATATATATTATTAATAGTTAACTTTGAATGCTTTATAGTTTATGCATTGTCAGGTATTATTACCAGATTTAAATTATAAAATGATACTCTGTTGATGTTTTCAGATAACAGACGTTATCACATAATATTTAATTGTGTATGCATATCTGCAATCCTTTGTTGATTGACATCCACCCCATCCCCGCCTACAACATGGTTGAATAAACGCAGCGTACTTTGAAGTTGTTGTTAAAAATTATATTATAATGTGGTTGGCTTTTGGTTGGGGGGTTATCGGGGAGGAAGGAGGTCCGTACTGTGTGCACATAAAGGATAGGTTAAAGGTATTCACTGTATAATGGTCATGCATATTTTGTACCGTAAAAAATTAATGGTCCTCTATTCTTAATCATGATATCTTTTTGATGTTGCTAGTAAAAAAAAATACTCCACCTAAGAAATTTTAAAAATTTAAACTATTGCACGTTGAATTTTATATTAAAGTCCATGGGCTATTTACGCATGTTAAATATGTTTAGATATTGTAAAGTTATTTGAAACTCATCCTTATTTCTTGGTGAATATTTTTATAAACTTTCTCTTCATTAAGATATGAAATCAAATGAAACAATTACCCCAGATATTTTGACAATATTTTTTTTTTCATCAAAGGAATATAACATTTCAAAAAGTTTAAGGTGCAAAGTGACCGGCTTCTTATAAGTTGTCTGTTATGTAAATTTGGTTCATTTATTTAACTGATTTAAAATGATTCAAATTTAAAATTGTTCAAAATATCTTCATCATACATTGATACCTTAAATTATTTTGAAATTATTGAGAATAAAACTTCGAAACCAATCATTAGTTTCAATACAAAATTAAAATTTAACGATATTTTAAACTTTACAGGATTTGTTTTGTTAAAAAAAAGCCCCAAGTTTGATTTTTTTTTTCTATTTTAAACAATTCTGCACGTTGCCGTGTTATCAAGTTCATAACCTTTGTGTGATATGAAAGTCAGGGGAAAAACTTTTGATAAATAAATAAATAATAAAATAATCTACTGTTTAAACAAATGATAAAGATTTCAAGGTAACACAATAATCGTGTGTTCATTGGTATAAATAGTGAGTTTGAAGGGACCCAACAAAAAAATATATAAGACTACAGTCATTAATCTGCGGAGGGGGGAGGGGGAGGGGTCTGTGAGTGTGTAGACAGAGTCAACTGGGTCTGAAATCCCCGCGGAAAACCTAATTAAAATGTCAGATCAAATGAATTGACGCATCAAGGTTAACAACCTGCATTCTCCAGATCAAGCCAATAAAAGAGATTACTTTATACCTCTGAGGAAAAGCAATTTACGTCAGTTTTATTTTTGGAATACTAGTGCTGATACCAACTAATTATACAGCTTATCAATGCAAATGCATGATGGTGTGCCGTACACATTTATTAACTGTCCTCAAAGCCTATAGTTTATTTTCAGTCACACTCATACTTTACTCAATAAAATTACAAATTTTGTTGGAATTAACAGGAAACTTATAAGATTAATATTGATTTTTATCATGAAATAAAATATTATTCACTTAACATACAATTTGCGGAAGTCACCATCAAAAAATGTCAATATCGCCATTCAGTGAAATGCTTTTCTTTAATTGTTATTTATGAACATCTTTCATGCTATCTTAGAACCATCTTAACAAGAGCTTGGAGTTTGGGTATATGTGTCAAACAGCAATGTCATGTGACGTAGGCCTGTCTATTTCATTGCTGGCCACTCAGCCATGGCTAGCTTTTGAGCTAGAACCATTTTAACAAGAGCTTGGACTTTGGTCAGTTGTGTTCAACAGCAATGTGACGTAGGCCTGTCTATTTTTAGTGTCGGCCACTCAGCCATTGCTCTCTGAAATCAACAAGATTTGTCTGGCTTTTTAGTTCAGACTACGCAATCGGTGCATATTTCGCTGGAAACCAGCGTCATAATGAACTTGTTTTGACGCAAAAATAGATAGTTACGTCCTACAGAAAGTCCAAGGCCTTGTTAAAATGGTTCTAAGACTACGCAATCGGTGTATATCTCACTTGAAACCATCATCATGTTTGATTTGCTTTGATGCAAAAGTTAAATAGTTACGTCCAACCGAACTTCAAGGCCTTGTTAAAATGGTCCTATCATTCAATGCATGCAAATTCCTTACAGTTTGGCACTAAGCTTTGAAAAGTTGCAGTACGCAGGTCGGATCTGACAGCTGGTTATCGCATGGGGAACACCATAGTAATGTGATGTCTCTGTGCCTTTGGAAAACGCAGACATCCCTCATCATGCCAGGGTTAAATACAAGGGACTTAATCATTGCAGTCTGTACGCGTCATTGTTAATTTGTGTGCCCCATAGTTAAACGATAACTCAGTCTATCGGTATTTGTGTAATTTAGGATATTTCTGAGGTAAATGTACAAAGGCCTTTACAGGTTTTGTAAGCAATAAAGAATGTCAGGTGGTAATTACACTTTCTCTATTTAGCTAATAAATACCTAGTTTGGAATGTAAATTAAATACATAAAATAGCTGTTACGTGTTCCTGATGGATGGTTTCCATACAAAGCGAGTTATCTAGCATGGGTCTAAAATATTTGTTTGACGAAACTTGTTCAAATCAATGTTAAGCCTGCAAGATAATTGAGTGTAGAATATTAGATATTTATAAACAAAGTTTGATATCATCTTTTTCGACATCTCCGAAGAGAAGGTTATATCAACACCTTGTGGATAATTTTTGTTTGCAAACTTATCTTAGGAGACCGATTAATTATACTTCAAAAAAATTTATAAGTATTTTTCGAACTTCATCACACTCTTTAAATATTGAAAAAGGTCGACACAACAAGGTGCCAAGAAATGAAAGATTTTGTAATCATTGCAATAAAAATTTTTTAGAAGATCAGTTCCACTTTATACTCATATGTCCTTTTTACGCTGAATTACGAAAGAAATTTATAAAGAGTTTTTATTACAAAAAACCAAGTGTTTTTAAGCTAGCTAAACTTTTAAGTTTTGACAATACAATGGAACTCAATAATTTAGGAAAATATTTGTCTAGCGCTTTCAAAATGAGAGCGCAGCATTGTAATAATACTACAGTTTAAGCTACTTATCATACATTTATGTCCATTCATATCTGAAGATATGTACATGATTATATTGTCTTAATATGTCCACTCACTTACTGCACATTGCACATTTGTATATAATTTTATATGTATTATAATTTTATATTATTCCGAAGAGTTGCAAAGCTCAAGGATAATAAATTGAATTGATAAGGTTAATGAGTGATCAATTTTCTTATGGAATGCAATCAGCTAGATGCAATAAAGGTGAGAAAAGCCTTATTTGGAGACTAGGCTGACGTTTTTTGGACATTACTGGGTTTTTCTTCACTTTTTACAATAATAAGATATTCTTATTCTGTAGTTTTGATGTCAGGTATATATTGTTAATCAATCATAGTTTAAGAATTCATGTTATTTTTTCATGAGTTAAAATTCTAACTGGAATTTATATACTTCTTTTTTTTTTAGATACAGTTACAACTTGAAAGCATACATGTATCATTATATTAATTGCGTGACATTACATTTATGATATAGGACACGATATTTCTAACAAGCATGCTGCCAATGCATGATTTGTAAGTAGATATGGGAACATACATGCTGTTCTATAGAAGTTTGTATTTTAGGTATTTTACAGACTGATTACAGATTTAATCTAAATATTTAATCTGGAAAACCACGATTGAAAGACAACCGACCAATTCATCAGCCATTGCACACTTTGTTTAAATTAGTTGTTAATTATATTTTTAGAGCTCGTGTGCATTTTGCATGTTTTGGGAGTTAATTTTATAAACCAAAAAATAGAGTGTTTTCTTTAAAAAAAATATCTTCTCTAGAAGCATTCAATTCAATTCTTTCGCTCAAGACCGGTTCATTGGTATTTGAGGTTCAAAATCAGTATATACAAATGATCACGAATACAGTCAAGGATCACATGTACAGTAGAAGTAATAATGACGAAAAAAGATTAAAATCACAATACAATAGGTTGTTAAAGTTGGTTTCTGGAAGAACAGACTTTGAAAATTTTCTTAATAAATATTGACAAGTTTTTTAGTTTTTCTACATTGAAAGTATTCATGAGCTCGTTAAATTTTATAATATTTGGGTTTTCATAATATCTCTTGGGTAAAAACATTTTCCTATCGTTTACAAAATGTGTACATCCTAAAATATAATGAAAGTCATCCCCAATACTATTAGAATTACACATTGTACATTTTCTTAGATGTACTAGAACATTTCTTTTTGTTTTCTACTTTTACTGGATATGAGCATTGATTTAAAAAATTAAGACAGTTGCGATCAATTTTCATATTGTTTTATATTTCTGTTTGGTGTTAGCATTTGAAAAATAACACTCTATAGTTAAATTAATGAAAATGTTGAAATGCAATCTAAAGAAATCATGTCTTGATATGCTTAATCCTTTAATTGTATCCCCGCATCCAATTTGTATTAAGATGTAAAGTGATTGTCTTTTGTAAATCGATTTAATCCTTATTTTATTTTTTTAGATAACATTGAACAAACTCGTCCCCACTTTTTAAAACAGAATAAATAAAATCAACGAGCAACTTTATAATTATATAAATCAAGTTTCGAGGTTCGACGAGGAAAATCTTCAGTCCTGTACGAATTAGGATTTAGGGGATTTGCGAAGTTGTTTTATGATTTGTTAAAACAGTTAAAGTTTATATAATTATTTCTTGTGGTGAAGTATTTTTGGCTAATTAGTTGTATCTACAAACATTTATTTTAGCCACTACAAACAATGATGTAACTGTTTGGGTCACATATTGACATCTATTAACAAGGCTGCTGTGGTGAGATATGTGGCCCCTGGGTCTCGTATTCTTGAATATGGGGCCAGTTTTGTTGGTACTAAGAGAGCTCATTGATGGTAAAAACATACACTATAGTGCGCCATTAATGTGTTATGAATATATATATACGCTTTAGATTTCGATTCATCACAAGGATTAATTGAAAAAGTATTAAATCAAGTTTTATAGCATTAAAACATTTTAAGGTAATTTCATGCAAGAATTTTTTTTATCTTTTTTTAGATAAATCATTTTGTCAACGGGTTTGAGATTTATGCATGAAGTTTTCACTTCCTGGTTCAAAATCTACGTTGGCCATACTAAGGAATTTAACTTCCTGGTTAGCTGATTGGACATAGCAATCTGCCATTAGTTTTATGATACGTGTACAAATGCACTCTTTGAAAATAATTTCTTGAAGAATTGTTCCTATATTTTCTTCGTTTAGAAAGTAGACTTTCCAGAATTCTTGCGCCTTACATAATTATCTTATTCAGAGTAAACTTTATTTTCTAAGATTAAACTCTTCAAAAACATCTATTTATGCAGAAACGTTTACGTATATCATTTTTTCCCACCATGAATAGACTCGTTTAACTAAGTTATTTTTGTAAAATGTTTTTCCTTGTACAGAAAGGCCATTGATAGGAATAAATATAAATTTTAAATTCCCGGGTTTTACCGTGGCTGGACAATGGTTGCCCTGTGTTTTTACTATGGCAATGCATTCAATAATGATCTGATTCAATTCTTCTTCTTTTTTTAAGTTGTAGATATATAAATTTAACAATTAAACGTTTGCACCGAAAGTTTGTTTACCTCCCAAGTAATATATGATCTTAATTTTAGTACACCAAAAATTCGAGTTATAAGTTAAATCATCTTTCGTATCAGTTTTATTTTTATCAATATTTTACAGTTTATACATTCAAAATAACTATACATCATTTTTACGATAAAAACATAGCATGACATGCGTAAATCAAATATAGTGAGTTCTTTCATGGTAAAGTTGGTGAATACGGGTATATAATTAGCTTATACATCCTCTACTCCTTCCCCCTAAATATTGACGTCACGCACTCAAAACCCAGCCCCACCGTTTCCAGTGAGATAAAGTCCTTCTTCTGAATTATTGATGAAATACAATTTCCAGCCACGTGTCGACCCTTGTATTTTCATAATTTTCATATTAATCATTATAAGTTTTTTTTCTTTTTTTGTTTGTTTGTATGTGTGGTTTTTTGTGTCTTTTTTTTTTGGGGGGGGGGGTGTTTTTATAGGTTTTTATGTTTGTTTTGTTTTGTTTTTCGTTTGTTTTGTTTTGTTTTTTGTTTGTTTTGTTTTTTGTTTTTTGGTTTTTTTTTTGTTTTTTTTGTTTTTTTTTTGGGGGGGGGGGGGGCATTTCTTACTGAATCATTCTTTATGATTGACCATATATTATTTTCTGCACTTTCAACTTTTCCACGGTTTCTGGGTATATATACATGTACATGTACGTCTGTAGTATGTACTTGAACTTAAGAAAAACCTAGCATAAGTCAAAAGAAGGACAAACTTATAGAAATTCCGTTCCTGTCATTCACTCTTTCCTCTTTTATTATTAATGGTAAAAACGACCTTCGAAAATCTTTGAATATGATCTAAGGACACAAATGCAAATGGAATTAAATTAAAAAAAAATATTGTGAGTCAAACATTTTGCATAAGAATAATTCTATTTATATTGTGTATCATGATTATAAATTAAAAGAAAATGCGTTATAAAGCTTAATGTTTTTTACGATTAACCGATTACTGAAATGTAATTTTCCGGTTAAGCTCTTAAACGCGGTTAACCAATCCCCAAGTGACATTCCTTAATATGAAGTATGACAGGCAATTGTTTTAAGATCGTGGTATTTTACTATTGTCTCCCCTATATCTTAGACTAAAAATGACATATGAAAAGACATAAATGCGTGTTGCTTCAAAAATAGTCATTTTCTAATAAATCTATTTCAAGATTACAATTACGCAATTTTCCGTCTATTTTGCATGATTTTCTAGTCCCGAGGGAAGCTGATATTCACGTTTAAAATATTTTTCTTTTTTTTTTGACAATTTCTATTGTTCGTGTCGTTAGCCATTTTTAGTGCTTTATATATTCAGTTTACTGGCTTAGTATCTATAAATTAGATCCGACACTTTAAAGATGTCTAGTGTTGTTGATTCTATTCAGTGCTTTATATATATATATATATATATATATATATATATATATATATATATATATATATATATATATATATATATATATATATATATATATATATATATATATATTACAATTTATTCAGAATTCTGAAGTCGTCAGAGCAATTTATAAATGTAGGAAAACCTAGCTATAGGACTCAGACGTTTGTTTGTTTGGGTTTTTTTTTATAACAGTTCATCTTATGATATACTATGGGGTAAACATTGTTTACGGAAACAAGTGCTCGTGGCAGAGGACTTTGGTTATGCGTATTTTACAGAGCTCTTTTGATTCGTAATCAATTTTAAGAGGGCTGGCTGGTCTACGTCATTTTCATACTAATAATAATTTCACCGAGAAGACGTAGTTTAAAGATATAGGATTATATTAAAATATTTCATCTTAAATATTCAGATTTCTTCTTTTCTAAAAAAAATTTTAAGGTTAAACATCATATTTATCATTTTAAGGTACATGTATGTCTGGTAGGTAATTTGTTGTGCAGCTTTAATTCATAAGTAACTTTTTAAACATGTTACATTAATCTCTCATTCGTATTGTGTTCAATTTACAACTCAAGGTTTTCCCATATGTCAGCGATGCTTAAAAAAATTCCAATCTGATGAGAACTTCAGAAAAATAAAAGATTTATTTCGCTGTGCCAAGTGGCTTTTTTTTTTTTTATAAAGATAAAAGCTACAAAAAGGGATTGTTTCAAAGCTTGCTAGTAACTTTTAGATAAATCTTTCTTAACCAAAAAGCTATTTGAAAGGTCTTATTTTTAGCGTACACGCGAGTGAAATTTCGATACCTTGAATTATAAAGTAACTGAAAAACCGCTGCCAAACTTCCTCAATTATACTCAAGAGTATTGTTATATTCTTTAACCAAGTGTTTTCTTCTCTAACATTTTCTTACTATGTTTATATACAATGTTCTATTTAATATATGATATCTTACGATGTTCTAATTCTATTCAGATTAGTGGCTTTAATTTTACACTACAGAAATTTAATATCATACAAAAATTATTTAAACTTTCTCAATTAACAACCATGAATAATTTTATTTAGAATCATTTATTACAAAAATGACTTAACATTTCTTATTTTTAAATTCCTCTTTCCGTTTGTAAAAATAGAAATTATGAAACTTGATAGCATTGAATTCTTTGTTACAATGTTTTTATCGCTTCTTGTGTTAATCTTGATGCAGGTTGATATAATGCAAAGGTATCAATAATTTTGCGTCATTTCTAGAGAATGTATTGTGTGTTGCTCCATTTAAAAAAAATTGCATATATAATAACAGTCGTGCTTCGGGTTGGTCATCATTATCGCAAATATTTGTATGTATTTGTTTCGTTTATACATGAAAGTGTTCTATAAAGAACTAAACTTGATTAGTTATACAGTAATTAAGGATGTTTTCATTTATCAAACATTATCATCATTATGAATATCATCCTTAACAGAACTCCCATGATCAATATTGTGAAATTCATCATCATCACCATCATCGATACATGTATCATCATCACAATCGTCTTCATCATCACAATCATCTTCATCATCATCACTGTCAAATGTGTATTATTCAGTAAATATAAAAAGGACATGAAGCTTTCAACTTTTATCAACATTTTAATAACAAAGAAATCAATTTTGTTGAATAATAAAAGATACATTCAGAAGACAATACACAACAAGACAATGAACCACTCACCCACTCTGCACTCACTCACAGTTCTGTCGTTGAAATCATTATCGATTTTCATCACAAATTTCAATTCCTTTTCAAACACCTGTTTCAAATATGTATACATTTTGGATATGTATAAATAAAACTAGTATAACTAACACGTACACACTGTAAATTTATACGTCATAATTTACAATAATTTGTACATACAAAATTGTTTTCTAGTTCATGTTCGTAGAACACACATATATCTTATTTACACACCCACATCAAAAATAACATAAACGAGGATTAATTTTAAGAAATATGATAATCATTGACTGAATCTAACTCTGAATTGTTAAAGAGAGTGGAAACAATTCTGTCTTCACTTCATTTTTTATGCATTCTTTTTAAATCTCTAAAAATTAAACACAGTGAATTCGTTTTCAAGAAAAAACAAACAAACAATGTTTCAATCCATTCAAATATTGATATACAGGATTTCAGACTACAAAGAAATCAAGATTTATGCTAGACAGTAAACACTGTATTTCCTTTTTACAGGCTGACATCATAATCCTCATGGAATCTCTCATTCCGCAAATTTTGTATTCCATTACGTCCACTCCAAAGGCCACGTAAAATTAAAATAGATTGATGTTAAGACCTAGATATCACATGAGACCAGAGGGGGGGGGGGGGGGAGGGAGGGAGGGGGTGAAACAATTTTCCCAAAATTCCCCTGCCCTGTACAGAGGTATGACGCTATAGGTCCCGAGGGAAGGTGATATTCACGTTTAATTTTTTTTTTTTTTTTTGAAGAGATGTACATATAATATTTTCTTCGCGTAATTTGAGTGTTGCATGGTGTGATCTTCTGGATACTAGTATATAAATAGTGCCTGTTTGGGAGGGTAACAGTTGAAATTGACACCCCGAGAAAACCATTGTCAACCGACGCGAAGCGGAGGTTGACAATGGTTTTCGAGGGGTGTCAATTTCAACTGTTATCCTCCCAAACAGGCACTATTTATTTTGTTATACTGAATGTCTTTTTTAAAATTTTTAAGAAAATTTTACTGCTTTTATATAGGAATAACGTGGATTCTACAGCGAACCGTACGCGCATAATTTTCGCGCATGTAACATTTTTTAATGTTACCCGTTGCCAAGTGCGTTGCTAACGCTGAAGGTAATAGTAAATATTATTAACTGCGTCTTAACCAATCAGATTTCAGTATTTAACATGAAAGTATAACAATGTAACATATCACAAGCGAGTGTGTGTGTGTGTATATATATATATATATATATATATATATATATATATATATATATATATATATATATATATATATATATATGACAATTTCTATTGTTCGTGTCGTTAGCCATTTTTAGTGCTTTATATATTCAGTTTACTGGTATATTAGATCCGACACTTTAAAGATGCCTAGTGTTGTTGATTCTATTCAGTGCTTTATATATATTTATATATTACAATTTATTCAGAATTCTGAAGTCGTCAGAGCAATTTATAAATGTAGGAAAACCTAGCTATAGGACACAGACGTTTGTTTGTTTGGTTTTTTTTTTTTTTATAACAGTTCATCTTATGATATACTATGGGGTAAACATTTTTTACGGAAACAAGTGCTCGTGGCAGAGGACTTTGGTTATGCGTATTTTACAGAACTCTTTTGATTTGTAATCAATTTTAAGAGGGCTGGCTGGTCTACGTCATTTTCATACTGATAATAACAATTTCACTGAGAAGACTTAGTTTAAAGATATAGGATTATATTAAAATATTTCATCTTAAATATTCAGATTTCTTCTTTTTTAAAAATTTGTTTAAGGTTAAACATCATATTTATCATTTTAAGGTACATGTATGTCTGGTAGGTAATTTGTTGTGCAGCTTTAATTCATAAGTAAGTTTTTAAACATGTTACATTCTCTCATTCGTATTGTGTACAATTTACAACTCAAGGTTTTCCCATATGTCAGCGATGCTTAAAAAAATTCTAATCTGATGAGAACTACAGAAAAATAAAAGATTTATTTTGCTGTGCCAAGTGGCGCTTTTTTTTATCAAGATAAAAGCCATAAAGGGGGTTGTTTCAAAGCTAGCTAGTAACTTTTAGATAAATCTTTCTTAACCCAAAAGATATTTAAAAGGTCTTATTTTAGCGTACACGCGAGTGAAATTTTGAGACCTAGAATTATATAGTAATTATAAACCGGTGGCAAACTTCCTCAATTATACTCAAGGGTATTGCTATGTTCTTTAAACAAGTGTTTTCTTCTCTTCTATTTTCTAACTATGTTTATATACAGTATTCTATATATGCAGTATTCTATATATGATATTTTAAGATGTTCTAATTATATTCAGATTTGTGGGGTTTTTTTTAAATACAGAAATAATATCATACAAAAATTAAAATTTCTCAAATAACAACCAAAATATATATATCATGTAGAATCCCCCGCCATTCGCCTGTTAATTGTATGTATTATATGCCTATGAGCCACATGGCTCCTTTGGTCAATAAAGAATACCAACCATGAATAGAATTCATTTATTACAAAAATGACTTAACATTTCTTATTTTTAAATTCCTCTTTCCGTTTGTAAAAATAGAAATTATGAAACTTGATAGCATTGAATTCTTTGTTACAATGTTTTTATTGGTTCTTGTGTTAATCTTGATGCAAATTTCTATAATGCAAAGGTATTAATAATTTTGCGTCATTACTAAAACATAGGTAATCATAGATTACTAAGCTCACCGAGACGGAGCATCACCCTTATGAGACATCACCTTCATAAGACCACCTTTATCATTTTATATGAAAATCATACTTTATGATCTTGGATATTCATGGATTCTGTTTTGACAAAATATCGTATATCATCTGATAAAATTTTTTATGATAATCACATGTTCATATGTTATTCAATACAATGATATAAAATGAAATATTGCATCATGTCATATTTATAATATATATCATATAATACAATAAAATACCTAATAAACAATAATGAGATATGATATTGTAACGTATGATATGACATTGTATTGTGTTATACCTTATTGTATTTGATCACATAATACAATATCATAAAATATAATACAATATAGTATTATATTACGATATCATATTACATAATACAACATAACATTGAAACATGATATTATATTGTATAATATAGTATGATATTGTATTGAATGACACTGAAACATATTTGATACATTATATGATATTATATCATATAATACGTCAATATAATTTGATTCCAACATTGTATCTTATCAAATGATACAATATTATGTGATAAAGTAAAATATTATAAAATACATTATTATATTATACATATTGTATCATATGACACAATAATATATATTACAATATCATATAATACAATTTCATGTGATATGATAATATATCATATAAACCAATATCATATCATACAATATCGTATGATACAATATTATATAATATTACAATATATTATACAATTTCATGTGATATAATTCTATATAACTGAAACCAATATCATATTATACAATATTGTATATTACAATATTATAGAATATACAATATTGTATCATAGGATACAATATAATATTTTGCAATATCTTATGTAATTGTATCATGTGATAAAATAATAAATTAAAATACAATATAATATTATACAATATTGTATCATAATATACAATACTATACATAACAATATCATGATACAATATCATATAAAATATCAAAAAAATTGATACAATATCATATCTTATCGTATAACTTTTTATAATATAACATAAGATATCACATTGTATCATATCAAACAATATTGTTTAATAATTACAATACTATATCATAGGAATCATGTTATATCATTTTAATATCAACAAACACATCTATCTATCGAGCTGGTTCAAGTGAGGTAGGAGATTTCTTTAGCATCCTTGATAATGGAGATCAGGCTCTGCATCTGAAGCAACCTCTGCATTTAATTTATAATAAAGTTAAATCAACTATGCAAGCTATCATCTATAAAACATGTGACCTGTTCCAAAAAACTAAACCTCATCCAGCATCCGAAACCTATGGCTCAGATTCAGCATTCAAGCCCATCAGGTGCATTGGTATCATAAGATGCATCATCCATGCAAGTTTGGTGAAGTTTGGACCAGTAATAACTAAGATATCATCATCAGAGGGCACTAGCAATTAAAACCTTAACTTCCTCCAGCATCCACAACCTATGGCTCAGATTCAGCATCCATGCCTGTCAGGTGCATCTGTATCATAAGACACACCATCCATTAAAGTTTGGTGAAGTTAGGACCTGTAATAACTAAGATTTATTTTTTAGCATCCTTGATAATGGAGATCAAGCTCTGCATCTGAAGCTACCTCTGCGATTCATTCATATTACAGTTAAATCAACTATGCAAGTTTGAAATAGTACTATCATCTATTAAACATGTGACCTGTTCCTAAAAACTTAACTTTTCCTGCATCCGAAACCAGACTCAGCATTCAAGCCTGTCAGGTGCATCAGTATCATAAGACACACCATCCATGGAAGTCTGGTGAAGTAAGGACAAGTAATAACTAAGATATCATCATCAGAGGGCACCTGTTTCAAAAACTTTATTTAACCAGCTCTTAAAACCTTAACCTCCTCCAGCATCCGAAACCTATTGCTCAGATTCAGCATTCAAGCTTGTCAGGTGCATCAGTATCATAAGACGCACCATCCATACAAGTTTGGTGAAGTTAGGACCAGTAGTAACTAAGATATAATCATCAGAGGGCACCTGCAACAAAAACTTTAACCAGCTCTAAAAACCTTAACCTCTTCCAGCATCCGAAACCTATTGCTCAGATTCAGCATTCAAGCTTGTCAGGTGCATCAGTATCATAAGACGCATCATCCATACAAGTTTGGTGAAGTTAGGACCAGTAGTAACTTAGATATTGCTATCAATGGGCACCCGCAACAAAAACTTTAACCTGTTCCAAAAACCTTAACCTTCTCCAGCATCCGAAACCTATAGCTCAGATTCAGCACTCAAGCCTGTCTGGTGCATCAGTATCATAAGGCACACCATCTATGCAAGTTTGGTGAAGTACGGACCAGCAGTAACTAAGATATTGCTATCAAAGGGCACCTGCAACAAAAACTTTAACCTGGTCCAACAACCTTAACCTCCTCCAGCATCTGAAATTTAGGACCCAGATTCAGCATCCAAGTCTTTCAAGTCCATAAGTAAGTCCAGATGCATCATCCATGCAAGTTTGGTGAAGATAGGACAAATAATAGCTTAGATACAGGACCTGCAACAAAAACTTTAACCAGGTCCGGACGCCGACGCCGACGCCACCGCCGACGCCGAGGGTATAGCATAAGCTCTCCTTGACTTCGTCTCGGTGAGCTAAAAATGTATTGTGTGTTGCTGCATTTAAAAAAAAGTTTGCATATATTATAACAGTCGCGCTTCGGATTGGTCATTAATATCGCAAATATTTGTATGTATTTGTTTCGTTTATACATGAAAGTGTTCTATAAAGAACTAAAATTGATTAGTTATACAGTAATTAAGGATGTTTACATTCATCAATTATTATCATCATTATGAATATTATCCTTAATAGAAATCCAATGATCAATATTGTGAAATTAATCATCATCATCATCATCATCATCATCATCATCACCATCATCGATACATGTATCATCATCACAATCATCTTCATCATCATCACTGTCAAATGTGTCATATTCAGTAAATATAAATAAGGACATGAAGCTTTCAACTTCTATCAACATTTTAATAACAATGAAATCAATTTTGTTGAATAATAAAAGATACATTCAGAAGACAATACACAACAAGACAATGAACCACTCACCCACTCTGCACTCACTCACAGCTCTGTCGTTGAAATCATTATCGATTTTCATCACATATTTCAATTCCTTTTCAAACACCTGTTTCAAACATTGTATATATTTGGATATGTAGGCTGAAATAAAAATGGTAAAACTAAACATACACACGGTAAATACGTCATAATTTACAATAATTTGTATATACAAAAGTGTTTTATAGTTCATGTTCGAAGAACACACATATTTCTTATCTACACACAAACATCAAAAATACAGTAAACGAGGATTAGTTTTAAGAAATATAATAATTATTGTTTGAATCTAACCCTGAATAATTAAGAAAGTGTAAACAATTCTGTCTTCACTTCGTTTTTATGCATTCTTTTTAAATCTCTAAAAATTAAACACAGTGAATTCGTTTTCAAGAAAAAAAAACCCAATACTTCAATCCATTCAAATATTGATATACAGGATTTCAGACTACAAAGAAATCAAGATTTATGCTAGACAGTAAACACTGTATTTCCTTTTTAACAGGCTGACATCATAATCCTCATGGAATCTCTCACACCGCAAATTTTGTATTCCATCACGTCCACTCCAAAGGCCACAAAAAATTAAAATAGATTGATGTTAAGACCTAGATATCACATGAGACCAGGAAGGGAGGGGGGATGAAACAATTCTCCCAGAATTCCCCTGCCCAGTACGGAGGTAGGACGCTATAGATCCTTCAGTGCGGCTAACTGTCTCTCTATGTCGTCGTCCGTTACCCGAGATTTCGACGTCTCCCCGAGACCTTTACTTGGAGCAGCTGGCGCATGTACCATCTATAATAAAAACAATGGATATCTAGGATTGCAGTAAAAAGTTTATAATCTTATAACATAACAAATACTAGATTTCAGGGTGGTTTTTTTTTTGTCTGCGGCAAATTTTGCAAAATTTTTAATCTGAGAGCTTTATAGTTTGCACAAGTAATATTTGCAAATACAAAGTCTTAAATAGTACACAATTACTGATATAAATTCTGCATGTTTTATGTCTTATGATTTTGAAATGAAATACATGTACTGGAAAATAGATAACAGCAAAATCTTTCCAAATGTAGTGTATAGTGATTATAGGGCTTAGTTTTACATGTACCTTGCCAGTGATCTCGATTCCGATCTCGTCCAGAACCTGACTGACAACAGCATCAGATTCCTCCTCGTCTCCTGATTCTCCAAGAATGTCGTCCAGTGTATCGTTAACTATCAAAAGGAACATCAATACCGTCAAATATCTCACATATCTGAATCATCAGTTAATTAACTGTGTCATCAGTAACATTCAAATATTTTTAGGTTCTATTAACCTTTAAACACTTGTTCTTGTTTAAATAGGGTTTTTGAACTAAGGAACATGTAATAAAATATTATGTAATTTTGGAAGTCAAGAGTTTTTATTAAATGGGTTTTTTTTATCTACTTGAGCTACTCATCAAATGAGTGTGGAAACAAGAAAACAAATAAATAAATGAGTTGAGTGGACTCACTCATGTCCTCGGACATGCCCATCTTCATGTTCTCTCTCTCAAACTCCTGCATCATCTTGGCCGTCTTCTGGGGATCCATCACTGTGTTCATCTGCTGCATCGTCTGAAAACATGGAGGAGAAACAAACAAGCGTTAGGGGCAAATTATAAATGTCTCAATTCATTATTCACAATATAATAAACACTTATCAATTATTTTTAAATATCTATCACAGCAATAGTTTTATAACTGCAAAATTTGCCATTGCTTTTTTAAAGATGAATAATCCTGATAGACAGTACCACAAATTTTGTGGTGAAAGGGGAATAACTCTAACTGCAATATGGAGAAAAATCTTTCTGACAGAGTGATGTTATTTATGTACTGTGCAACCTGTTTGAAAAATCCGATACAAATGAATTTGTGGTTAAAGGGGAATAACTCATTTTAAAGCCAACAATGTGTTGGTGATTGGTTAGTTTGTGGTTAGTTTGTTGTACCTTGGTAGTTGTTGCCATGGCTCCGGCCATTTTCATGTTAGAGTGCATCAACTGAAAAAGACACATTAATCTCGTAAAGTAAATTTAATTGAAAACATAGGACAGTTGCAGCATGCATTTATTAATGTCAAAAATTATTTTGATATTCATAGACATTATGAAAAAGTTGGTAAACTCATGAAAAGTATTTTCCTTTGTTTTTTCTTTTATTCTCTAAATATTAATGTACATAAATAAAGTGTTTTCTGCTTTTAATACCTTTATTTTTTACAAGTGTGCTTCACTCACACATGTAAAAAATGAAGGTATTACATGTAAAATCAGTATACACAGCGAGAACAAACTTTAATAATTCACAGTTGCAATACAATCACTGGATGCTGATTAACTTTCCAAAATTAGAAATGAATTCTGGTTGCAATGCATTCATGAAGCGTAATTAATTTTGCTGGTTCTACGTTGTTTTACCTTTTGCTGGTTGCCTATCGCCGATATTTTGGATCCTACAGAGTAACTCTTGGTTTGCTGTTTCCTAATTGCCACTAGTTGTTTTGCTAAGACTGTCGCTGCCTAAAAATCACAAAAATTCCATAATGTCTAATTGTCAATGTCCTCATCGTTTAAAAGCAATACAGTACTGTGGAATCATTTAAATTTGTGGGGGCCAATTTATGTGGATTGTAAGTTTTTTGCTTATTCGTGAGGATGAAATTTTGTGGATGGATCAGTTTGTAGTTTAAGTGAAAAAGATAACTCTTTCTATATTTGCATGTTTTCATCGAGGATGTAAATTCATGGGGGTGGCCTACCCACCAATATCACAAAAATTGAGCCACCATGAATTCTAATGATTCCACAATATGCAAAATAGAGTCAAGTACATGTAATTATTAATTATTGGTGCAGTTTGTAGGAACTAACCTGTTTATTGCCTTGCTTTGCTGCTTTCTTGATTTCCATTTCCTATTTTACAAAAAGCAACCAGTTAGAAAACAAGTATAAAAAACAAAGGAATTCGTCTTCATCATTAGAACCAACTACGGTAAATTCAGAGTAATGGAGTCATTTAAACTTTGCTATTCATTTCTTTTTTATTATATGTATTTGATTTTTAGATAGTCAGGTTTTTTTTATAGAAATAAGGGATCATTCTTTGAATATTATGAGGTAATAATTTCTTTCAGAGCGTGATCAAATCTACATGTACTAGGGCTGGGACAATACTGTACTGAGCCGATTCGGTACATATCACGATACATGAGATGCGATACGATACATATCACGATACATTGCAATTAAATGAAAACATGAATAAAAGTTTAAAATTTATTCAACCTGCCGATGTATTACCGCATGTCCAAAGTTATTTTGTTAATAAATTGTTATATTCATAATGAGCGTTGCACAATTTACAAATTACTTTAGTCTCGTGTACACTAGTTTTTCATAAACAAGTACTCCAAAAGTTTTCCATACTCCATATTTAGCTTCCTAACAGTTTTGACAACTTTACGAGGTTTTCCGCCATTTTTGTACTTTCATATTAGGCGCGCGGACTAAAAATAGCCGATATATGAAGCTCAGATATTTTTGAAAAATAAAAAAAGTTCGGTAAGGTATCGTTGTATTAATGGTAAATGTATCGATCCAAATATCGTCAAAATAAATACCGCGATGCACCGGTGCATCGGTGGATCGTCCCATCCCTAACATGTACCATAAAGCCTGAAGAGCTTTGTGTTAGATTTGATCCCACACTGAAAGAAATTATTTATTTACCTCATAATATTCAAAAAATGATCCCTTATTACTTATATTTATATATATTTTGGCAATTGTACGATTAAATATTAGAATATTCATTATGCAAACCCCTCTTGCGCCCTAACAATACGTCATTGGAATTTATTGGACTGTATACACAGGCACTTGTTTCTGAGAAAAAAATTTTACCCTATAGTATAATAATAACACACACTATAGGGTAAATTTTTTTCTCAGGAACAAGTGCCTGTGACTGTATAGTACAAAATTGATTCGTAGTGTTATCTCAGACAAAGATACTGAAAAATGCAAATATTAAGATTTAACTAACTGAGGGTTAATGTACATAAAAAAAAAAAAAACAATAATCATGTGTGACGTAATAAAAATGACCTCTTAGCCAAAAAAATAATTAACCCAGAGACTTAATTTTGTTTTTATTAATAAAGTTTATATAAGTAAAATATACGGAACCATATTTGCGAATGTAACTAAATATTTCTAATTGAACACTGAAAACCTACATATACTGTACAGGTTTTATTTCAATGAGTGCCATTTAAACTGCACACTCTGTCATAACTTCAGTTAATAATTCTACTGATCAACTTAGACTCACAATTCTTTTCTCCTCCTTCTCCAGCTGCCCTCTGTCCCTCGTGAGATCCCTCTGGGTTTTACGCATTGTTCTGTCATTTTCTCTCAATTGCTCTGCAACAACAATAGAACTATGAAAGGGATTAGCTTCTAATCTAATATATAGAATTGTTATGATTGAAGGATTCTAATGCAGAGTTTGAGTTCCATAATTTTTAGCATATCTAGAATAACTGATTTTAAATATCATATATCGTAGTTAGCTTAAAATTGCTATATACCATAGTTTTATTTTACCTGAGTGTATAGATTGTAAAATAATGTAGTCCAGAGAAATCAGCGATAAATTGGAATAATAACAGTTTAACCTGGGTTTTTTTATTTTAACTTTTGCTCCACTATTGGTGAAAAAGTAAAACAAACATCAAAGGACCTGTACGTGTCTTTGACATGTTTAGTGTTTGAGTTTCCTGGATTACATTTACACCCATGCACCCACCTCTCCTATTATCTTTTGCATTATGCTAGTGCTACATACTGATGACTTATCTGGATATAAAGACTGCTATACTTGTTAACAATTCAATATCCATGTATAAGAGGCAGGGCTTACTTAAAGCAGAAGATAATTTAAATTGAAGACCGATCCGCTTGTCACTTCAATTTCTTTAAGCTAACACCAAAAGGGAACCCTGAGAGTCACCTTGAGCATGTTGAGCGGACAAATAAATTTCAGAAGCTGCATGCAGACCATGACCAGAAGATGAGAACCCAAGAAGATACAAAGCTTGGGGACTGTTCCAGTGTTCTTGAGTTATATCGTGTTTGGTTGGTACTGTCAGGGACGTATACATCCCTGGTACTGTATACATGTATGAATTACTTTACTATAGCTATTTCACAATTTTCAGTTAAAACATTCAGTTCAAAGAAAGGAGTATGAAGCTAAGATAAAGATATAATAAAAAGAAAGTTTACATAATACAAAAAGAACTTCACATTCATTAATGATTTAGCCCCAAAGCCCGAACCAGGTAGCTGGTAGGACACAGATCTTATGAAAAATTCCATTCACCATTTCATACACTTAAAAACTATTCAGTGTAGTATGTACATATGTAGTGTATCCTACCTTGGACGGTTGGTTTCTTTTTAAACATGGTGCTTTATTTCTTCTGACACAAACTATGGACACAGACTAGAGTTAATATTCTGGCGTGACGTGAGTTAATTCGGGAGCTATTGATATTTCTTTGTACACTCTCTCATGATCATGACGAAGTTTGTAAACACGGAAGTGACCTAGACCCGAGGTGACGCTAAATACCCATAAACTACTGTTGACAGAAAATGCTAATAACATCAAACCATATAGAAGCGGAGTGATTCATTTCCTTTAGGTTTTTGAAAAGTGATTTTGAAATAGACATTTCTATAATTATTTCAAAGGCAAATATAGTTATTCAGATTTTTATCTCTCCAAAAGTAGCTGTCTACTTAAATGTTAAATAAATTAACTTACACTGTAATTAAATTGGAAATTTCATAAATATCAAATGAAATATTTCATTTAATTGGCTGATCAATTTAACAATGCTAATATGCCTTTATAATGCACAGCTTTTTCAAATAATTGATTAAAAAAATTAAGAAGTACTCTTCAAATCTTTAAATGTTCATAATTAATAAAGGATCATTTATAGTTGAGAAATCAATGACACTAGTACTAACTATAATGATAATGAAATCGTATCAAGCATATGCATGCAAGTGGAATGTTCAATGATGATTAAACAACTAGGCTAAAGTATGAAAATAAATGTGCTAGTGTATTCTTTTTAAATTAGTTAAATATATGACCAAAAAAATACCTAATCTTTTTTATGTGATTGTTAAAATAATCAACAGAAGATCAATCCTACTAGAGACTTTAGCAATAAGTTATTCAGAAGGGAGAAATATTTACACCCGTTTGTGACTGAAAGTACAATAGATCATGCAAACCTATATATGGAACAGAACATCAGCAGAATTTAATTGGGAAATTGGTATTAAAATATGAATCAGAGGACAATCTGTATAAGACAGATATTTGGAAAACTGCACTTCTCAATTGTAACATGAAAGTCATCAAACATGTCAAGTTTTGTACAGTATTTTTTAAACATCTGCCATTAATATTTAGTCCATGGAATGCTGCAAGTGCCAGATCATTATCTTTATTTTGAGAAATTTAAATTGGGAAATATTTACATCCTTTAATAAATGTTATCAGCTTACATTAGCTTTAATAATGTAGATCTCTCATTTTTTTTTTTTAAATCTGACATTCTCTGGAATGAGAGAGAGAGAGAGATTTCTATATCATTGCAGCTTTTGCCCATAAGAAAAATAAACCCCAAACAACTAACATTGTTTGAATAATTTTATCGCCTTTATTTTCCTCCTTCCACAAGAAGCATAAACATACATGTAATATTCATATTTCATCTGTCATTGAATGTGTCTATCAACCATTTCATGATATTTACAATGTTGAGGTTTGATACAAAATATGTTATCGGAATATGGCAGTGAAAAATGACAATAATATAAATAATCAAGGATTTTAAATACACACATTATAAGTTAGTCACAAATTGTTTCACAAATATTGTGATTACACATGAGAGAAACAAAATCTCTCTCTGTGAAAATGAACTTTGTCTTCACAAAAAATCCATTTTTTTTTTTACATTTGTCCCCTGAATATGTTGACTGTTACTATGTAGCATTTTATTTCATTCCTCACTCACACTTCAATAAATTTATATCTATTCATGCAGCCATGTAGATGGTTTCTGCTTGTTTACATATATTTTGTTAGGTTGCATGTAGGTACAAAATAATTCATTGAGATACATCAAGTGATGACCAAGAAAGGTACATGTGTATATGCTTATCAAGTATAATTAATATAACCCCAGCCATTTGTTGTCTTAACGAAGATCAAATATACACTGTAGATATCATTCATATCAAAATGACTAGACCTAGAATAGGTAATCATAAAAATAGATGTGAATGGGATGCACAACCAAAATATGTAGCAGGGAAGAGTACCGGTAGTTTTTGGACAATATTACGACTAATTTCCAAATCAAGAAGAGGAAAAATAATTGTGAAAATGAATGCAATGATGAGACCAAATTCCATTATGTACATGTAACAATGACTGATTATACAAAATATAAAAAAAAATAGAAGAAAAATAAAATAAAATGCCAAAGTAATTTTGCTACATCAACTGTACTTTTTTTAAAACTTCACTTAAAAATTGATGAAGGAGATGTTACAGTAGTAATTCAGTTATCATTAGTACAATAGATGTATTTAACAATCATTTACAATTAAAAAAAGTTGTTTACTATAACTGAATTTTATCACATTTCTTAAACATGGTGGCCTCAGGGAAAGAAATTTTATTCATCACTAATACGACAAATAGAGTGTACAAATGGACACAACCTCGCCACTCATTTGATATCATCTCAGTCTCTGTCTGATTGGATATTGCTGGATTGTGTCTCCCTTTCAGTCGTAGTTTACATCCTTAAAATCCGTGGTGTAGTCAGTTGTCATCCGAGTCCTCGAGATCCGCGGAGTAATCAATCAGTCCTCATCCGATTCATCGAAATCCGTGGAGTAATCCGAGTCTGTGTCCTCATCCTTGTCTTTGTCATCCTCATCATCCGGAATGTCCCACTGGGGATGGTCCTCAATCACCTTCGCTTCCTTCACATCCAACTAAAAATAAAAATAGAAATCATAGATATCAAACGAATCAAAATAACATGTTCTGATAGAAGAATATCAAATTTTTTTTTTAGAATGGATACGATTTAAAATTGCACAAAAGTGACTCATTTTAATGCCAAATTATTATCACATTTCACCTATATAAATTTTGAACAAACCAAGAGATATAAGCTACTAAATTCACCTGTGTGTACCTCCATGATGTGTACACTATTTAAACTTAATTTTAATCTCAAAGGATTAACAAGACCTGGGTACCTATATTTCTTACTGATAAATTATCAATAATGCATTACAATTAAGCGAATAGGTTAACAGTTAAAGTTTTAACACCATGATAATCATTTAAAAGGTTTTTAAGAGGGCTCAATGGTCATGGTCCGTTTTAGACTATTTTAATCTCTAAAAGAAGAAGAGTTCTGTATAAAGACACAGTTGGATTTTTTCTTTACTAAATGTTAATTTATGGCCAAAAATATCATGTCACATTTTAAGACAGATCTTGTGTTTAATTTGTTGACCTCCAAGTCTCCTCAACTTCAAGTTGATAAGAGATAAAATTCAAGCTGATTCTTTTGACCGTAATACTGTACATGATCCGACTTCTTACCCTAATGTTTTTGGACTGATCAAAGTCCACGTAACAATCTGAGCGCAGACACACAGTGTACGAGTACAGCCCAGGCTTGTGTGGGGCCGAAAACTTCAGGGTCAGCTAAAAACAGATGAAACAAAAGTATTGTTATTACATATCATACGTATATGTTAAATACACATTTCTTTTCCATAATAAATATTTTGCCAGTTTAGTTGAAAAATACCCTGCAAGATCTAATCCAGTAGATATTAACTTATAGTTTACTGACAGACTTTAGTTCTGTAGTGAAAATTCAGGTAGTGAGAAATCTGTTTAGTGATTTTAAGAGCTCATACTCAACATTTGACTGACCCACTGTATCACTCTACATTGTACAAACTAAATTTAAGAACATAAAAGTTGAGAGGGACCAGCACTGACCTCCTCCTCGTCCTTGAGGGTCAGGATCTGTACGGGGGCAGTGATCAACATGTGGTTCTTCTTGTCACTGACATACAGCCACCACCCCTCCTGCTTCTCCTGCAAAATGTCACAAAATGATCACATTCACATTCCCTCTTTTCATAACTACTTGTATAACTATTATATGCTAACAACCCTTTACAAAATATATTACATTGAAAAAGCATATAGTTTCATGAATATTCTTTTAATTTGTCAAACAACAAAAATGTGCCGTCAAACTACTTCATATATTGTTGCTGTATTTTGAATTATATTTTTATTCAAAAACTGCCTTATTATTTATCTTGCACAAAATAAAAGGCACCTTCTTTTTTTTTTTTATTTCTGAAAATGTTTACATGCTAAACTTGTCATCCATATACATTCTTATATATACAACACAACCCACACTACCACGTGACACTCATCCTCACTTCTCTCACTCTAGTGGAAACTACTTCAAACATAAATATATACTGTAACCCTCACTTTCTGCCCGCCACTCCCTTTACTATAGTAATGACTTTGGACACCTTTTACCCTTTATACATATACCCCCACCCCACAACAGACACTGATCTCACTGTATTAGCATAACAGGGAAAGTGGACATTACTCCCTTTCTTACATATACTTTCCCCTGCTCACCTCACCACACCCTCTATGTATACCCCCATCTAGACACTGACCCCTCCTTCCTCCATTCCCTCTCCCTCCCTCCCTTCCCCTTTCTCCAACACTTTGACCCACCTTATAATAGTAGGAACAGAGTACCCCCTTACATATACATATACACCTATCCTAGCACTCACCTCCCCATAATAGGGACAGTGGACGGGGTGACTCTCCTTGACCTTGGTGTCCAGCTGTTGTTCTTTCTTGGCCTCCTCCTGGTACTTCTTCCATTGCTCCTCATCCTCCTCATGTCGCCCCGAAGAGGACTCCAACCTGTCCTCTCTCTGGTCCTCACCGTCCGATGCGTTTGTCTCCTCGTCTGTTTCTGCTCCTCTCTCTGACACATCGTCTTTGTCCTCACGCTCCTCATCGTCTTTGACAGCCACCTCATTACCCTGTGTATACAATAAAGAAATGTTTACTATGATCAAAGTGTTGAGATAATGGTTGTAAATTTTTAGTGAATTGTCTGCAATGAATTTTTAAGACCAAATATGATTTTTAAGAAATTTCTTTCTTTTGCCTAAGGTTAATCAGTATACAGAAGATTATCAGGTAATGCCTTTTGTTTTCATCTGATACACATATGTCATCTGATTTATTAGAGGAGAAAAATTTCCAAACTAATCCTAAATCCTATCTTTTCAAAAGTATTCTTATCCCCTTTCTATCCCCTTTGCAAGATGCAGGGTTAACTTACAAGGTAAGAAAAAAGGCTCATCTTTAACAGATTTCACAAATCAAAAAGAAAGGTTAAATGGAAAATTTACACACATTACCCCCTCCCCCCCCCCCCCCCAAAAAAAAAAAATTATGAAAAAATTGGGATTTTTATAATTGATCAAGATGTAGACTGTCCTGAAAATAACATAACAGAGACTTTTAAGAACTGATTCATGGCCAGAAATATTTGTGTGGATGAGGTTCTTAAGAACCTCACGAAAAAATCTCCCCTGGGAATAAAAGTTGGATTACGTATTGTTGTAAAGCCTGACCTGTTTTTCCGTGTCCTGTTTGCTGCTCTCCTTCTTCTCCTGTGTTGTGGCTGCTGCTTTCCAGTTGTACGCCTGCTTGGCTTTTTTGTTCTTTTGATTGCCTCCCTTTTTCTTGGGCTGTTTCTTCGGTTTTTGCCACACTGGGGCTTTCTGGTTCGTGTCTGCATTTTCTTCTGTCTCGTTTTCCTGCTGTTGAAATACACATTACAAAATTCACCTTCAGTTCTGTTTCCTAACATTGTATGCACAAGATATGTATAACAAGAGAACAATTTTATGGCATTTTGTTGTCAAATGTATTAAAAGTAGAATGCATAAAAATCTACCGTATATAAAGTTGTAAGTACTTTATCTAGATGTACCTCAAGTTTAACATACCTTTAAAAATTTTACTTATATAAAATAAATATTAATCTATAAAAATTAGTTATATCATTTGTTCCAATACAGTAGCTACAACCCTCAAAATTGAATAATGTTTCTGACATTATTTTATTCGTTTTCTAACATTGTCTTTTAGAATATTTAAAATATCAAATTCTGATATCTTTGACCAAATATATTCCAAAAAAATCTTGTTTGGCTGTCCCTTTTCTCAAATTCCCTCATATATTCCCTACCTGACTTGTTTTTCGTAGATTTTTACCTGGTCTTTATTAGATTTTTACCTGGTTTTTTGTAAGATTTTTACCTGGTCTTTGTATGATTTTTACCTGGTCTTTGTTAGATCTTAACCTTGTTTTTGTAAGATTTTTACCTGGTCTTTGTTAGATTCGTTATCCTCGTTCCCGATGGCCAAGTTGTCCTGGTCCTCGTCCACGTGAGACAGTTCCTCCTTATCAAACAGAACCTCCATCATCCGTCTCTTCAGACTGACCTCTACCGTCACTATAGAGCCTGCTGTTATACTCGTGTCCTCATCATCCAACACTGTGACAAAAAATCCACATCATGAACACAACACTTTACAAGTTCAACCATCAAACTGGTGAACTCAATGGTTTAGAACGTTTCCTGAGATATACCCGTATATAAAGATTAAATCTAAAGCTAATACATCTTAAAGGTAAGAATAAAGTACAATGAATAAAGAATGGTTATAATAGAAACTCAATGTGGAAACTCAGCAACTGTCAAGCTAAGACATAAAAAAAAACTTCCAGATAGAAGTCCAGTTGGTTATATCATTTATCAACATTTGACCACAAAATGATGAAGATTACCTGTAACTTGCATACACACAGAGTTCTATTTCATTATGCATAAATTGAAAATGACATCTATAGATCTAGATACCTGTGGAGTGGACTTCCATGGTAACATAGGGGAGTGATGCGCACACATTGATGATGTCACGATATTCATCCATCGTCAAGTGACGTAGAAGTGAGCGACGATCTTCTTCCTTCATGCTTATCAAATCACGGATTTTTTGAATGTGCCTCTACAACACACAAACCAACATATTATTAGCTCATTATGAGCCATGCAATCAATTACAATTGGTGGAATATTCTGCAGTTGTGATTTTAGAGTGTATCTTTTTCAATGGAAAGTGTAAAAAAAAAACTCCATAAGTTTTATGACAAACCAGTGAAGTATATTTTGTAGCTTTTGTGATGTAGTATTTTAGAATATATTTTTGTGTTATTTGAGTGTATCTCATTTTGTGTTTTAAGTTTGTTTAAGCATGTATGTACCTTTTTTAGTGGTGAAATATTAAGCATGCATCAACCTTTTGTTAGTGGTGAAGTGTGTAAGTGCGTTGCATGCATATACCTTTTTTTGTAATTAAGTGTTTATTTGTGTTTAAGCATGCATGTACCTTTTTGGTGGTGAAGTGTTTAAGTGTGTTTAAGCATGCATGTACATTTTATTGGTGAAGTGTTTAAGCCAACCCTTTCGATGGTAAAAAGTTTAAGCCTACCTATTTTGGTGGTGAAGTGTTTTTTTTTAAAGTAAACCTTTTTATTAGTGTTTAAACTTACCTTTTTGGTGGTGAAGTGTTTAAGCATGCATGTACCTTTTTTTAGTGGTGAAGTGTTTAAGCCTACCTTTTTGGTGGTGAAGTGTTTACGCCTACCTTTTTAGTGGTGAAGTGTTTACGCCTACCTTTTTAGTGGTGAAGTGTTTAAACCTACCTTTTTGGTGGTGAAGTGTTTGAGCATGTCCTGGGTGATGTGGGGGAGCTGTAACAATGGACTGGTCCGGACATCCACAGCCTGAATCAACATCTGGGACACCTTCATACAGTTCTCTATCGTCTCCAGCCGCGGCATGTACTGAACAGCTGTGAAGGTAAATACATAGGCCGTCATGTATGTGTCAAGATAGTTAGATACTGTGCTTTCATTAATATTCCTGAGTAGGGTTGGATACCGGTACACGGTACCAATACCGTACCGAATACTTGCTTTAAAAATACCGGTAAAATACCGTTTCATTTCATACCGGTACTAATAACGGTATTTCTATATCTTTGAAACCTTTTTATACAATTAAAATGATTTTAAAAAACGATTACAGACTCGCTAAAATCGAATTCTCCGCGCATTAAAAGGATAGGCTAATTAACGAAATATGAGCTTTCCCGTTCTTAGTACGATCCTTGATTCGACTGCCAATACTATAATAAGTCAATACATAAATTTTGAAAAAAACTAATATACATTTACAATGATAGTTTTTAATTCTATTCTGACAGTAAATGTAAATTAAAAAGACAAAATAGCGCAAAAGTTTTTTTTTAAATTCCGTTCTATTTTCTGATGTTTCGTCAATTAGTGCGACCAAACAATGGCTGACAACCAGGTAAACGCTTGACTGTTTAGTCTCATTTCAGTAGGAAATCAGATGGTGGTGTTTGCAACAATTGCCAGTTATTTTGCCAGGGAAAAGGGGAAAACACAAGGAACTTTACTAAACATTTGAGAATCAGATTCAATTTATTTGTCTGTTAATCTTTTATTAAAAGATTGGAGCATAAACATAGTTTGTAAACTCATATGTTATTGTAAATATATTATATACTATCTTTATAAATTATAACACTGAAAGATCAAAAACACCTTTATTGAAAAAAAAAACTATCATTCTCATTTATTGAGGTCTAGTACCGTATCGTTAAAAATACCGTATCATTTCAAAAATACCGGTATAGTATCGTACCGTTTCATCCTTAACGGTATCCAACCCTATTCCTGAGTATCAATCTCTGGATTCATTGAAAATCAAAGTTTCAAGGATATGTTAAATCGTTGTCAAAATCCTATCAATATAAATTATTTACTTAGTAGAAATTGCACTTCAATAAGCAATAAATTTCGTGGATCAACTTCACAACGAAGTTTACAAAAATTGGTATTAAACGAATATTGTTCAATATTTAAATTTTAGTTGAAATATGAAAATTGAGAAATTCTTCCTTGGAAATCTTTTGATACAAATTAAAATTAAATGCCTGTCTGTCACATCATATTCTGGCCTAAGAAAGTAAAGACTACGTTTTTTACCAAACAAAAATGATTAATAGTGATGAATATGAAAAAGATATCAAACAAAAACATTTGTGTTTCTGTAAAAACAGACAGACTTCCATACAGAAATGAGACCTACCATTTCTGTGAGCTCCGGCCACCAGCTGTGCAATGACGTTGATCATCTCATTTATCAAGTAGGGACTCTTCTTCACAATGTACGCTTGGTCTGGAAAAATCAATAAGCATACATGTACATTTTGTATTACTTTGTTGAACATGAGAAAAATACAATGTACTAATTATGTTGTCGTGCAAAACAGTCTAAGCTCTTTTTTACTAAAAACTACACATCCCAGATAATATGTTAAGTTTATAAAAATAATAAGAAACAGTATTTTAAATAATGCATTTTGGAATAAATTGGCAAAACACTAATTATATGCACAGTAGTCATCCTTTTAAATCATCAAATCAATTTGCTCCGAGCCACAAAAGTTATGGAAAAGAGCAACACTGAAACAGTAAATCCTAAAACTATGTTTAGTAGACCATCATGTTTAGTACACCGTCAAACAAAACCAATGATCAGTCTCGCAAAAGTTTATTACCATGGGGCAAATCAGTGATATTTTCTCATAATCATATCCAATTCACAAATGAGTAAAACTACACTCTTTAGTTTTGGAGGCATGAAAATTAAGATCATGTTACAAAAAGATATCCTCTTTGATAGTGTGAAGAAGCCAATCAGAATAAAGCATGAAATGCTTACAAGAACAAGAAAAATTTGACAAGTTGAACCACTGTCTGTACGCTTATGCAAGACTTGCCATGGTTTTCTGGAAATGTAAGAGTCAGTACTTTCTTTATGGGTCCACCTATGGGTCCACATAGGTCTACTTACCGATAGCTAGGGTGTCCGGGGGTAGGTCCAGTCTTTGGAAGTGGGCGTGGAGCAAGGCGCGGGCCTTGACGCTGTACGGGTAACACAGCGGCTTCTCCTTGTTCTTCTCATCCAGGTTAGGCAGGTGCTTGATCAGCTGCACAAATAATAATGATTTATTTTGTCAACATCGTAAAAGTCTACAAACATCATCACCTTCCTCATTCTCAACATCAACACAATAAAACTATTGTTTTTATTTCTCAGTAGGTTGTAAAGTATACATAATTATGTCTATCACATAATATTTATAAATTCAATGCTGTAAGAAGAGTCTTATTTCCTCACTGTCTTAGCCTCCTCTTCACAGCCCCCATTGTAACAATTTGTTTAAACTTAGTTTAAGTTGGATGAATCATCATCAATAACAAGACCATCATCATCTTACCATAGGAACTTCTTCATTGTCACTAGGCCTCTCCACAATTTCAGCATTGTGGAACTTGTCAAATTCAAATGACCCCGCCAGTACCATAATCACTCCTGATCAACAAAGAGACAACAATATAACAGAGATGACATCAATATATGGTCATATTTAGGGCTCTCTTCAACATAGAAAGTTTTGTCATCAAAAATAAATTTCTTTTGGAGAATTGCAATTAATTCTTAAGACATGTGAATGACCTTCGATATAAGGAACTTACTGTGTCTTTTGGCAATATTTAACTTCTCTTTATTAAAAAAATATTGAAAGTTTTCATCATTGAAAATTTTATCAAATAGATTCTACTGTTGAATTTTTGTAGTTTTCACACTTACGTTTGAGGATCATGTTGGGATTTTTCTGGAAGAAGTAGTAGTACAGGCGAGTGGTGTCCAGCAAGACCTGATCCTTGGAGAACTTGATGGAGCGGTACCACCAAACACCCTGGATGTGAAGTAAAACAACACAGGTTATTATATCAGTGATTTATACTAGTGACATGTATAGAGAACTGATGGAGCAGTACCACCAAACACCCCGGATATGAAGTTAAACAACAGAGGTTATTACATCAGTGATTTATCCTTGTCACATGTATAGAAAACTGATGAAGCAGTTCCATCAAACACCCTGGATGTGAAGTTAAATAACAGACACTATTTTAACATGTCAACAAATTTTATGAAATATAAATCACAGTTACTTTGAAAGTTAAACATGTTAGGTATCATCAAAATTTAAAAACATAGGTAATCATAGATTACTAAGCTCACCGAGACGGAGCATCACCCTTATGAGACATCACCTTCATAAGACCACCTTTATCAATTTATATGAAAATCATACTTTATGATCTTGGATATTCATGGATTCTGTTTTGACAAAATATCGTATATCATCTGATAAATTTTTTTATGATAATCATATGTTAATATGTTAATCAATACAATGATATAAAATTAAATATTGCATCATGTCATATTTCTAATATAATATATATCATATAATAAATAAAATACCGTAATAAACAATAATGAGATTTGATATTGTAACGTATGATATGACATTGTATTGTGTTATACCTTATTGTATTTGATCACATAATACAATATCATAAAATATAATACAATATAGTATCATATTACAATATCATATTACATAATACATCATAACACTGAAACATGATATTATATTGTATAATATAGAATGATTTTGTATTGAATGACACTGAAACATATTTAATACATTATATGATATTATATCATAAATACAATATAATTTGATTCCAACATTGTATCTTAAACATCAAATGATACAATATTATGTGATATGGTAAAATATTATAAAATACATTATTATATTATACATATTGCATCATATGACACAATAAAATATATTACAATATCATATAATACAATTTCATGTGATATGATAATATATCATATAAACCAATATCATATTCTTCCCACACCAATGACCCCCTCGCGCTAACATCCGTGCCAACGAGAGATATTAATATAAGTTGTAGAACTTGTTTATCAATCGTTGTAAAATAAATAAAGTTCAGTTCAGTTCATATCATACAATATCGTATGATACAATATTATATAATATTACAATATCATATAATACAATTTCATGTGATATAATTCTATATTACTGAAACCAATATCATATTATACAATATTGTATGATACAATATTATAGAATATACAATATTGTATCATAGGTTACAATATAATATTTTGCAATATCTTATGTAATTGAATCATGTGATAAAATATTAAATTAAACATACAATATAATATTATACGATATTGTATCATAATATACAATACTATACATAACAATATCATGATACATAATCATATCATAAAATATCAAAAAAATTGATACAATATCATATCGTATCGTGTAACTTTTTTATAATATAACATATGATATCATATTGTATCATATCAAACAATATTGTTTCATATCATACAATACTTTATCATAGGAATCATTTTATATCATTTATCAACAAACACATCTATCTATCGAGCTGGTTTGAGTGAGGTAGGAGATTTCTTTAGCATCCTTGATAATGGAGATCAGGCTCTGCTTCTGAAGCAACCTCTGCATTTAATTTATAATAAAGTTAAATCAACTATGCAAGCTATCATCTATAAAACATGTGACCTGTTCCAAAAAACTAAACCTCATCCAGCATCCGAAACCTATGGCTCAGATTCAGCATTCAAGCCCATCAGGTGCATTTGTATCATAAGACGCATCATCCATGCAATTTTGGTGAAGTTTGGACCAGTAATAATTAAGATATCATCATCAGAGGGCACTAGCAATTAAAACCTTAACTTCCTCCAGCATCCGCAACCTATGGCTCAGATTCAGCATCCATGCCTGTCAGGTGCATCTGTATCATAAGACACACCATCCATTCAAGTTTGGTGAAGTTAGGACCAGTAATAACTAAGATTTATTTTTTAGCATCCTTGATAATGGAGATCAAGCTCTGCATCTGAAGCTACCTCTGCGATTCATTCATATTACAGTTAAATCAACTATGCAAATTTGAAATAGTACTATCATCTATTAAACATGTGACCTGTTCCTAAAAACTTAACTTTATCCAGCATCCGAAACCAGACTATGCATTCAAGCCTGTCAGGTGCATCAGTATCATAAGACACACCATCCATGGAAGTCTGGTGAAGTAAGGACAAGTAATAACTAAGATATCATCATCAGAGGGCACCTGTTTCAAAAACTTTATCTAACCAGCTCTTAAAACCTTAACCTTCTCCAGCATCCAAAACCTATTGCTCAGATTCAGCATTCAAGCTTGTCAGGTGCATCAGTATCATAAGACGCACCATCCATACAAGTTTGGTGAAGTAAGGACCAGTAGTAACTAAGATATAATCATCAGAGGGCACCTGCAACAAAAACTTAACCAGCTCTAAAAACCTTAACCTCTTCCAGCATCCGAAACCTATTGCTCAGATTCAGCATTCAAGCTTGTCAGGTGCATCAGTATCATAAGACGCACCACCCATACAAGTTTGGTGAAGTTAGGACCAGTAGTAACTAAGATTAATCATCAGAGGGCACCTGCAACAAAAACTTTAACCAGCTCTAAAAACCTTAACCTCTTTCAGCATCCGAAACCTATTGCTCAGATTCAGCATTCAAGCTTGTCAGGTGCATCAGTATCATAAGACGCACCATCCATACAAGTTTGGTGAAGTTAGGACCAGTAGTAACTAAGATTAATCATCAGAGGGCACCTGCAACAAAAACTTTAACCAGCTCTAAAAAACTTAACCTCTTCCAGCATCCAAAACCTATTGCTCAGATTCAGCATTCAAGCTTGTCAGGTGCATCAGTATCATAAGACGCATCATCCATACAAGTTTGGTGAAGTTAGGACCAGTAGTAACTTAGATATTGCTATCAATGGGCACCCGCAACAAAAACTTTAACCTGCTCCAAAAACCTTAACCTCCTCCAGCATCCGAAACCTATAGCTCAGATTCAGCACTCAAGCCTGTCTGGTGCATCAGTATCATAAGGCACACCATCCATGCAAGTTTGGTGAAGTACAGACCAGCAGTAACTAAGATACTGCTATCAAAGGGCACCTGCAACAAAAACTTTAACCTGGTCCAACAACCTTAACCTCCTCCAGCATCTGAAATTTAGGACCCAGATTCAGCATCCAAGTCTTTCAAGTCCATAAGTAGGTCCAGATGCATCATCCATGCAAGTTTGGTGAAGATAGGACAAGTAATAGCTTAGATACAGGACCTGCAACAAAAACTTTAACCAGGTCCGGACGCCGACGCCGACGCCACCGCCGACGCCGACGCCGAGGGTATAGCATAAGCTCTCCTTGACTTCGTCTCGGTGAGCTAATAAAATGATATTAATTTTGTGTGATTTTCTAAATGCTCTGAATATTAAAAACAGCTACTAAATTTTATATATATTTTTTCATCTGTATCAATTAACTGTGACACTTAAATAAATAGCTTGATATTTATCTTAAGTTACTTACCACAACGACAGGTAAGAGAACCATAAACAACAGTCCGTACACCAGCAACACCTGAATAAAATCACAACATCATTTAATGGTTACAAACGACTTAATATTCCTCATTCAATAAATCTGATCTTTGTAATACAAAGATACAAGTTTGTATTGCTTGGTGTTCAAACATATATTAAATACATCAAAAGTGTATTGAAACTTAGTGTTTTCTTAGTTTGGAATATTTTGCGGTACAATAGCACTTTAATTTGGTAGTAAAATATGTTCATGATTGTTAAATATTGAAGCAGAAATTTCTGAATAGTACGTAATATCTAGCATCACCTCATGCATGTAATGGTACCTGTATTCATATTCAAATTACCGACTTAAACGAAATTGAAAAATCTCACATACCCACATAGAGTTCTGCTTTTCCACAATCCATTTGGGTAAGGCAATACCAAAGCGAGTAACTGTGTGGAACAAAAAAGTTATTTATAAATACATGCTTTTAATGAATTCAAAAACCAAACACACGAATGTGAAATATAATATACAACTCAAAGAACAAATTACAGCACTGCATACAATATTATTTAAAATATATATGCATGTAATATAATTTACTGAGGCACATCATTGAAGAATATCACATTAATGAAATATGTTCAGGAAATAAAATATAAATTCCAGATTTTTTTTCATTTACTAAGGAATGTTTTATCAGATTTTCTTCCTTTGTTTATGAAACAAGATGTGTGGGTCACCCCCTCCCCCCAAACCATAAAATAAATCTTACCCCCAGGACCGTCAGGGTCCCCACTCTCTTCCCAAATCTTCCTGGTCTCCTCATTTGTTAATCTGTAGAAATACAGAAAAATATTGATAATATTATGTATTGATTTTCTTAACTTACAGGCACACAAAAATAGTAAATACATGTCTGTCACAAGTTTGAAACAATTGCAATTTTCAAATAAATTTCTAATAAAAAACATGCAACAGGAATGATTGGGGTTTATGTAAAATAGGTTTACTTTTATAATTAAGATGTTCCATTATCCAAAATATTTTTCAAATAAGTGGAAATAGCTAAAACTCGATGTTTTAACAAAAAGTATACATACTTATAGATTATTTCCAAAACCAATGGAATCATTTTGTCGTAAAGTGTGTCAAGTTATATAACTTTCATCAAAAAGTTTCAAATTTTGAAATTCCAAATCAGGAAGTCTTGGAATAGAAAACCTGTAAAGTTTGATTGCCTAAAAATAATGCAACAAAAACCCCTTCTTAATCTGGTTTTGGTGTACATGTGCACGGCTGTAAATACTCACGCAGTGTAGGCCTTGGCGATCTTCATGAACTTCTTGTGGTCTCCTTCGGCTTTATCTGGATGGTACTTCAAACTGAGCTTCTTGTAGGCTCGCTTTATCTGCTCTTTTGTGGCTCCCTACAAAGCAATGTCTGAAGGTAAATAATCTGCTAAAAGCATTAGACTGTCTTGTACATGTATATGTATATACTTTTGCAGATCTGAACAAATCTTAAGTCTTAACATTATAAGTTGAATTTTTGTAGATTTCCAGTTTTTCACTATTTTGTTGGGGCATGCTGAATTAATATAAAGGTCAGAATGACAGATTTCCTAATTTGTAAAAAAATTAAATTAATGGGTGAGGGCAAACCATGAAATGCATGCAAATGGAGCCCCAATGAATATTAATGATTCGGATCCATTATATTCACTGATGTTCAATGATTATATGAACAGATAGTTACCACATCCAGACCCAGTTCTCCGTACGGATCGTACTCCTGATACTCTATATGGATCTGGGACACTTTGTATGCAAGAAGGGCAAATATTATCCAGGCTATAATGAACACTATTTTTCTACAATGGCAAAAAAAGATAAACATTACAAAATGAACTTGCAAAAATCTTAACAGCTATGTGAAAGCTGCAATGACAATATGTTCTGTTTATAAGGCTAGATATTGACTGAATTTTTGTTATGATATTTATCTATGAAATATTAAAATATTAGATTCTCCATTTGGGAATTATAAGCTTGTATATTGGTCTGTTGAAAACTATACTTATTGAAAACTTTTTGCAGAAAAAACAACTATTGAAAGTATGACATTGTGCCTTAAAAATTTGAGTTCTATCAACACCTACAGAATTTTTTCTTTCATCCGCGCCCATTTTGTGCTGGACTTGAGCTGATGCCTTTTGATTACACACGGATCACAGTTACACTCCCGCCTCTTTTTATCTTTTTCGTCTGGAAAAAGAAAACAAAGTGTTTCAGCTATATTAAGCTAAGGAAAGTAGCTGATTTAATTTCTCTTTCTATCTCTCATAGGAGGATAACTGCACCAAAATAATATTGCAAATATTTTTTTTTTCGTTGGCGTGGAGAACAGTTTGCATATAAGAATTCAAACACTTATGTTGTACATCATTACATATATCTATAAACTAATATTTAACATGACCATTTTATTTCATGTAATGTACCATTCTTTGCTTCTTTATTTTTATTTGAAAACTTTCATCCAAAATACATTCAAACATTGGTGAATCAATCTGCACATGAAAACTTTATATTTATACTAATATCTTCAATAAAACATTCTTTATTTAATAACTACTACATGTATGTTAAACATATGATAAAGAAAAATAGATGTTCTTTATCAAAAACTATGTTAAGTTGATATGACAGATTTATCAATAAACAGTGAGCACACTGATAAATACACAGCTAGCTGCTTTAACATAAATAATTATATTTTGAAATAGTGTAAACTTTATCTACAATATGTTTCAAAATATAATGGCAATGGCTAAAATGGGTGGGCAGGTGGCATATGATGTAATTTACAGTGGTAAGGGTGTTGGGAAAAAAAACCATCCCCATGTTCACAAATCAGAAACAGCATAAATATGACCTAATTGTTCTTACTTTTCTGTTAAAGCTTTTTCGAATAGAAATGTCATTCAGTTAACATATTAACCAAAATATCATTAAAATAGACGGGTGAACACATGAACAGCTGTGAAGTAAGACCAAGCGACAACATGCTATATCCTTACCGTCCACGGGTTTCCTGGGCCAAAAATAATATGTCGTGGGAATCAAGACGAGGCCCCAAAGAGAGAACAAAAAGTAAAAGAAGGTCCCTCCTTCCTCGTCATACTCAAACTGCATCCCAGGCATGATGAAGTCTGTCTAGAGTGTCTCTCAAACAACCGACACGTCTGTAAACCAAAGCCGGAAGTACAGTAACGATGAGAAACGGGTGCCGTATCAATTCAACCCCTTTTCCTTTCGCTCCGCATTCACTTCCGCCTTTCCGAAAAGCCAGTAAGTACAGTACGTTTGACAATGTTGACTTTGTTCCTCATTTATTAATTGATTGTTTAGAAAAAAAATACAAATAATATTGCAGATGACGTATCATGAACATGTTCAGTAATGCATATTGTTATAGGAAACGTGGGGGGGGGGGTTACATTCATGAAGGTTAACGGTATCCCAAGGCTAATGTACAAATAAATATTTTTTCAGAAATTTAAGTCGAAGCAATTGCTAGCCTTATCCAGATGATAATTTCATGATTTTTCAATTTTAGAATAGATTTAAAAAATGATATAAACGATAAAAAGTGTACCTCAGAGGTCCTCTATATACCTCTACAACATTCTATTTCCAAATTCAATTTACGTGTAGCTGTGAGAATCGTACAAAGAGATTAAGTGCATGTGAGAATATATAATTTTTGTGTGTGTTTAACTAATGTATAAAACATTAACGTTGAATGTATCGAGATCATCCAACCAGCTTTAATCTTGTCGTTGATTATAAGTACATATAAATGTCAAAAATTACATCATAACCAAACTTTTAATTGACGTATGCTTCCTTTCAATGGTGTTCATAATGAATTAAGCTGCGTGAGGTTTAATTTTTCAATGTCAACATTTATTAAACTAATCTGTTTGTCACTTGTTTACTTATATTTCGATTTTGCTTATGTCTCTTTTAAAAGGTTCCGTAAAAAGTTAAGCGGTCGGCCAATGTCCGATTATATTTTTCATAATATTTTAAATCTTTCCTTGACTTTTATTTTATACTTGTTGCAACAGCCGGGTTTTAAAGCAATTTACTTTAATTTTCACCAAGCTACCAACATCACCTTTGAGACCATACTGTAGTTGCATGAAAGAAAACTGTCGAAAGATAAAAATAAATGTGCATGTCTGAAAAATCAATTTTAAGTTTTCTGCTCTAGCAATACCTACATGCTCAGTAGTGTAGTCCATTATCATGTTCATCTCATAAATAAATTGGTGAAGTCAAGTATTCACACAGGTAAATTATAGGGAGAAGCCCGCGCGGGGAAACAGGTCTAAAATTTGGGTTGGGGTGGAGGGCGTGGCATTTACACTTACCTTGAGAACGTTTGTCAAAAAAGTGTACCAATTTGATAAAAATTAAACATAAGCGCCTAGAATGTAAGAACACATTTAGATATTCAGTCCAATTGTTACAGAATATAGCTTCCCTGTCTTAGCACCACTACCCCCCCCCCCCCCCCCCGACCTCGCAAATAAGTAGCGGTGGTCTTTTAAGTCTGTAAACAATAAAACATGCAGTGCGCTGGTACGGAGTTCTTTTTAAAGCGACACTTATCGAATCCGTCGCTTTGTTTTACGTGCGTGCCTGGTCATCCAAAGAGAGAATTTAAAACAAAGCAAATGTGTTTGTTTTTTAACTTTCCATTCACAAGAGATTTTCATCGGAACCATAAAACGCATGTAAAAAATAGAAATAATTTCGAAACAAAAATTTCAGGTTGTGATCGAAAGGAATGCTGTGCGATTTCTTGAATATTTGAAACTAGGTTTGTTTTTGCACATCGTGGCTTGATTTTTTAATGAGATATTCTGGTATGGAAAATATGAACGTCATTACATGTTGATTAAAACAAACCGAAGAGGAAGGTGCGTTATGGATTGGTCAGAAACCATGTAAAGTAATGGAGAATTGATCATCTACTCGATCTGGTTTGTATATACATATTATTATTAGCAAAATAATCCAGTGCAATTCAAATTCGTTTTCTAAGAAGAAATATGTTTCACTTCCACGCTACTATATAATGAAGAGGAAGGAAATAAGATTTTAATTCTTGTAAAGTAATGATAAAGTTTTATTGGGACTACTCGTTATCAAATTAATTTTACTCTAAAATGGATGGGGGATAAGTAAATGAAACAGCTAGGTAAAATGATGTATGTATTACAGTTCACACGTATCGACAAGTAAATGTATAATATAAATACATATAAGACGGACTTGTGTAGAAAAAAGACCCATATGAAATTAAAGTTTAAGTTCTGTGGAGGAAAAAGAACCCTTTTCCTCTAAACCGATTAGATATAAAATCAGCTACATGTAAATTAATCGATGAATAATGATCGGCTTCCTTTCTAGTAGGTGAAAAGAGTTGTCGAACCCTCTATATTATATACTATGCATAATATATAGAAATGCACGACAATCCTACTCTTGAGGGATAGGGTCTTATTTTATGTAGTAAATGATTATAGTACATGTAATAAAATGATTATGTATCTAATGCTTCAGTATGATTTTTTTTTATTTACTTGAGTGAGTAGGTTGCATTAGTTTATTAAGGAAAATTACCATGCAATGTCATTTATATCTACAGAACAACTGGACAGTTATATGATGTCATCAATTAAACTCGTGGGTGGCTGACCGTGATGGGGAGATGCTCTTCCAAACCTTGCTGTGACATCTCTGACGTCACAACTCTATCAGAGAACCGCCTCATCAGTGTTCAGCCAATTGTTGACGAGAAACTAGCGCCGACCCCGCCCACTCTCAGAAGGGATGACATCATTTCAGATATATCCATGTTCAAAAAAGTCGATAGCTATGCAGCCAAAGTAAGTTAGTTATGACAATTACATTGTAAGAATAAATCGCTATTTCCACATCACGTTACAACTATTTCCGGATTTTCTTCACAGGCCCCCAAATCCACAGAGCTTTCCCTACAGAACCTGTCCAGGTATTTGTCCAAAGCCTCCAAGTCCAACTTGGGTCGTGTCCGGGCCTTCTACTTCTGGATCTGTCACCACGTGGAGTAAGTATAAATCTGTGTACTACGTAGATCGCAAATTCTAAATGTTATATAAGTCCAATTAACTTGATTCTTCGAACACGATGTATCCATTTGTAATGGTGTTTATTCCCTACTGTACAAATTATACACGCGACTTTATAATCTTATTATCAAAAGGCTTGTGAACGTGAATTTTAATCTCAAAGGATGTCAAGTAATTATATACATTGTATAGATTTAGGCAATACTGACACATTTACTCGTAATTCAATGCATACAACAAAGTTAAATTGTTTCCACGTCATGCTTAAGGAGGGATGTACGGCTATCGTTCATTTGAGGATTAAAATGTAAACAATGTTAAAATTGTAGAGAAGACACCAATGAACCACTTTCATATTTTTTCATGTTTTTAAATCTTCAAAATAAGTCTGCAACTTTTTATTGCGCAGCTCTACAGCTGTTGTAAGTGATAGAAAAGGCATTGTTCTGTTTGTGTATGCGTAACTTGCATATAAGATAACATGAACAATCAAATATCAATTCCTTTTGGCCTTTTGAGAACAGTTTTGGGCAGAAACATACCAGGTCAGAAAATGTTTACATTTTGATCCTCAAATGTACAAGATGGCCCACGTCCTCCTTAGGGTTGTCTCTTTCGAGATTCTTTTTTTTTTACACAAAAGCCCTTTACATACGGGATCGAAAAATAATTTAATGAATGTTTATATCAGGAATGTGCATTTTATATGTAATGCATTGCGTTTTCATTTATTGCAGATTAGATCTTCGATCCTTTCTAAAAAACTACAAAAAGCCAGTGGCCGCTGAGTTTACGATGCATACCAAGGTAGCCCTTTGTTATGGTTACGCAGAACTCTTTGCTGAACTCTGCAGGTAATTAAGACACCAAAGTTTACCAAGTATTGGAATCGGGTCAACGTACATACCGTGTATGCTTTCCAAATAGTAATACTCGTATATCCAGTTGTTTTCGCGATGATCTAATTTTCGCTTTTTTCGCGACCTCTTTTAAATTGGAAATAATTGAATACGCAGAAGTTATATCCTGTATCATTTTCTATAACAAACTTTTTAAATCGCATAAAATGACGGATGCAAATTGAAAATGTTACAGATTTTCCCAATTTTCGCAAATCTTGTGACACGCGAAAAATACCCTCGGATTTACGGTAGTTTTTGCATTGACTTCAAAAGTATTTTTTAATTACAGGTTATCCAGCATCCCCGTAAAGACAATCTATGGATATCTTAAAGGATACGGGTACAACCCAACAAAACCTTTCAAGTACGCCCATTCGACCAATCACGCTTGGAATGCTGTTCACGTGGTCGGCCAGTGGTGTTTGATTGACTGTACGCTGGGCGCTGGTACTGTTGATGAGGAGGGTCATTACATCCGGGAATTTGAAAACTTCTACTTTTTAATCAATCCCGATCAGTTAATTTCGACACATTTTCCATACATGGAGAAGAGTAGAAAAGAAAGCAGACCATGGCAGCTTCTTCAGAAGCCGGTTACTCTGCAGGCGTTCAGTAAACATGTGAACAGAACAATCACAGCTTTTAAATGGGGCGTGGAGCTCGTGTCTCATAGCGAGGCTGTGATTCCTGTGACGTTATCCGTAACAGTATTTCTAAAGGGAACTTCTAGAACTCTCTATAACGTTTTAGCACGTTTAACGGACATTAACGGCAAAATACTGAAGAGATACACATTGGTGCAAAATCCAGACCACAACTTGTTTTCAGTTCGAGTACGCCCTCCAAAAGTCGGGAAGTTTCGACTGACAGTTTTTGGAAATGTTGATCAAAACGACACGACCCTTCATGAGGTTGTGTCGTATGTTTTACGTTGTAGACAAACGGAGCCAATCGTTTATTTATATCCCAAACACCTGGGTATATGGAGGTCTCGCTCTGATTACCAACACTATGGATTTGAGCCTGGGGCCGACTCCCCAATGATTATAAGCCCTAGAGACGGTGATTTGGAACTTACAATACCCACAAGAAAAGATTTTCCTGTTACGTGTAGAGTGACGCATTCCGAATCCAAAATAAAAGATATCGAAAAGTATATATTGTTAGAGAAGGCTGAAAATTTCCTTAAGATTAGAGGTCATCTGCCAGAGAAGGGATTTTACAAATTGCAGATATTTTGCAAAAGTGATTTTGGACCTTACGAGCCAGTTTTGCTATTCCTGATTGATTGCACCAGAGGTGCTATGTTTAACGCATTACCATTTCCTGTTATGTATTCTTCCGCAACAGAGTTTCATTGTCAGTTAATAGAACCACTTGTGCGCGAGTTGCCAGAAGAGTCTTCGATAAATATTCGATTTCGTTCAAGTGATATAATTAAAGCAGTTGTGAACGGTCGCAGAATTGAAAAAGGGAATGACAATATCTGGCGCTCCACTGTTCGTACACATACTGCTGGCGGAAGTTTACGTATCGCCGGAACAAACGAACTCAAGGGACGCTACTGGGTTTTGTGGGAATTCACTATTGTCAAGGGACCTAACTCTATAGTGCTGGAAGATATTTTGACAGCAAGGTCAAATACGTCACATCCTCCGATGACGCAACGATCAGATAACCAATCAACGCAAAGAACGCCAAAACATTCGTCAAGAATCAAGGAGAAAACAATTATCATAAAGAAATAAGTTGCCTCCCTTTTTATATGTTTATATATGTTTTACTGTCTACTAAATCATAATTACTAAAATGTTTAACTATAAACGATCATTGTATTTTTTGTGTTTAATTCAGTTATGAAATTTTAAAATGCATGCCCAATGAATAATACATACATCTCAAAAATTGAAAAAACATTCATGCTTTTACAAGTGCTTCAAATTTATTAATAAATGATTTTATTCAAACTTAATTAACATACATGGCACCATTAAGTACACTGGTTGTGAATTATAGTAATATAACATGTTTCCACTTACAGATATATAACAAGCAGAAATAAAACTTTTATAGCAAAATAATTTTTCTAATGATAAATATTTCTACCTTATATGCGAATGAAGCCAAATTTGAATTCTGATATGTGAACATTAAGCTATAATACTGTTGAATCATTTTTATCCGTGGGGATCAATGTTCGTGCGTAACCAAATCTTTCCTGGTTTGTGGGGACGTAATTTCGTTGGTAGCAGTTTCTACTTCGTAAATAAATAAACAAATGCTTGTACATGTATATACATTCGTTGGGATGTGAATTCATAGGCAAGGGTTACTCACGAAAGCCACCAACATTGCCCCCCCCCCCCCCCCCCCCCCTCCCACGAACAATGATGATTCCACAGTACTTGTCAAATATTAATAACGAAATTCTCTAATCAATTAAAATTTCTACAGACTAGTGACAGTAACAACACTTTAATTCTGTTATTGAAGTAGATGATCAATGATTATCAAGAGATCTGTAGGATTTACTATTAAAACAGCTAGAACATAACTTCAACATCGGACAAGGATTAATTGATTTTTAAAATCTTTGATAACTAACGTCTATAAAATTCTTATTACTGAGCGCAGTTGCAAAAGAACAGTTTATCTTTTGATGATATAGTTATATTCAAAAACTATAATTAGATGAAAAGCGCCTATATAGAGGCTTTAAAAACCTATCTGTACAGTTGAATGGTTCTCCTTACGACATGTTAAGTTGATGGAACTATCCATTTCTAATAATAAAAGCTTTTTTTATCAATTAAAAATGTGTTGTATAATACTTTACAATTCCAAACATTTATATCAATATGTTTGTTTATTTACACACAATGTATAAACATAGACATGCTGTTTACGCAATACATCTGACATTACAAAATGTTTCATCAACATTCTAATACATGTACATTTTTATGTATTCACATTTTATTTTTACGAAGTTCTCAAATAAGTTGTTAAAATAAATGTTAGTTGTGAATTTTAAAATACATGCACATATAAATAAAACATACATCTCAAAAATAGAAAAAGATCAATACTTTTACAAGTGCTTAAAACTTATAGATAAATGATTTAATTAAAACTTAATTAATATTCATGACAACACTGGTTGTGGATTAGTAATATAATTCCTGTGCATCACATGTTTCCAATCAAAGATATCTACACAAAACACAAATAAAACGTTTGATAGCAATATTTTTTTAATGATAAAATATGTCTACCTCACATGCGGATGAAGTTGAATTTGAATTCTAATGTGTGAACATTAAGCTATGATTCTTGTCAAATATTAATAACGAGCTTCTCTGACCCGCTCACAGAAAACTTCTACAGACTAGTGACAGTAACAACAAGGCCTAATATAATAATGGTTTGTTTCCACTTTCATGCTGAAAAAAGTTGGGTCGGTAGGTCGGAATTTTATATATATAATTTTTTAGATACTGCAGTGTGTATTGAGCAGTACTGTAATGTTATCAATACGTGCAAGCTAGATACTGACACTGCCGAATGGTTGAACATGAGAAATACTTTTTATCTTTCCTGACTATTAAGGTGGCCTAAATAAAACAAAGAAAACCGATATCAGATTCTTCCTCTGCCAGTGATTAGAGTATTATCAATATCTACAACACTTGGGAACATACAACCATTTTGAATAAAAACGTTTGAGTTATACTGATTGGAAAAGAGTACTGCTACAAGCGATTCTGTGACCAAAATGGTGAGTAAAAACTTTTCCATATCGGATAAAAAACGGAAACAAACGATTTTCCTTCAAATATCCTTAAAAAAAATTGGAGTCGGCGGTAAAGCTAGGGTCGGTCGGGAAAGCGGAAACAAACCATTTTTTTCTTAGGCCCAGTTTAATTCTGTTTTTGAAGTAGATGATCAAGGATTATCAAAAGATCTGCAGGTTTTATATTAACACAGCTAGAACATAAAGTCAACATAAGACAAGGATTAATTGATTTTTAAAATCTTTAATAACTAACGTCTGTAAATTCTTTTTACTGAGCTCAATTGCAAAAGAACATTAGAGATATAATTATGATTATATTATATAATTATATTCAAAAGTCTCTAATTAGGATGAAAAACGCCAATATACAACTGACATTACAAAATATTTCATCAACATTCTGATACATGTACTTTATGTATACACATTTCATTTTCACAAAGTAAGTTGCTAAAATAAATTTCTCATTCAGACTCTTTACATATTATATACTGTTCACAAATAATATTCACTAAGTCAAGTCAACAGTATAAGTAAACTCACATGTGTATTGATCTTATATAATTCACAGTTTAATTATCTGCAGTATTTGATTTTTTTCACTGTACCTGACCTTTCGGCGACAAAGAGATTGTCCCTGGTGTCCACACATAAACCACGTGGATCCTGTAAGTAACAGTTGTCAATGTAGCAGAGAAAACTGTCCGTCGTAGTTTAGGATGTGGATACAGTTGTTGTAACAATCTGTAGTCAGTATTCGACTCTGGCTGTCTGTAAGTAATGCCGATTGGACTAAATGTTTTCCTGGTTTTGGAGGAAGGACCGGTGTAGGTAAACCGGATATGTCCGGCCTGACTGACCACCACTATAGCACCGGCTCTAATGTCAGCCACACAGATGTCTAGGTTTCTGTTCTCACATATAAATTTAGGGGAAAATCCAGATACATAGAAAGGATGTCCCATGGGATTGTACTGAATACTTTGTTTTTCTTTGAAGCCAGAGTAATGCACAATTTTTGTTTGCCTTTCATCATCACTGTCCATTACAATCAAGAAGTCTCCAAACGAGGTACTACAGACATAAAGAGGCCTCCACCTACGTAGTCTGATGACCTTGACTCTCATATGTATCTGTGTATTCTTTACTATGTTTACAGTTCGAGCATCTTCATCAGTGTAAACTAGATCTCCATTCCTTGTCACTGACATGTGCCTTGGCCCTTGGAGGGTCTTAGTTTGGATCGACTTAACAACCTCTCCCTGCAGGTTGTAGAGTCTCATGACAATGTCATTAAAACCACATGTCCATATTTGTTCATTCACTTGGACAGGACACATTTTTTAAACCTCTATACTCGGTGTTTATAGATGCAATGATCTGTGGTTTATCAATAAGCGGTTTGATAGATAACGCTGGCAGAAATCCAAACTGTTGATAAATTTGTTCTTTATTGATCTTTTGAGGGGTGAAACTTGGTAAGCTAAATTGAAGTTTTGTGGGGTATCTTTTGAACTCAGCATTCCTGGAATTGTAAGCACATATTTTATTCATCTTATTGGTCTTCAGTAATTTATTCAGATCAGAAATGATATGTGTGATTTCAGAAACACTATGTTTGATTTTATCTTCCTGCCAGTCTAGGGCGGTAAGGTGTCTTGAGTTCATTTCATGAAGATCAGCTTTTAGTTCCTTCATAGCATTGTCTATTTCTCTGTGCATTTCTTCTCCATGTTTGTTGATAGCTGTTATTAATTTTTGAAAGTTTTTATTCAGATCAGCTTTCTGAACTGGAATACCAGATACTATCTCACAATATTTAGGATAAATGCCTTTCTTAAGCTCTTTTAAATCTTTTTTCAAAACACATTTTTGGTTTTCAATTTTTTCCATTACGGTAGCAAAATCATGATCATTATGTTCCGTAGAAGAAACACACTCCCCACAAAGTGGGATGTTACAACGTTCACAGAAAAGATAACATATTTTTAAGGAATGTTTTTTACATTTAGAAATAAATTTCAAAGGCACCACTTTGTGTTCTTTGAACTCATCAGAATTATGTTTTTCCTTACAGTATTTACACAGATATTCTTTGCAAATGATACAGTGTAACTGTGAGCCTGGACTCTCACAAATATGACACCGTGCCACATCATGGAGGCTGTACTCAGGATCCATGGCCAACCATCTACTGTAATATGAATGGGATCTCTATTTTGTATTTGTTATAATTAGTATCACAGAGTAAAATTAGATTTATTATACGATAAAGACCATATGCATGATAATAACAATATTACTTATTACGTTTGTTACTGACTGTTTACAGAAATATTTGGGGTCGGTCCACAGAAGGCGAGGCGAAGCCGAGTCTTTTATGGACTTTATCGACCCCACAAATATCTGTAAACAATCAGTAACAAGCCTAATAAGTGTTTTGTTTTGTCGAGTTTACCTACTTTCTGAGATAATGGCCATATTTTTTTTTAATTTAAGAAAAATCCTTAACAATTTTACCCTATGATTAAGATTTTCTTAATTGTGAAAATAATACAAATGGCTAAACTCTTTCAAAAATGAAATACAGTTTATGAATGGCAGTGACACTAAACAGACATTATCTCAGAAAGAAGGTCATTGACCTACTTTTTTGGAAGTGAAAAATAGCACTACCATGATAGGTCTTTAACACACAATAAATGGTTTTCCATTATCATCAGTGAATTTTTTTTCATTCTGAGTAAACTTATACCCTAAGGCGATATTTATGACGTCATTTCTACATTATAAAGTCACTTTAGATACTTATTGTGTATTGTGATCGGCTTCGGCCGATCACAGTTGTGTCCATATGAGGCATCTGGCAAATTTAACTATATGCGCACGCATTGCGCCTTGCATTATTTTATTTACTTTTTAATTAGACGTAGATTACTAAAACGATAATCTTATCCGTTTTCTGAAAATAAAACATTTATAGAGTTACTTACATAATGATTCAAATCACGTTTATTCACATATGCGTAAGAATATTAGTTGGAAGTATAATTCGCCTTCTAAAAGTAAAGATCATTCATGCCTTGCCATTTCGGAAATCAATAAAACAGTGCTATATATAGTTTATTGCATGCAGCGTATATTATAAAAACAGAGCTGACCAATGATATTTCATGTCGATCATTCCTTTAAAAGGAATACTTGTTTTCAATATGATTTCAACTATCTTCAATCTTCAACCCTAACCTTGATCACTGCGTATGAGCACAAGTAAACGTCATAGCGCGTCTTAAATGTATTTGATATTGATCAAATGAATGCTTAATGGTAAGTTGAAACTTACATAACCATTTTAATGATTATGTTCTTTTGAAATATATTCGTTAAAACATATCTTTTTTTATTTAAAAAAAATTCCCGCCAAAGGCAATTTATTTGGCAGCAGAAGCGTAATAAATTACATTTTTTATTGCTGTCCCATCAAAAATTCATACCCCCGACAAAAACCGTATACTGGTATTTAATGGCTTTAAAGAGATGATAAAAAATATTTCATGAAAATTAACATCAAAATTAATTTAAATATAAGAATCGAATACTGTTATACCAAGGAGCATTTTTTCCGATATGTATATAAAATGAATACATTGTAGTCATATCTATGTCTAAAATCATCTCCAGGTCAGACGCGACCTATCTTCCATTATTTTTTATTTTTCCTACTGTCGAAATGTTAAGATATCTACAACGAAATTCCAAAATTATATTTTCATGTCATATGATATTTTTCTATTCGGATGTATAGTTTCAATTGAAAAATATATACTATGACTTTATAAATAAGCATTCAATTGATTTTTGCGTAATATAAAAAGAAGGATTCAAAAAGTATTAAAAAAAAAGTAATGCACCCTAGATGAACAGGTTTAAATGAAAATTAAGAAGAAATAATTTATCAAGGCAAATTATCAAAAACGGAGGGACGCTGCGTGTGTCCTTAAACATGGTATGGTAAACATGGTTTATGTGGAATTCTATTTTAGTTTTTGTTTTCAATACATTCATATCAATCCATTTAAAGTTACACATTCATATATCATTCAATTTCACATGCAAACGATTATTATTTATTTGACGCCATTATTTTCTGATCATGTATTAAGGAAGCTAGGCTTAAAAAACCCATCAAATTTGCCTTAAGTTTTAAATGATAATTTGTTAGCTAAAGCTATACACAATTATTTAGTGAAGAAAAATTCCATTAAATTTAACTTTAAGCTTAAGGTTTGCATGATTTTATAGTAATTCATATGCATATCTCTTTTTCTTTCAGAGATTAGCGTAATATAAAATGCCCACAGCCATAAGAACAAAACTTATTCGGTTTTTTTTTCATCTAAGTTGCGTTTTCATAAATAACACTGTTAGCCTTGCTGTAATATGTTGTAATATGATCACCATTTCTACTTTTTTTTGGATAACATTTAGATTTTTGCAAAAGCAATTCAAGTTACACATTGTTTTGCTAAACTGTCATTGGTTAATGCCCCTTCTGTTTACACTTGAGTAATATTGTTCCTTGCTCCTTATATGAACTGTAGTTTTTGTAATAAGTGAATATAACACGCTTTCTGTGTAATTGATATTTTTTCCTCGTTCATGAACTACCCGTTATTTCATACATTATATTTACTATTAATACACGCACATATATGTTTAGTATCCACATACTTACAATGTATATTTTTGTAGACATATAATGCATTCACAAAGAATGGTTTAAAACGAGATATTTGTTTTGTTGAAATAACATAAAACATCAATAATGTAAAATGGAAAATTGAAATGTTCATCTCTTGGGGTTCAGGGTTAACGATATATATATATATATATATATATATATATATATATATATATATATATATATATATATATATATATATATATATATATATATATATATATATATATATATTTCCCTTCTAGTTCTTTGTGCGTACTTTTTCAAACCATGTTTTTGCCATAGAGGTAAAGTGTTTACAATCTTTGACACAAATCTATTGAATGCCTTAACTTCCTTCTGTTGATAACATGCATGATTTGTTAACAATTATTCAATGATGATAGATTGCAATTGTCTTTTTATTGGATAATTCCTAACTCTAAGCTGATATTTTGTCACTTATAGTTTTAAATCTTTCCATGATGAAAAAAAATAATGTCTGGTATTTCGGGGACATACACATACCTTTATTTTCAGCATGTTATAATGACATTTTCATCGATTTTGTATTTTTAACTGAACGAATATTGAAACATTTCGAACTTTAAATTCCAATTAAGAAATTTTATTGTTTATAAATACAGAAAATATGACAAACCTTCTGTCCGTTCCTGCTACCTGGTGTTAACTGTCGTAGATAATACAAAATGGCGATGTATTTCATACTTGATTGCATGGTTTATTCATAAGACCAGGACCTGATAACGTTACAACCGGAAACTAGTAAACTGAACATATAGGATCCCTCATGATTTCCGATGTTATATGATTTTTATCCAACGAGTTGTGTGTTTTCTAGAAAACACACAACGAGATGGATAAAAACCATATACCATCGCAAATCATGAGATATATTCTTTAACACATTTACATCTCAACACCCCTCAACTGAATTAAAATAATTCACTTTTTTATTCTACGTCAATCAACCGCCTGAACCTACGTTATGTTTAATTATGACGTCACGTGGCGTAAGAACACAGTGGAATATCAAAAATTTATCCCATGAGTGTTATCCACCGTTTATTGCGATAAACATGTAATAAACCTTTCTATGAAATAGCAGATTAAATTCTAACTGCGACTCCAATTCTTGATGTTTGAAGAGAGAGAGAGAGAGAGAGAGAGAGAGAGAGAGAGAGAGAGAGAGAGAAACCAGCTTGGGAAAGAATAATAATGTATCAAAACCATCCCAATCACGTACTATGACATTTCATGAGTACTGTGAGAGGGATTTGCCTCTATTTGTGTCATTATTATATATGAAAGTCTTAATATATACCGTGTTTACAAAATTTTATCCATTTGAATTCTACTTATCAGATGTAATTCAATTATCTAATTTGCTGAAATTAAAAAAAACCCAAAGTTTAGAAATTATTTACATGGATTTCTTTTATATGATTCTCGTTTGGTTACACGTGTCACGCATGTATGTGGTCCTCATATTGAAGAATTTTCATATGTGAATTATGTGTATATTGCTTCATATGATCCATATATGTTCATAAAATACTTGTATGGTCCGCCACTTATGATACTCATATGACATGATACAAATATAATACGCATATGATTATTATATGATTGTAATATGAAAGGCTATACATGTGTGGCGAAAGTTCCTATATATAGTGCTGGAAGACATTTTGATTGCGAATTCAAATAGATCACACCTCCAATGACGCAACGCAGTATTCAACGCAAAGAATACCAAAAAAAAACATCAAGAATCAAAGAGAAAACGATTATAATAAAGAAATAAGTTGTCTTTTTTCAGTACATACATGTTTTATTGTCTACTCAATCATAATAACCAAGAAATATTAAACACAATTTTACTTCAGTGTTTAATTCAGTTATGAAATTTTTAAACGCACACATCTATAAATAAAATATACATACGGTATACATCTCAAAAATATAAGAAGATCAAAAAAATGCTTTTATAAATAAATGATTAAATTTACATTTACAAAAACATACATGGCACCAATAATTATAATGTAATAATGTAAAGAAAAAAACCTCAATGCACAACATTTGTTTTCCACTTACAAATGTCTGTACAAGCAGAAGTAAAACATTTGATAATAATATAAACATTTTTATATATTCCGTTCCCTTTAGATTTTTCGACTTCATATTTATGTTTATGCGAATCAATTTAAATTTGCATTCTAATGTGTGAAAATTAAGCTATAACACCTGTCATATCTAAGTAATGAGATTCTCTGATCCGCTCACGTAAAACGTCTATGGACCAGTAACAGTGATAGGAAGTCGTGAATTGAATTGAAGATTCAATGATTACTCAGAGATCTGTAGGTTCTATTATTTTCACAGCTAAAGCATATTGTCAACATGCGATTACGATTGAGTTTTAAAATCTTTGATTACTTTCTTTTGTTAAATTCGTGTCACTGCATAATATTGCAAAAGATATTTTTTGTATCTTTTATAAATATGATGATATTCAAAAGTTTCCATTAAATTTAAAAGCGGCAATACACAATTATAAATCTTAATTTACAAATGTAGCTGTACATGGTCCTCGTTACTAAATGTTCATATGATAGATGTGTTCAAATCTCTGAAAAAGAATATCCATGCAACTCTGAAAAGGAATGTTTGTTATTTTTCCGGTCTTTGTTGATTTACTCATAATGTATAAACATGACATGTTCTTTACACGTAAATTTTATATTTCAAACAATTTATTTATGTACTTACATATTTACATTCTAATTTCATATTTAAACAAAGTTTGTCTGCAGGGCGGAGAGTTCTCACAACTCACATGATTGAATTTGGACTAATTTTGAGACAAGCTGCCAGTAACCGCGAGTTATTTGACTCGTTCAAGGTAGTGTGGGACACTTCCATGTTGTGACGTATTGTTTATCGAGATAAACAATTAAATGAAGTGTATAAGTAGTTTTCTCCCAATAGTGTCACCTTACAGCGTAGCACAGTGGGTTAGACAATCTGTTAGTCATGAGTTCGAATCCCGCTCGGGGTTTTACAATTTGTACTTCTCCCAATATTTTTGAAAGCTATTTTTAAATAAATATTGTAAAATTTGAAAATTCTAAACCAGTGTTATTATTTCAACTTTAATTTACTTTAATCTACGTTAATATCGACAGATGTCCCATACCTCCTTAAGTGGATAGGATATAATTCATAATTTTAAAAATTAGCCACATTTGATAAACTTCTGATTTTTCAAACTGCCCAAAAGGTGGTAATTCATTTCAAAATTTCTCCTTAACAAGGGAAGAAAGTGCACGTGACTACAAAGATAAAAATAAATTGTATAGGACATCTTAATGATAAGGTAATAATAGGAAACAATAAAATTCGTTGAATGATAATATTACAATGCATCACCCTGATCTCCCTTAGGAAGACACGCGACATTCCTCAGTTTTTGATAATTTTCCTTGATAAATTAGTTCTTCTTTATTTGCATTTAAACATGCTTATGCCCAAATATTCAGTGTAAATTACCAGGTTATTTTGGGAGTAGGAATAATTTGAAATTTTCTTTAAATAGCATGCAGCGTATAATTGAATGTTTATTAATAAAGTCAAAGTATACTTTTTTCATTTGAAATTATTATAATACAACTTAAAAAATATCATAAAACATAAAAACATAACTTTGTAATTACGTAGTGGAAATCTTACATAGTGGAGATCGAAAAAAATGAGAAAATCATGGAAGAAAGGTCGCGTCTGACCTTAAAGTTTGTCATATGATAAATATCTCTAAATCCCAAAGCGTGCCTACGGATAAACGAACGGAAAACATTATTTTATTTAAAATTTTAAGGTCTTGTTATCATTTTAGAAAGCTACGAGTAACACAGGCTCTCTAATTGTTTTAAATAAACAAAAAAGTGTGTTATTCTTCCCGAAAGTTAAATTACAGTGAAAAATACCTTACATTAATTCTGTACCGATTAAAGAACCATTGGCCTTAGGTCATGAGTAATAAGTACTTGTCGTACCTTTGCTTTCGTTCTGGTTGAACAGTTTAATATAAAAAATATGAAGTTATGATCTTGATCCCGTCCCACCTTCCTGTATTTGTTAAAGGTTGCACCCCATTATCATATTGTGCTATAAAGTCTTTCCAAAAGTAAGCAATTTAAGTTGCGGTTATTTAGTTCAAAATATTTGTTTTGAAAATCCCACTAAAGATTTTTTCGAAGCAATACTTCAACAGATTTGAAGCAAAACACAGTGCCACGACAAAGGCAACAGAGTCTGTTCACATCACATGATATTGCTTTATACAATTTTTTTTTATTGCAGTGTGTTCAATGTATGGTAATGCATACTATGTCATTCGAGTAGAAAATATAACAAACGGGGTGTATCAATAATGTTCAATAATAGAGGCCCTTAAAGATCGGTCCTTACTCAGCAATTTGTTGATTTAAGTCATGTGTTTTCTTCTAAAATTACTGGTATGACATCTTTTGTCATTAAAAATCCTAAAAATTAAAGTCTTAACTGGATATTTGACTGAAATATCCAAAATATAAATACATTCATTTTGTTTACACATTGTACACACAGCATGTTTACATATTATAATATTGGATTTTCTTAACTCTGTTAGAGCCATTATCAACCACAAATAGGTTGTCTTTAGTGTCTACACATAAACCGTAAAGCCAGTGTAAATCAAAATTGTCAATGTAGCGGAGGAATTGTCCGTCCTGATCCACGATATGGATAAACTCGTTGAAATGATCTGCTATCAGGATTCTACTCTGGCTGTCTGTAGTAATGCCGCGTGGATAGAATGATCCATTGGTAGCAAAGTTAGGACCGTTGTAAGTAAACCGGAGTTTCCCGGCCTGATTTACAACCACTACTGCACAGGCCGTGGAATCAGCAACACAGATATCGAGGTTCGTGTTCTCACAGATGTATTTAGAGTAACCATCAGAGGAATAAAGCGGCTGTCCTTTTCCATCGTACTGAATACTTTGTTTCTCCTTAGAGCCAGAGAATCGTACAACTTTCGTATGTTTATTTTTTTCTGACTCCGAGAAACGTACAACCTCCTCCTCCTCCTCCTCTTCTTCTTCTTCTTCTTCTTCTTCTTCTTCTTCCTGCTCCTCATCGTCCTCAATCTCATCGTCCTCATTCTCGTCATTCTCATCCCAATTCTTGTTCTTTAATTTTTCCTCCTTCTCCTCTCCCCTGATCATCAAAACTAGGAGATCAGCAGAGGAAGTAATACAGATATTGCGAGGTATCCACCTCTGCATTCTGATCACTGTTCGTATATGTGCATCTTTTACTATGTTCACAGTTCTATCATCTTTATCAGCATAAACTAGATCCCCACTCCTTGTCACTGCTATGTCCCATGGACTGTTCTCTGACCTTGTTTGGATTGACTTCACTATATCTCCCTGCAGATTATAGAGTCTCAAAATGTTGTCATCATATCCAGACGCCCATATTTGTTCATCACTAAGACAGGATACACTTCGTAAACCTTTAAACTCTCTACGCTTAGTGTTTATATCCGCGATGATATGTGGTTCATCAATAAACGGTTTCTCAAGGGGAGAAGCCTCAACACCTGGGAAATCCATGGTGTAGACCTGTGTTTCTGTTTCAATAGATAACTCTGACAGAGAACCTAACTGTTGATAAAGCTGTTCTTTGTTGATCTTCTGAGGGATAAAACTGGGTAAAGATACTGTGAATTTAGGAGGCAGTTTTCTGAATTCAGCATTTCTGGATTTGTAGTCAAAGACAAGGTTTATATCATTGGAGTTTAGTAATTTGTTCAGTTCATCAATGCTCTGAGTGATTTCAGACAAAGTGTAATTGATTTCCTTTTCCTGCTTTTTTAAAACAGCCGAGTGTTTAGAACTCATTACATCAAGATTTGATTTCAGCTTCGTGATAGCTGTATCTATTTCTTTATGCAAGTCTGCGCCATGTTTTTTGATAGCTGTGTTCAATGTTTTCGAGTTTTGATTAAGATCAGTCATTTGAAGTGTGTTGAATAGTGCAATTTCCTTATATTTTGGACAAATACATTCGTCTAGTTCTTGTAAATCTCTTTGTATGACATTTTTAATGCTCTCAATTTTTTTCATCACGTCAACAAAGTCATGACCTTTATGCTCTAAACAGGAAGTACACAGCTCACAAACTGGGATGTTACAATGTTCACAGTAAAGTTCACATACTTTTGTGGAATGTTTCTGACATTTAGTAATACATCCTCGCCTGTGAAATGGTATTACTTTATGTTCCTTAGTTTGATCTGAGAAATATATATGTTCCCCCTCACAAGATTTACACAAATGGATGTTACAAATGCCACAGTGTAAAGAGGGGTCCGGGGTCTCGCAATGATGGCACCGTACCAAATCCTGAAGGCAATACTGAGTGTTCATTTTGTAGCTGCAAATTTAATTGTAAAACATTTTTTTTTGTATTACTAGATTCACAATGTATAAGACGTAAGAAAGCATGCGTGACTCTGAAATGATTAAGGTATCGTTGGAATTTTAAACCAAAAGAAATAAAGAATATATGAATAAAAAAGGTGTCTCTCTACGCTCTTCTGAGTAAGACTGCTTTTATTTGAGACCTTTGTTCTTAGTTTTATCTAATTGAGAACAATTATCAGATTGAACAAAAAAAGATAACACAGGAAAAAGTAAAAATACATGTTTATAACTAACGGTTCGATTATATATATATATATATATATATATATATATATATATATATATATATATATATATATATATATATATATATATATATATATATATAATTTGATGTGGTTTGTCTAGAAATGTCTTTATCTAAAAATTAACATTATAACGAATAGGACTCAGTGATGTAAATCAAAAGAAAGAATACGTTTAAGGTAAAATTCATTTAAAAATTACCTAAAATTTCTTTTCTAAGAATTCTATTCATGTATGTTTTATTGGCTAAAATTTTCTGACTCTCTTTGATTTCTACAAAATAATGTTAGTAGATAAAATGTTTATAATGTTAAACATATTAGACGTTTGCCTGTTTTAAAATCTCAATAGTATGTTACTGTAAACTGTAACTGATTTATGAATTGCGCGGTTTTAATCATTGTCTTGCAGTAAAACATTCATTAGAAGATATTCTTTATCTAAAACCTTATGTGTTTAATGGTTTTAGATTGATTTACATGTTCCTATTGATGCAAAGCTGGCTACAGAAAGTTTGCGGAACAAAAAAAATGTTACAGAAATAATTGTTAAGGCATATATATTGAATAAATGTTTAATACATGTACATATTTATGTTTTAATGCTATATTGATACCTGTAGACATCTATTGCCTTTTCATAGCAAAACCAACAAGCGAGATATTTCGTAAAAGTAACATGAAATGTGTCATATATTGTACTATAATAATGTTGTTTTTCACAGCACAGCAACATAAAGTTGAAAAACCAATATCATATAGACAAGATGTAATATTTACGATATCACAAGATTTTAGCCCCGGAGACCTTTCCTGAAAGTAACACTTAAGGGATGCCCATTGCATTGTTATTGTGTTATGACATATGGTGATACGAACAGTATACACCATATAAAAATGATATCATGTACGCGTAGTTTGTTTTCCTTTATTTTGTGTATTTGTTAATTTCAAGGCTGCGAGGGTTTAACTTTAAATCACTTTTCTTTTCGTTCCACAAGGTACAGATAGCCGCTAAAATGAACCAAAACTCTTTCTGTGGCCTCTAGTGTAAGTACTAGTCCTATTTTATAAAAAAAGTACAATTTGCGCTTTATGTGACGAGGGAGATATGCTTTATGCTACAGTTAGATATGCCACTGATGGGGCTAGGATACATCAGTACCGTACCCTTCTAAATATAGATAAACATTCAATGGACTTGAGATCGAATTCTGCTGTGGGTATCTAGACACCAAGCTTTCTAATAAGCTACGATAATTTCATTGAGGTTGAATCTTAAACACAACAGTATTTGAAAAGTAACGAACAATCAATAGTTTGAATTTTAAATATTCATAAATACATACCAAACGACATATATATAAATTTTTAAAAGCACTTACTTTCTGTTCCACCAAGCTACCTGATGTAGCTAACACAAAATGGCGTACATTTCAAGCTTGATCAACCTGGAACCCGTTCATTGGGGAACTCGATCAACCAAGTAAAAGTTAAATAATAGACGAGGATTGATTCAACGTAGATAGGTGCACGGGTGTATTGAATTTTCCTTTCATAATTTTGTTTGTCGATATTTCCTTCCCAGTTTTGAAGTACAGTGGTCTAGTTTGTCAAATTCAATTTTTAGTTCTGTTTCTTTGTACTTTAGTAATCAAAGATCATGAAAATTTCATCACAGCTTGAATGGGTTTTTTTAAACAGACTTACGTTAACTCTTTTAAACATACTGTCATTAAATGAAATGAATAATTCTCAACCATCAGTCCGATACACATAGTATTATTGATATATATCTGCAAGGCAAATGCTTTAGATGGCCTTACTGCAGATCCTAAACATACACACCTTATCAAACTCGACATTTTACATGCTTCTTTATCATAATTATTGGAAAAATATCACTACTGTCTTCTTAACGACTTTTTTACTTTGATCATTCTCTATAATACATGAGATTCAAGTGTCTTTTTCACCATAGCCTTCACCAGGGTTTTAGTTAGTTGCCTGCTTATGCTCGTTATTAGATGCCCCTAACTTTGATTTCGGGGACCCGCCGGTAAAGAAGAATTGTACAAATTGGGTGTGGTTTGCGACGATGATAACCATTAAGCATTAATTAATCTATTTTTATCCAATTTCTCTGTGAGTGCATTCATACACGGTACCCTACGTGTTGTCTTATTATTTAACATCGTCATTGTGTTTTATGACTAACTGTCGTTAAATTGTTAAATTTTGCAACAGTCCTCTGAAGATACTAAAATGACAATGACAGATTCACATGGAATATTGTAATTTACATTCGGGTTGATTTATTTAAAGAAACATCTATTAAATGAAATAATTATAATTTAATCAAAATATTTTTAAAAATATATTTATTGATTGGCGCATTGTTTCATTGAACTATCTTTGTTTGATTAATTTATTGATCGCAGTGTTCATTGTACATTATAGTTAACTAACTCGATGTAGAAAATATAATCAATTATTTTACCTGATATTCCAAAAACTGTGTATTGACAGTGAATATCGCTTTTGGATTGAACCTGAATGTTTTATGACTTATTTAAATCCATATGAAAAACTGCCAATATTGTATTGTTAATCTGCTCTATTGCCGAATATCTTGTTTTAAATAACGGTTGGCTAAAATCAACAAACCACGACTCAAAGAGTAAATAGGTTTTTTTCTGCCTTTGGTACCAGTTTTGGGTAATAAACCCTTATGCATTTGATAAACCTGATTGCACATTTAGATTTCATTGCTGATATGAATGGTGTCTTATCATATGGATTTTGATTTTCTTATTTAATGTGTTTTTAATGCATAGACTGTATACATGTACCTGGTTCGGGATATACATACATTTGATAATTCATTGTGACAGGGGAAAATGTCGTTGAATGACACCGTGGAATCATTTTTATTTGTGTGGGCCGACGATCACGGTTAGTCAAAATTTTCCTAAGACATGGGGAGGTAATTTGGTTGTTAGCAAGTTCGATTAATTTCAATAAATATGAAACAATTGCTTATGTATACATACGTTGGGATGTATATTCGTGGGCAAGAGTACATAGTATACGTTCGCACAAGTGAGAATTGTTCAGCGATATAAAAAAAAGTCTGAGTTTAACTATAAACTTCAAATGCGCTTGTGTATACGAAGAGAGAAGTTCTGTTAGGAGAATTCGAACAAATCATAAAGCTGATAGGTTTACATGTCAAAGTATGTATTGTTTGCAAAAAGAAAGTTTCGAGTTAAAAAGTAATCAATGCAAAATAAAAAGTTAAGACAATCATTAAAGAGAAATTTAGTTTAATTAATTTGAAGAGAATTAGAGCCAAGTAAATACGTGTACACGGCTAAACACCTGTACCTTGACCAATTGTTAACAAAAAATAAGTGTTGAAACGTCGCGTGCAACGAAAATATATATTTACATTACACATAATTGAGCTTGTAAAGTATGTTGAAAGCTATGGCAGTTATAACACTGTAATGCACACAGGGTACTCAAAGGTTAAAATGACGAGTTTTATTATGACGTCACAAACGTTGAACGCTGTAAACTGCAACATTACAAGCGAAAATCAAAGTTCACGCTTGTGGCTTTTACAGTGGCTATTCCATCAATATGAACTTACCCTTAGGATAATAGGAATTTTACGGTATAAATCACATTTGCAATCTCAAGACAAGAAGATAAAAAATATGTTAATATAAGCATTAAATCATGATTTTTTTTAAGGATACAGTCTCTTAACTGCAGCAATGTGTGCATACAAATTTTCGTAACGCGCGTTACTCAATTTGTATGTACACATCGCTGCAGTTATGAGACCGGCGTTTATAATATGGTATTAAATATGCCAACACGAGACAATTAATGCAAAATCCGAGTTATTTAAAGCTGATTTAAAAGATTTTGTTCACATATTGCAGTATTAAAAATGTCGCTTTAGATAAAAGATTGAGAAATGACCCAGAGATGACTTATTATGTACTTTTTCAAAATATTTTGGAATGATAAACACAAAGTCCAAAGATATGACAATGTTGTTACAAACACTAATTAATACCGCATATTATAATGTCTCAAATGGCTCACTGATTTCATCCTGGATTCGTGAATACCAACATGTTGTGTTTTAGGTTCAAATCCTTCTGGCAATTCTTCTCTATTTAAAAACTTTTTTTAAATATATGCTCATGATATAACACTATAGAATATATTTTAATTTGTTTTTATTGATTTCCGCCATATAAACATTATTTTCTGTTCTGTTTACTAATTTATTATAATCTACAATATACTAATGTAACTGTATTAAGGTATACATGTATTCTTATTTCCAATATTTTTTTATCGGTTTACCCAGCATTGTTCTTTTCAGAAAGCTTGTGATTTTTTATTAATAGTTAATTATTAATTAGGCCATTGAATATTTTTTTGAAAAATTCAGAAAAATCCCATGAGATTTTACACTATGAATGAAACTTTTTTAAATGTAAAAATACTACAAGTAATGAAACACTTTAAAAAATGAAACACATTTTATGAATGGTAATGGCACCAAATAGATAAAAAGCACTGAGATTTCAGCGATAATTTTTAAAACTATTCCAGTCCGAAATTCTCATATCAGTTTTTTTAATTCCTGCCCATTTTTTATTCAATTTTACGAAAAATGAATGATGATAATACGAAAACATTATTTATAGTATTAAACTACTTATACTGACCTTATTCTGTTGGCGTAAAGTTTATTTGAGGTCAATGAAAAATGTTGAGATATGGTGTCTTTGATCGTTTTTAAGCATTTTTCAGTATTTTTATAGTTCGTATTATTCGATTGATTAAATGAATAAGTGAGGTAAAACCAACAAAAAAATGCAAAACTAAGACTGAAATATTAAATCTTAATTATTAATATTAGAGTCCTAGCAAAAATGTTTAAGCGGAAAATCTGTAAAATTTAGTCCGAATTTCTTCTGTTTGGTTAAAAATATATTTTTGTTTCAGCATAATTCCATAATTAAGTAGAAATGTAGAATGTTTTTTTTTTAAAATAATTTTTGTGTTTAGAACAAGTTTTACTCATGATATTAAACTTTATAACAATCTGAATTTAAGAACTCAAACCTTGAGTAAAGAACACCTTTAAGCAAGATTATTATCACTAAAACTAGAACAGCGTTATATTTGTACGAAAGTGTTAAACACAATGTATACGACCTCTATATACCTAAAAGTTTTTCATCATTTTTTTTCAATTCTGAAGTTTTGTAGGCTATACTTATTTAAAAAGAATCCGCAAAATCATATGAAACCTTTATCTGAAAAAGGAAAATAAAAACAGGTCATAGAAATATGACCCAGAAAAGACCAAAAAATTTAGATGGTTTGGACGTAGAACAAGAAGGGACACCAGTAACATCTCAAAAGTATTGTAAAAATGGACTCCATCAGACGGCAAACGCCAGGCGAAAAACCAAATGAAACTTTAAAAAGGGTTGTGAATCCCAATCTCAAAAACACTGGAAATATCTGAGGTGAACTGGAGAGAATCGCAAAAGACTGTGGTCAATGGAGGTCCTGGGGTACAGCCTTATGTACCTTCAGGTGCGAAGAGGATAAGCAATATTATATTCCATCATTGTCAAATTAAATCTTATTGATAACCTTATATTATGTTTGACGTTTCTATATTTTAGAATAACAGGAGAGATAACCAATACTATTGCTTCTTTGCAAATACTCGAACTGAAACGTTGTATTGTACATGAAAAACTACTTCAATTGCCAAAAAAATGTTCACTATATAATGTAAAACACTCATTATAATGATAATGCTTTTTATTTTTACAACACATATACAAACTACAACTTTCTTTACTACTTAAGCCTCTTATTGGGATGTACAGAGTCAGTCGTTAAGTTATTTAATTTTGTTTATTTGGTTCAATATAACGGTAAAAATCGTTTTCAATTTTCTGGTTTGTCTATCTTTTTATAAATTTTAAGCATAAATAAAGAGTTCCTAACGTTTATTGCATTCATTTTTGGAATTTTTACTCCAACATTTAAAATGTAAACAAAAACTTTGTTTACAAAGCTCTTTAAATTAACAAAACACACTTAAATTTTGGTTGCCTCTTGAAAATGGCCTAGTCCGGCATTTTAAACATTAAAATTGGGAATTAATCTTTGACCAACATCGAGACCATGGCTCTTTGAATTATAAACTATATCTGTACATAGGTACTTTTTCAGGCAAATGTAATTTTTTTTCCTTTGAATAAACTTCACGTTTTATTAGTTCAATGAAAATGATGACTGAACTACATGTGATTGAGACAGTTTATGATTCAGATTCGCACGAATGTTCTAAATTCATTATATTAGGAATTAAAAATACTTATGATGACAACACCAACAACAGTTCTATTATAATTGCAGTTACTCCACATAAGTAAAATGGCTATTTAAAATATAAACGGTGACATTTTATTTACATGTTTACTTTGATTTCTGATTCTCATCCATGTATTAATTTCATTGAAAATTAAGTAAATAACTACAGACTACATGTGATTGAAAACTACAATACTACAATCTGAACCTCAATTATTGAAAATAATAAATATACAGATACATGTAAATCATGTTGATTGAATGAATTATTAAAATTCCAGCGTAATATGATGACGATTTTACTTATGTCGTCGACGTCTCGTCACAAACTTTTATTTCACTCTCCACCACTTTATTAGACTTGCTATTTAACCCAGTTTTCATTGTATTAAATATTGTTATTCTTATAAACACCAAAGCTTATTTTCATGTATATCAGACAGACAACAACTCTATATTATAAACAAAGTATTTGACATTACCTCGAATTCTGCCCATTGTAAACCCTTTTTTAAGTTTACGTCAAATTTAAAAGGATAAAGGGATTAAGTGTTGATAAAGGAAAATATTGAACAAAGCTTTTGAAAACATTATTAATTTTTTTAAAAAGTATCTATAAACTGATTAATTAGTGAACTTACAAAAACAAAAACATAAACGGTTGATAATTTTATTTGATATTGTGTTTAAGTTTCTTAATTTAATATAATGCTAATTAATTGTTTGGATCAATTCAGATGAAAAAACATTTACAGCTGAGTGGATTACAACGTTAGCATTAACGTAGTAATACTTAGTGTCATATTTCATTTTGATTATGATATTTCGTGACACAATTGTAAAAATTCTTACGCATGCGTTTTCAATTTATATATTTATAAAGTGCACTATGATATTTTATTTTGTAGAACAAACAGTACTCGCCTCTCATAAGCTTGTCGATACGTTTTAAGGTAGTGTGGTTATTACAAGTAATATACTTTTCATTGATAAAATACAGCAATTTGCACTAAATTTAAGATTTTTTAAAAATTGTATTGCACTAGAAGAACTAGTCGATGTTTGATTTGTTTATAAATAATTCTTAAAATTATGTTTACTTGTTTCAAATTCTAAGAAGGAAGATGGGAACCTTAATGTTGTTATTACTCGTTGCTTTGACACAAGCTGAGACGAACACCGGAAACTGTAAAGACATGCTACAGGGTTATCTAACAGGACAACTGTCTTCTACTCTAGGAGCGTACCAAGTAGAAGCTTTGAGGCGGGAATTCAAAAGTTTCACTGATGTCATAGAAAAATCCATGAAGGAGTTTAAGGAAAACATGACTTCTAAAGTAAAGACACGTACGTGAGATAATATTCTTTAAAATCAAGTTTTTTAAGGAGCCTGATTTAATATTCTATAAAAACTAACGTTTTTGTATTTTAACAGACACTGGCAACAGTAGTGTAGTTTACACCAGATGGGGAAAGAAAACGTGCCCTTCCAATGCCGATCTTGTCTATTCAGGTAATCGTTCAATTTAAATCACCAATTGAATCTATTGGTGCCTGATATCAAGTGACTGTTTTAAATAGGTCCCAATCACGTCTTAATGAAAAAAAATAAAAAAAGATTAAACTACCCCTTAGTTCATTAATACGTTTGATACAATATTTTGATGGACAATTAGTTCTCGAGTTTATTGGTACTGCTGCTAGAATCATGTTGATCGTATATGATAGATATTGACATTATTTACTGCAAAGCCCATAATCTTGAAATTACAATGTCATTTTTGTTTACAAAAACTAAGCTTCATTTTTTAAGAACTTAATCTCAGATGCTTCTGGTATTTGCCAAATTGATCCTTTATAATATTCGGGATATTGGCAAAATGCTAAAATTAAATAAAGAGATTGCCAAAAACTTATGCACTTAGTTTTGCACTTAAAATAGGCCATTTATATATTAATTACAATTTGATTTGGAATAAAAACTTTTTGATTATCAAGAATTTTATACGATGTATCCCGTTTACCTAGATATGCATTCAGTATCATTTTGACATGATAAAACATGGGGGTCAGTGATCTCAAATTTTAGATTTAAGGGTCATTTTAATTTTATTTTAAATGTCGAGAAAATTTTTGCATAGTAGACGTGTTATATATATATATATATATATATATATATATATATATATATATATATATATATATATATATATATATATATAATTTTAAGCTAAACGTTTATCACTCTCTCAAGATTTATTTTTTTCTACATGTCTCACGTCACACTGAACCAGAGAAAATGTTACAAACCTATCAAGTGTTTAAAATGTAAATAATGAATATTCTATTCGTTTCATATGGTATTTTGTAGACTTTTTCATTACTTCATCAAAAGTGTTTCCAATTTGACTTTTTGCATTATTTTTCATTTTGTTTCTTGTATTTACATCTCATTTTACAGCTCTCATTGTATGCAAGAAACGGATAAATATAAGCCATGTGGTTTGTTTCCCGATCTTACAGCTCTAATTATCATCATGTTAATGTATATGAATCTATAATGGATAAATATTGTTTAAACTGAGTAATAAATAAAAACATTAATTTATTTGCTTGTTTCTGTCATCTTCATCTAAAAACCTTCCGCACGAAAAAGTAGTTCCTCAAAAAAAAAATTAAATGGATTTGTTATATGAATATTGTGTAACTATAAGGTAATTCTGTGATGAATAAATAAATAAAATCATGATCATTTTAAATACAATGATCATCTCCGCAATGAAATCAATTCATGATGAGGAGTGAAATAACTAAATTGAAAACCAGATAAATATTCATTTGATTCTCCGTTATAAATACGTCTTATAAAAGTATAAATAGTTTGTAGTGTTTTTTCACCCGAAATTGATCTTATCTATGAAACATGCTAGTGATATCATTAATGAATATAATACGTAAGAAAGTGCAACAGTAACAAGCAACAGATATTCATTAAGATGTGTTTTCAATGACATTTACGCCTAGAAGTTTCAGACTTTAATGTTTGGATATTGTAAAAACGAAAAAGAGACAGATTTCTTCAGTAAAATATGACATCACGCTGCTAATTGTGACATCATATTTATCAGAGTTTTTTACTCGATCGATTGCTGGTAAGGTTTTTTTCCTTAAAGAATTATTGAATTTTCAAACTGTTGTATTTATTTTTTCTTTTATAACTCCATGTGCAGGGTATGCTCTCATTATTCTCATAAAGGAGCAGCAGTAGAACCTCTTTGTTTACCGAGGAATCCAGAATGGGGGATGTACACTGGTGGTTATGATGGATTAAAAAATTACGTCTATGGTGCAGAATATAAAACTAAAACTTTTACAGGTTATATTCAAACAATTCATGATCATGATGTACCATGCGCTGTTTGTCTTGTTCGCCAAAGAACAGTTGTTCAGATGTTTCCAGGTAAGTTTGGCAATGAAACGAAAAATGTATGTTCTAGATAAAAGTGAAAAAAATTGTAAATAGATAAAAAATAGCAAAATACTTGTTTTTTAATCAATAAACCCAAAAAATTAAGGTTGCTCGACACACAAGTTATTATTTTTTAAATCAATACAGAATTATTTTTTTATCGGCTATCAATTATTTCATATGCTTTTTAAATGCATTTTTAATAGAAACCGGCGACATCACTTTTGCTACAAAACGAACATTTTGGTGTTCAAAATTTAACATCGATTAATGTTATATAATGTTATTTTTTATGTATAAAAAATTTTGTTTATACATATAAAACAATAATTTTCATGTGTATATTTTCATTCTTCATGTAATGTGTGGTCTACATGTATTTAGGTTTAAACAGTCATTTGCTGGATATTATTTTATAGTCAACAATGTAGGATTTGTTTTATACTTTATATGCAAACAAGCTTGGTCACTCTGTAGTAGTTATTTTTAGACCAGGCAGTGGGTCCCTAATTATTGCAGATACCTAAATTCCATGTCCAAATTAGGTAATGCATTGCATAATGGGCAGCTACATCTCTGGTGGTCAGCCACCACGTGATTCTCTTATCTTAGCAGTATTAAGTTTCAGTAACTACTTGTAGCATCATTCCTTTGTCCGGACTCTAGCTAAGCAGACGCATTGTGTTTTTAATTATTATTTTTTCAAACTTTCGACCAGCTTTACAAACCATTAACGTTTTCTTTAATTTCACGGGATTTAACATGGCAGACCGCCGCAGTGCACGAGCGAGATCTAGTGTAGATGCCCCGTACGATCTCAACAGACCTGAGAATTGGACAGTCGAGAAACTCAGAGAGGAGTTAAGAAAGAACAACGTTAGTTTTCGTCAGTCCGACAAAAAGAGTGTGCTATTGAAGAAGGTTAAAGACTTGACTTCTAGTCGTAGTCGCGTGGATCATGAAGAGCGCCCCGTACAGTTAGCATCGGGCTCGAGTAACAGAAACGGATTCCAAGATGGCGGCGACCATCGCCAACTAATGCAAACGATCTCGACTCTTACGGAAACAGTGTCAAAGTTGCAAGATGAACTAAGAATCGTTTCAAGTAAAGTGCACAGCGATCAAGCAACGAGTTCTGATGCAGTGGATACGGGACGGTTGATCGCACAGGAACAGCAGAGGCCCGGGGACGATCATCACGATGGCTTCACTCTACAATCCGCCCTACGGAATCCAAGCCAAAGTGTCGAGGGTAGGTCAAGCTTTCTTCAAAAAACGAAGTTTGGTTATGCTATAGAATCATTGCCCTTTGTGGAAACTGTGTCCCCTTCGATTCGTAAGGCCATTATTGAAGGTAAAGACGTAAACCTAGCACAGCTCCTGATACCAACGACCAACGCCATTTCTCTCAGGGACAAAGAAACGAAATACGGAGAAGAGAAACCGGAAAAAGATCCAAGACTTTATAGAAGCCTGTCAATCTCAGAATTCATCTATGCGTTTGGCATTTACAAAAATATCATGTGCCAAACTTACCCGCAGAGAAGAGAAGAGCTGGACTTGTATGAGAGAGACATTGTAGACATGTCTAATCGCTATGGCGGTAAGGGCTTTTATGAATACCATAAAACCTTTTCAGCACGAGCAGCAGCACATTTGAAGTACTCAAACATACCTGTAGACTGGTCTGTTAGGGATAACACTCTTTTCTGCAACATATTTGCAAACTTGCGTCCTTCTGCATGCTACATATGTAATAGCATCAGCCATACTGCTGGATTTTGCCCTATGACAACATCTAAGAACAACTCCACTATACGGACTCAAAGGAAAGGTCAAGAATCAGACAGTCAAGGACGTCCTCGTGTAGCATACCAAGACAGGGAAATTTGCAATAACTTCAACTCATTTAAAGGTTGTGAAAATGCTAGATGTGGAAATGCCCATGTTTGTTTGCGGTGCCAAGGAGATCATTCAGTCAAAAAATGCAACGACTCAAAAAACGGCCAGACACCCCGCTCCAAACATTAAGCGGGGTTAATTTTCAGTCAAGGATGTCATCATCTTTAAAAGTATCTGTGCTGCAAGAGGAACTGAAACATTATCCCGACCAATCATTTGTAAATTTTCTCATCAAAAGTTTGACAGAAGGATTCCACACAGGAATTAACCCCCTACCCACCATACCTTTAGAATGTAAAAATCTTTTATCGGCAAGGCAAGATCCAGACACAATTACTCAGTTAATAGACGATGAACTTAATAAGGGTTATCTCATTGGACCGTTTGAGGAGATACCTTTTGAAATTTACCGCATCAACCCCTTAGGACTAGCACAAAGTAAATACTCTAAAAAGAAGCGTTTGATAGTGGATATGTCAGCTCCACACAATAACCAGGATCATCCAAGCCTAAACGAACTCATTAACAAAGAGGATTTTTCATTACAATATGTGACTATAGATCATGCAGTGCGAATAATCCAATCTTTGGGTAAAGGAAGCTGGCTATGTAAAGCTGATATCATGGACGCTTTTAAACTTATTCCAATTCACCCTGCATTGTGGCCATATCATGGGATTAAAAACAACAACAAATATTATTTTTTCACTAGACTAGTCTTCGGTAGCCGTTCAAGCCCAAAAATATTTGACTACCTATCATCTGTGTTGTGTTGGATTTTGCGGGAAAATTATGGAATTTCAAACATTCTTCATTTACTGGATGATTTCTTAACAATTGATTCACCAGACTTTGAAGCAACACGAACTATGGCCTTGGTTCATCATGTTTTTGCTAAACTTGGTATCCCATTATCAGATAAGAAAACAATGGGACCATCTACAGAACTAGAATACCTGGGAATTATCTTGGATACCAACAGGATGGAGGCGAGGTTACCAGAAGAAAAATTGGTTCGAATATCTCAACTGGTACAGCAGTTTTCTACAAGGAAATCCTGCACGAAACGTGAATTACTCAGTCTTCTCGGCCATCTTAATTTTGCCAGTCGTGTGGTCCTTCCTGGCAGATCATTTGTGTCCTATCTTATTTCGCTTTCCACCAAAGCTCGGGAATTACACCATTACGTTGCCTTGAATTCGGAGTGTAGACTTGACCTGCACATGTGGTCCAAATTCCTGGAAGGATGGAACGGAAGATCGTTTTTCTTGGACAATGCTACCACAGATGCCACCGATCTACATCTGTTCACAGACGCCACAGATACGGCTTTTGGAGGATTTTTTAAAAATCAGTGGTTTCAAGGTTATTTTCCGAAAGAACTGACCTCAGAAGACCAATCCCTGTCAATGGCTTTATTCGAACTCTATCCAATCGTCGTCGCATCGGTGCTCTGGGGGGCACAGTGGTCTGGTTTAAGAATTGTATTCAACTGTGACAATGAAGCGACAGTTCACATCATTAACAAAGGGCGTTCGAAAATACCCTTAATTATGAAGTTTATGCGGAAACTAACTCTATGTTCAGCAAAAAACAATTTTATTATCCTTGCTCAACATATAAGTGGTGTCAAGAACTGTATTGCTGATGCCTTGTCTCGATTTCAGATGGACCGCTTCCGACATCTGGCCCCACAAGCCGACCCTGTACCCAAGCCATGCCCAGCATATTCGAGCCTCATCGCGATCTGAAGAACCATGCCGAACATTTAATCGATGCCTCCATTGAGTCCAGCACTGCAGCTACATACAGAGCAGGACTAGACTGTTTTTTAAGGTTTATATTGATGTCTCGAATGTGCTCAGCCTTTGATAAATTACCTGTCATAAATGAAGATATCCTTGTGTATTTCGTATCCCATTGTCAACTTATGTTAAAATTGAGGTATGAAACAATCAAAACTTATCTTGCTGGTGTACGTTTTTTCTACCTGAAAGATGGCCAATGTATGGAATCCGGATAGGGCCATGCAGTTCATTATCGCACCATCGTATCATCGAGGTTCGGGTCGATAGTGCGATGACGCGATAATGCGATGACGATGGCGCGATGATGCGATGACGATGAAGCGATGGTGCGATAGCGCGATGACGATGATGCGATGGCGCGATGATGCGATGACGATGAAGCGATGGCAAGATGAAGCGATAGCGCGATGAAGCGATGGTACGATAGCGATGATGCGATAACACGATGACGATGGCACGATCATGCGATGACGATGATGCGATGCTCTATCGTGTCATCGTCATTGTACTATCGTATCATCGTCATCTCGTCATCGCACCATCGTGCTATCGACCTTCTATAGGAAGCATTCCCAGCAGCCAATGCGCAAAATGGCGTTTGTTGACGAAAGGATTCAAGAGTATTTTTTTAACGGATATGATAATAACGAAATAATATTCCTTCTTTGGAGTAATCATAATGTGAAAATAAGGTAGGTGTAAACAATAAAAATATTTCATATTAAAATTATATCATAATACATGTAGTAAGTAGGCTAATATTTCAAAGTAACAATACATCAGTACTGTATAAAATGAAGGTCAGAACTTTTATTTCAAGTAATATGTAAACGGTGTGACCGTTGGACCGAGCGCAGATTTAACACTGTTCAGTTTGATTTTTGTAGAACAAATTAAATTTATATACACAGTAGGATCCGCCTGGTTGCCTACTCAAATCATTAGCCAAAGTTTAACTAAACGTCGCGTGCTCAGTCTACATTATGACGTCATGTTTCAGACGTAAACCGTACACGTTTTGTCTTCGGAAATAACCGAAGAGAGTTACGTTTATCCGAACTTATTTTTATTTCTTCTTTCATTGTTTATCAATTTGATTCATATAAATGCCGCGGTAATAAAACTGAATACTTAATTCAGTATCTAAAAGATCAGTTCCTTGATGCTAATGTTTTTATTTTCCATCTGATAATTTGATAAGGCATACATAGAACTATAGTCGTGTTTTTTGATTGAAACACTATTGAAACTTATCTGGCGCCCTTTTTTATTTCTTTTAATTCAAATTAACTTCTATGGAAACACTGGAACTTATTTTAATCGAGTTTAGGGGTAATAATCATGGATAAGTACCAGTCAATCGATGATCGAACTAACTTTTTAAAAACAAAATGGCTGCCAATATGGCGGCGCCCAGGGCTGGAAGAAATTTTTTTTGGCCTTAGTACCCCCGATTCAACTTTCATTTTTCACTGATTTTCTTATATATACGTGTTACCATTAATCCTCGCTTCGCGAGGCGGGCTTCGCCCGCCTCTCGCTGCGCTCGGTATTAGAATATTTTGATAAACACAAAGCCGATTTTTTTTATTTTTTTTTATCTCTTCTTTTCCTTTTAATAATGATCATTAAAATCAATAAATTGTGTGTCTGTGTTATTTCTCATTTTGTTCCTTGTTGTTACCGGTGTTTTAGTTTTCCTCTGTGACATCAATTTTGTTTTTAATCTTTTTAATTTTTGTACGCTATATAAGCGTTGTAGACATGTACCCTCCCCCTTTTTTTAGTGTGTGATATCCAATATTATTGAAAGGTTTGACCACATATGCAACTATAACAAATACATGTAGATATTTTAACAGTTTCATTTTTTTCTTTTATTTATTCATTACAAAATGACGTGGCTACACGTAGATCTAATAATGATTAGACTTTTCTTTTTTAATAATTTTTTGTCACCTACCTAACGTATACAATGATTGGATCAATGTGACAATAAATTTAGCATGGAACTTGCATATGTACTTACTGAGCAAAAAAAATCATCAAAACAAAACTAATCAGCCAAAGAGTCCCCGTTAATAGTGAGCGCAGTATCAGTATTAACGGTGACTCCCTACTGTGTACTTCCTACACGTTACATTCAGTACAGATGCTTGATCCACCTCTAAATGAATCGCGGGAATATAAAACACGAGATCAATGTGACGTCATACTTAACTTTTTGCGCTCGACAGTTTTCGTAAATTGTCGGACAAATTCGGGGAAGGAAATGACGTCATAGGTACAGTTTTTACGTAAGCATATGTGTTGTTTACTTTAAATGTTTTTAAAAGGATTTTTTATTGTTAAATGAAAATGATGTATGCGATTTACAGGTAAGAATTTTCCTTAGAAACGCTTCCTGTTCCGCCAAGTTGCTATGCACCGCAAAGGATCACTGGGATAGTAGAACGTTTTCACGTGGCCTCATAAAATTTTCTTTGAACAATGTGCAGATTTCAACTCGAATTTCCTCCGTTCGTACACGTTGTCTATGGAGCTCGCTACGCGAGCGGCGCTTCGCGCCGCCTCGCTGCG